>LPNX011090368.1:322326-337462 GCA_001517045.1 Pseudotsuga menziesii | reverse complement strand
CCCCCCCCCCCCCCCCCCCACATCACTCTCAATTCCCCTCACCCAATCTATCTACTGTAAAAATAAATGAAAGTTACATACCAAAATAAAACAGATAATATCCATTCATAAACAGTAGCATAAAAGAAGTATATGCATGAAAGGTAAATCCAAGTAATAATTGAAGATATAAATTTTCACATATACAACTTAAATGACAACTGATAAATAAATCATGCATGTTACTTAATGAACAACATCCAATCATGTTCCTTCACAATCTTGTCGAACATAATCCATGCCACCATCACCTATAGCTTCATCCACTTTGCATTTCGTCCCTTAGAAATTTGCAACACTTGATAAATATGCATACTCCAATTCATATCTATTACAATTTATTGGTCCCTTCGGAGGGCATGTCAAAACTACACACCAGTCATTCTCTACCAGATCTTGTACATACAATACATGTTTCGCTTGTGATTCTAGAATAAATGGATCATCTTGCACTCTATCCTTCCTCAAGCATCTCTTCAGATTCACCGTGGTGAAACCAATTTCATCAACTTTCATTCCATTCTTCTTTTGTACATCTATCCAATCACATTTGAATAGTGGATACTGCACCAAATAGTAGTCCAATAACATTATTTCTTGAATCACTCCATAGTATGTTGTCATTTGATGTATAGGGTTTTTATCCTTTGCACTTGATCTCATTAAGGTTTGTGCATCTATGCACACACCACTATTTTGGGTGGAAGAATTTTCTATGCTTTTAACTTGAAATATACACCCACTGATTAAGTAGCCATCATACTTAGTTGCATATGTCCTTCGGCCACATGCCAACCATTTAAGGGTATCAGAAATGTTTTCTTTTCCTTCCACTAGTAAATTTTTAAATGTCGTTACAAAACCATTGAATTTCAAAATATATTAAAAGAATCTCACCTTCACACATCATAATATTCTTGATCAATGAAGTTCAATTAAACATAATATGAAGAACAAATCATTACCTATTTTCTTAACAAATCACTAAATTGTTGGTTGTGGAGCTTTTGTAGTAAGACTTCATCTTTTTGTGCTTGGATGTTATTATTGGCAATTCCTTTCAAGTGCATCCTATTTTCAAGTAATGTGAATAAACAATTTATGAAAATATTGTGATATATTATAATTTAAAAATGATTTCATAAGGATGTGCTTATTACTTACTCTATACAAGGTTGAATTTCATCTACGTTGTGCAAGACCCATCTGTGGGCTTGTAACATAATAGTTTTATCTAATTCAATAGAAGTTCCACTAGATAAGGACTTCCCATATTGTCCAATCTCTCCTTCTTCATCGTCCCAAGATTCAATTCTACAAGGCATGCTTTGAATAAATTCCATACCTTCAACATATCCAGCACAAAATTTTATGGATTCCTCCACAGTGTAGTTTTCAGCTATGCAGCCTTCAAGCCTATTATTATTTTTCACATAACTTTTGAAAAATTTCATGTTCCTAGAAAAAAACAAACAATTTGTAGTGAAATTAAAAGTATGAATAAAGAGTTACTAGTAATGTATTATTATTATATGCACATAAAATGTTGGAATTTATGTGGATTTGCACTTAATAAAATTTCACTGCCTTTCAAAAGGGTACATCCATTGATATGCAATGGGTCCACAATAAAATAGCTTTCACACCAAGTGTATAGTCAAATGTATCATTATATCAAATAATGAAGGGGGGGAATAATTTTCAAGTAAGAACAAAGTTTCCACAACATCATATTGTAAGTTATCAAGATCTGTTGGATCCACCATTTTTGCACAAATTCTCCTATAAATGAAGCAAAGCCTACAAATAATGTTTCAAATTGCTTTTTGTAGCACATGGCGAAATGCTACTGGAAGGATTTGTCACATGAGAAAATGGAAATCATGTGCTTTCATACTATGAAGCTTGAGATCTTTCGTAGATACATTATTTGTAGGGTTTGAACTATATCCATATGGAAGTTTTAACGTGAAAAAAACACGACAAAGAATCTATTTCTCCTTTTTTGAAAGAGTGTGGGTGCAAGTGGAAGAAATATTTTTTTTCCTTTTTGTCCTGGCCACAGTGACTTCATTATACCCAACTATTGTAATTCGTCACGAGAATTTTCCCCATCCTTTGATTTATCTTTTATATCCAAAAGGGTTTCAAAAATACTTTCGCATACATTTGTTTCTATGTGCCGCTTAAATCTAAAATGTGACTCACTAGGAGTTTCTACATCCAACCGTATAGAAAATCAATGGATTATAACATCAAAGAAAAACTAAACAATATATTCCACTTAAACACAATGAAATCCTTCAACCATCGTACATTTTAGGACTTAAGTTAATGTGTGCACATACCTCCCAATATGGTAAATTGAATAGAATTGACCTTTTCTTCCACATGTCAGTCTTTGAATTTTCACCTTTTTTTAAATTGCGCTTTCTTTTTGTACTTTTAGAATTTCCCCATTTCTCTTCCGTTTCTTCTGTTTCTATAAAAATATCTGACACTTGTACAATTGTAGGTGCAATGAGATGCTCAAACTTCCCATTAAATGGTCCTTTTTTAGAACGAAACTTATGATTTTTTGGAAGATATCTCTTATGTCCCATGTACACACACTTCCTACTACATTTGAGATACATTGAATATGTGTTCTTTCCACATATAGGGCATGCACAAAACCCTTTAGTCATGCAACCAACCATATTTCCATAAGCAGGAAAGTCACGGATTACCCACATCAATATAGCCTTCATATTAAATAATGACCTTGAATGAGCATCGTATGTCATTGCCCCTTCCTCCCATGTTAGTTATATTTCATTTACCAATGGATCAAAATAAACATCTATGTCATTTCCTGGTTGCTTGGGACCAGGTATTAATAATGACAACAAAAAAAAACTCATTTTCATGCTTAACCATGGTGGAAGGTTATCTGTGACTAGTACTACTGGCCATACACTGTGAGTACTACTCAAGCTTCCAAAAGGATTAAATCCATCCACTCCCATTGCAAGTTGTACATTGCGAGGATCATTGGAAAAATCAGTCCATTTAGAAACTATAGTTTTCCATGCCAGGCTATCAACTGGGTGGCGCATTATTCCATCCTTACTTGCATTCTCATGATGCCACCTCATTTTCTATGACATATATGTAGAGTTGTAACAAAAGCATAAAGAATCATATATACATTGCAATACTTAGTAGATTAAAGAAGACGATTTTTTAGTAGGTTGGTAGAACATGAAGGTGTATGATATAATGGAATTATAAGAGTTCAAAATCATACTTCTACATTCTCTTCAACCTTGACACTATAGGGAAATACCTCAGCACTTTGGCCGAGACACCTATACACACCTTTTGAGAACGAGCATCAACCTTCCATCTTGATTTGCCACATGTTGGGCATTCATTTATTTTTTCATATTTTCCCCAATACAAAATGCAATCATTGTGGCATGCATGTATCATTTCATAGTGCAACCCGAATGATTTAATCAAACTTTTTGCAACATATGTAGATTCTGGAAGTGTATTTCCTGTTGGAAGCATTTCTCTTTGTAACTTCAACCACTGGGTGAAACTTGCATCAGACCATCCATTTCTCATTTTAAGGTTGTACAATTTCATAGAAACTAGTGCAACCTAGGTACAATGGTGCATTGGCATCTTCAATTAACTTTAGATATTGATGGATATCATTTTTTTATTCCATTGATTCTACTTGGTCATTTTCACAATTCACATTTGGATTTTCATTATAATATTGATAAGCATCATTCACCATTTCAACCATATGATCATCAATCATGGTTACCTCATTACGATCATCATTCTCAAGAACTTCAATATCATTTGTAAGCAATGTTGCAAACTCATCATTATGATTATCATATTGATGTCCGACTATGTGTTCATCACCATGTGTAATTTCTCAAGGAAAATCATGCATCTCTGTTGTGTAGAATTTATTTCTGTTGTCAAATATATAGTCTTGAGTAGGAACTCTCTCTCCATGGAAAAACCAAGTTTTATAAGAAATTATTATACCATGAATTATCAAGTGGCCTTGTACTTCCTCAAACGTCAATACTGCAACATTGCAACATTTTTTACAAGGCCATATTGTGGTATTATTATCCTATGAATTCCTTTTTGCAAAATCCATGAATTCTTCAACCCCGACCTGATATTCCTTTGACATCCTACATAGAACCAATTTGCACATCACGTAAGAAAAACCCACTACAAATTACAATGAAGACATATGTTATAAAATATCATATTGAAGAATCAAATATAAAAAGTATACCTCATCTTCAAATCTGTCCAATACCTTTTTTAGGCCAGTTGAAAATAAAAACAACCCAATTTCTCAAATTGGCTCCTCTAGAGTTGGCCTCTCAACTTCCTTCCAATATACAGTTAGGAATATTCATGTAGTACACCCATATGCTTTCCAAAATAGCCTTTACTAACACATGACAACCATATATTACACCATACAAGATTCCACCTTATCATAACCAAATCCAAACATCAATTACATAATATTTTGGTTTTATATTAAAGCCATGATATTTAATATTTTAACCCATTAATTTAACTTTGAAGATAAAAAACAAATTTGTGAAATCTAGTGGGCTCCTCCTCATTGGATATTGCACTCGAATATTGGAGGTACAAAGGTCACTTTTAGGGAGTGTGATGGTTTATAAGGCTAATCATCTTGACATTAACAGTCTGTTAATAGTCCCACCACCCTACAAATCTGACATCCGCCAAGAACGAGTCAGCTGGATACAACTGCAACCTCCAGAAGTGTTGACCATCACCACTAGGTACTCATTCATCGTTTATTAACCCTTTCGACAATTTTGCCATGGCCTCGTCTGTAAAACGCCTTCACCTATCCAAGGAATTCATTTGCGATTGAATTTACGATGCTTGTGATCCTCGTTTTCTATTTTCCAGTGTCAGTGACTCCCATAACACTTTGTTGTCACCTTCCAGAGACCAGTTGGAACTGTTTGTAAATTTAAAGTCATCCTTAATAGAGTTCACATTAGAACAATTGCCCAATTTCCTAGATATTGTCCAAAGGGTAGCCTCCAATTATTCCCCCACTAGGAAGGTCATCTTATATGATACCCACTCCCATGTCATTTGCAAAATTACACTAGAAGCTATTAGGGCTTCCCTCGGTCTCTCCAAATCCCAATGTTAGGCCTTTACCCCCTTCACCGAATCAGAGGTTATTCATATGTTGAGGAAAGCCTACCTATAATCCAAGAATAAATTGTTCTAGAGCATTTTGAACACCCCAGTTCCCTCAAAGACCCTTATCTACCCACTCTCCTCCAAATTGTTCATAAATCCTGTCGTATCATCCATCTCCCTCTTGAGTCAAATCCTAGGTCTTGATAGCGATAGCATGGTATCTAAAGTAATGCTAGGAATTCTCCTTTACCTGAGTCAATATGCATCACGAATTAAGTCTGATGACTTCTTGGATGGAGAAATCATTTATCAGCTTGAGAAGTTTGATTTGGATAAGCACTTTAGATACGAGGTGTATCTATTTTCCATCATAGTTAGTTCCAACCAGCAAACCCTTGAGGGCATGGATCCAAAGGTATTCAAAGATTGGCCTCGGTCTATCCAGAAGTTCCAGGACTAGTGTTACACCCTGTTCATTGAAAAATTTGTCCTCATCATCTGTAGACTATTCGACCCTAAAGAGAAGAGGATATCAGAAGACATGAAGGCTTCCTTGCAACAAGATTGTATTGGAGATTGGTTCCTGATGCCGACGTATTCAATTATCAGGGTATATGGTTTTTCTTCTGCCCCTTTCATGCTACCAGTTTACCTAACTCCCTCAGTATTCACACTAGATTTAATCAGGTAGAGGATTTTTGCTAATGAGGAGAATTTTACTGTGCACAGAAAGGACTCTTGGATAAAATACCATTTTAATTTCAGGCCCTTCGTTGTGAAGAAGCCAACAACGTTACCAATGGTGAAGAAATTTTTGAAGGCCATGAAGTTTCAAGTGACTCATGCACAGAATTATGATCCTAAGGGGATCATTTCCCAGAGGAGGGTCCAGGTGTAGAGGTCAACCTTTATTCACTCCATGATCAATGACTTGTCCCGGGAGGCAAATTGTCTTTCCTATGATTTTGATTGGACTTCTGTAGAGAAAATTCAGGCTCCTAAAGAAGTGCAAGGTACGGTCCCAGATACTCCCTTACCCCTAAGTGGTGAAGGTTGTAGTAGAAGGTCTCGGTCAGAGGTGGAGGATATGGAATGTAATGAACAAACCCCTAGCAAAATGCCTAGGATAGATGTAGAGGAGGATGTAATCAATCTGAAGCAGGAGTTTAATTTTGAATCTAATTCCCTCCAAACAACCATCGAGGAGGAGCTTGATTCAGTAAACCTTATTGGGTGAAAGGTTGCAAATTAGATGGTGATCACGCATCAACTAGTGGTTATAAATCCATCCACTACACACTTAGAGAGAAATCCCTGAAGAACCACACAAACAATGAAGAAAGGGAGTGAGGAGTCTCTACTTAATTATCAGAAGTATTATTTTGCCTCTACTATTGAAGGGAAATTTAAGACTAAAAAGAAAATTTTGACTACATATGGGCAGCTCAAAGAGAAATCCAAGGTTGAGACTCAGAAGTAGTCCAAGGAGCTAAGCAAGCTATCAGGCAGCGAAGTCTCTTTCACTACTACTAGGAATCTTACAACAAACTCCCTGAACCTAGCCATTGCTAATGAGGAAGGAGTTTTTGAGGTCGAGTTTAAGATGGATCAGTTCTCAATTCGAGATAAGATTGTGTTCCATAATGGAGTTAGCGATCTCATCTATGCTGATATGACTAAGGAGGCATTACCCCATATCAATTCCCAGCAAATGGTGGTTAAACTGGAGACCCAATTGAAGCAGGAAAAGCCAACAAATAAGGCATGGAACCTATAGGTGAAACTATTGAAAGACCAAGTGGTAGACCTAACAACACAAAACACTTTACAACAGCCCCTTGCATCTAAGTAGCCAGTGGAAATAGAGCAGGCTATTTTACTGGCTAATCCACTGAAAAAGATACAGGATTACAAGAAGAAAATCATGAAACCTATGAAATACATCCAGCTACCTCCTCATATCATTCAGTTAGAAGGGGAGATTGAGTCATTGCAGCATGAAGTTTTGGATCTGAAAGGCCACCTTGTTATGTTGGAGGTTGACAAGCACACATGGGAAGAAGAGGAGCAAAATATGCAAAAGAGAATTGATGAATTAAATGACTATAGCACCCCTGAGGAGAGATCACCCACTAATATGGCGATCAAAGATATGTTTGAAATGTCCCTGAAGGACCTAAAAATCACTCAATTGAAGGAGGCCAATCCAGAGATGAAGGACATGATCACTACTAAGCAAAGGGAAGACTCTGCTGAAGACATTAGGACACTGAAAGAGAAAGTAACCAGGTTTGAGGAAAGGGTCATAGGTTGAATTTCCCTACAAGGGGTAAACATTTTCTCTAGGATGCAGTGATAAAGGAGATTCCCTAATTAGAAAATCATTTGTTCATGGTGGATGGGCATAAATAGGCTACTATGGATGCAAGAAGAAGATGTAAATCCTTGTAGGAAGGTCTAGCACAAAGTCCCAGGGACGAGGCCTAGAAGGAGGTTGTTGGTTTGAAATCATCCTCTGGGGAAGAACTAATTTCCCTAGGGATTATTGACAGGATAATAGTTCTTGTAGAATCAAGGAGGGTGACCACAGAGCACAACATTTTGCAAAATGCACTTACTAGGATTAACATTATTCAACAAGGGGTAGAAAATTTCAACAAATTGTTCCAGCCCTTGATTCAAAAAGGGTTGGCTAAGTTTTGGGGTCTAGAGGGGAAGTTGATCCCTCAAAGAAAATATGTCAAACTACTACAAGAGGAAAGACTAAACCATGCAAATTTTGAGGGTATGAATGGTTGGCTAAAGGGAGAGGTAATCATCGATAAACTTAGTGAGGACTTTGAGCTAATGCTAACACTAATGACTGCCAAATCATATCTCCCTGCTATTGTCCATAGCCCTTTGATTGACCTAGATGTTATCCTAAAGGAGCTATTTGAGATGGCCACCCCTATAGATGAGAAATGGAAAGATATACATAGAGTGAGCAATCATCAACCTAGAAGGACCGCTAGCAACTAAGTTAGTCGTAGTCAGTTAAAAATATGCTCAGAGTTGTCATTTTCATCAAGCGAGCTAGAAAGACCCAGATGTCGAGATTTCCCTTTTTGATTAGTCGCGTGCAACACATCGTGGCTTCCCAAAATGTTTTGTGGGCACGACGCATGTGCCACATCAGATTTTGTTGGGATTTAGGACGTACTTCCAGGTTTGATTTCCGCAATGTAATTAATTTTGATTCCATGTTTCGAAATGCGTCTCAGGGGTAAATTGCGCTATAAATGTAACCTCTACAAAGGAGGAAGGTTTCGACTTTCATTTTTGAAGCCTCTGTGCTTTTATTGTAGCTCTGTAAACTTTCTTGTAAGTGTTAATGAAAAGTGTTTTTTTTATTTTCTGAGATGCATCACAGTGTTCATATTCAGTTTTTGTTTCTTGTTTGTGTCATTTTCATATGTGTTAATTCTGCTAATGCTTTCTAGAGAAAACCATGACCTGTCTTAAGCCTGCTAAGGGTTGTTATGTCATGTCTTAAGCTTGCTAGGATTGTCATGACTACTTGAAAGTGCCTTGAGGACTGTTAAGTGTCCCAAGCCTGTGTATGAAGGTACCATGACCTATTGTGGGTTACTAAGGGTGTCGTGAGGGTGTGTAAATTTGTTGGCAGCATAATTGTATAATGCTTGACTAGGCCATGATCTATTAGTATGGATGGCAGTCTGTGTGAGGTCTAGTACATGGGTCGCTACCCTTTATTGGACTAGTTATGCAACTAATGAAACACCTGAGTTGATTCCTCTCACCCATGTGTTGGCTACCAAGCTGGGAGAAAATCTCATAGAGGTTAGAAAGAATGGAACCTACTCCTAGTTGAGGCCTAATGGAAAAACACAAGTAACCATTAAGTTCAAAAATAAGAGTGGTGCATGGTTCCTTTGTGCATTCACACAGCTCTCATCTCCACTCAACATGATGAGACAGTGACCAATGAAAAAGATTTATCTAAAGGAAGTGAGAGGGTTTGAATTTTATACAAGGGGGATATGCTTTGAATAGTAAACTATAATGACCCCCATCAGATCCTCCTGGTTTTTTTGGCTTATTTTCTTATGTAATTTGGTTAAGTGATTTCGTAAAAACACTTGTCAAAAATACCATTGAGCTATCCCAAATAGTATTAGTTGGTTTTTGTATTCAATGTACTGTTGATATGTTGATGCAGGAGAATAGTCTCAAGAGGGCGAAGTCATTCATGACTTCATAAGGTAAATGGAACTCTTAAGAGACCTAGGGTCTCATGCATTTGTAATTTTCTTGATTTTGTAAAAGCTGAATAAAATGGATAAGGAAACTAGATCATTTTCCACATGTAATAGTTAGGATTGAGTTAGTTGTGAGTCATAGGGTTAGCAGAGATTAATGAGGATTGTACTCCTTTATTATAGGATCTAGAAACAAAATCCTCTTGTATTTAAATCAGTTCAAGTTATTTTCTTAGCAGCTTAGATAGCTTACAGAGCTTGTTGGCTCACAAAACCTTAGGTTGTCTCACAGATCTTAGGATAGGTCATAGAGGTTAGAGGATAGCTCAAAGAAGCTTTAATTAGCTCATAGAGCTTGAGAGTGAGAGAAATTCCACATAGAATGAATGGACAAATGAGAGATGCACATAATACTGAGGGAGGAATGAATAAGTAGAATTCTCTATGTGTATTTGAATTTTCGGTAAATTGAATAAAGAACAAAGGATTAGACTCTGCATGTGGTTTTGATGGATTTCATGTCTTCATATAGTTCTGTAGAAGTATGAATTCATCCCACATTCACTCCATATAACCCTGTATCTAAAAGCTGTGGCTTTGGATTTCCATATTTGTCAAATTGCATAGAAGAATTGATCCTTTCGGTGATCAATTAAGTGAATATTTGTAGGGGGTTAAACCTTAACTAGTTGCTCAAATAAAACAAGATCGTAGAGTGGGAATCGATCATGGGGAATATTGATAGTTTCTATTGATATCACCGAGAGAAGTTGCAAGCTTTGAAAAAAATTTCATCTGCACAATATTCTATGGAATGTGCTTAATAAATTTTGGAATCCACCATTGATTTGGTGGGGACACTGATCGAATGATCAGAAAGCCATTTCGCTTCATGAAAAGGTAATTTGTACAAACACTCAGGCTAGCCATGAAATTTATAGATCAACGATTGAGATCGATGGTGGGGAAGAAGCGTTATGCGGAAACTCTTTTTTCGGAAGTGTCCAAAGTCGAAAATCTGACTTCCAATTCCTGCCTTCTGGAAAAAATTACGTTGCAGAAGGGAACATGCATAAACCTAGAATTTCGTTGTAGAAGAAAGTTAGACAGTGTGGAAAGTTGTTTAACACAGAGATTTTGTTTCGAATCTAAAGGGTTTTGAAGTCTGTATGCAAATCAATGCCATCATATGTCTATATTGAGTATAATATTCAGATCTTGATTTTTGTAGCGCTAACAGTGAGTAGTAAATGCAATAGACATTTCTTTGCATAAATAACAAGTAAAATAAACCCTATATATCATATTCTTATTACTTTTAGTTTACAATGACTATAAAAACAATTCTAAGGTGGACAATAAAATGTGAAATTACTTTAACTCTAACCTATAGCACCCTGTAGCATAATGATTTATGGAAGTGAGTGTTACAGCTGATTTTACCACATATGGTGAATCACACTTTTATGGCCTTCCCTATCCCTCTGCAGAATCTTTAGACCCCATGGACCATTTTTGTACCTTTGATGTTTCCAATATCATCCCTAAAAACATGAAATAATTTCCATACGTGACTTTTAATCCCTTTCTCGCGTATATACGTGGATTTGACCCTTAAACCTGTGTACATTGGGATGTGCGCAAAAGGCCAAATTCTTTTGGAGTTTTCCTTGATGTGGATCTGACTCACTTGTCTCCTGACCTTCCATATGCCTTGAGATCACTTGGATTCGACCTTTCATTACCCCATTAAAGAGCTATATAAGGAACCCTTTGGATACATTAAAGGAGGAGGAATTGGAGAGCAAGAAAACTATAGTCCATTATTGTCGGAGCTTATACTTGAGTCTGCATCCCTTTGTCCCTTGGAGCAGTTTTGTGTTCTTCCCAAGCTTTCCTTTTGCTTGTGAGCTTGCTATCGAGAGATGGAGGATTGAAGTGGTGGAGGCCCAAGTGGGGGACTCAGTTTCCTCGATTCGCAGACATGCCAACAGAGGTTGTCACTATTGTAATCTCTATTTTATATTAATAGAAATATTTTTTCCTATCCAATAATGTGTGTTTAAATGAGTATATGATCCATGGATGCTTTTAAATGCTTAAATGTTATTGATTATATATGCTAGAGTAGGTCTAACACAATCATATATAGCATGCTTGTCTTGTTTATTGAATGTCGAGGAAGAAATTTATCAATTCAAGCTAGAGTTGGAAAGCTCAATGAGGATTTACATCAACCATCCAGAATAAGGTACAAATCGAGATCCTTTAGTGTTAGATATTTGGTTTCTCTTGCGTATAGGAAAGCATTGATTTTTGGAGTCAAGCTATCTGTTGTGGTACCCCAAGACATAGGAATTTCTCTCTGTAACAGAATTGGCGACTACGCTGGGATGGACTTATTATGCCATAAAAGTGGGATGGACTATCTGCAGAGGGACAGGGAAAGCCATAAAAGTGTGATTCACCATATGTGGTAAAATCAGCTGTAATAGATGCCCCCTAATGTGTGAGGTCAGAGGGGTCATACGATGGCTGAAATACATTATAAGTCCATCCCAGAAGTGGAGTGATGAAGAACCCAGTGGAAGAACCAGTTATCCAATCAGTACAATATAATGATAAAGCTCTACTTATCACTGCAAATAGATACAACAGTTCTGGATACATAAGAGTACAATGGCCATAAATAGGCATGATACAATATGACATGTGTGGTTGTTTCCACGTATAATATAAATAGATCAGAATCTCCATGATGAAGATATACAAAGGACCATGATCTTTAGAATGGCTTGAAATGTCTGACATATACTGGAATCATGTCACGAGAGCTGAAATCTCATGAACACTGGCACGATCAAGGAGGTAGCATATAAGAGGTGCCACCAATATGTTGAAATATTGTAACTTCGAAGAATATTCTATATGTATCTTTTTGTGGTTCCCGATGGTCCTATCGGGAGAACCACTTGTATTACATTGTACCCCGATGCTCCTAATTAGAAGAGTTAATAAGAGTCATGAGGTAGTCCCCTCTAATTGTAAAGGTGGGTCATCATCACCACAGTGTGGTTACTTGAGCCTACATGTGTTACTCGAGCCTACATGTCAAATGAGTTAACTTAAGTGAATGGATGAATATAAATAGAGGTGTAGTGCTCCTCATTTGAGATACACACACTCTCTCACTTGTGTAGAACATTAGTGGAGAAGAGAAGTAGCTGGAGAAGGACGAGGATCAGGCTTTGATCTCCTTGCTAGTTTTATCTTTTATCTTTTTGGGGCATCTATATTGAGGAAGATTTTGCTGGTTTTTTCCCTTTAGGGTTTTCCCAGGATAAATCTTTGTGTTCCTTTTTTATGGTTGTGCTTGTCTATCTTTCAGTGATCCTATTTATATGCTTTTGTCATGAAAATGAAATGAAATACTGATGTCTTAGCTAAGCATATGAAAATTTAACATGGTATCAGAGCCACCCTGAAAAGAAGACATTATGTAGCTACAGAATCTAGGGATTCTTACTTTTTGGTTCTCTCTCCACAATTGATCAGAAAAATAAGGCTAGGCTGACTCTCCATTAAAGGGCGCATCTTTCTGTCGAAGCAAAATTCGATTCCAAGCATTTTCAGTTTTCGGTGCGGGAAATTAGGGCTTCTTGCAGAAGAAGAATTTTTGAGTGAGCCCAGCATAGGATTGATATCCTCATCAAAATAAAATTCTAGAGACCTGAATCAAGTTTTTTGGTTGGGTGAAACTCCGGGAAAGTCAAATCCTAGTTTGACCCCGAGCTAGAAAAACCCTAAATACTAAAACTGCTGCGTTTTGGTACATTAGATATATCCTGATATTGGCGAAGTTTCAGGAGCTAAAAATTGCATAGGACAAATATAAAATCCTTATGTACACTGTGTCCAAAATTCCACGTCACATGCACTATATATTGGGAGATATGATCCCTCCAAGTTAGGGTTCTAGCCTCTTCCAGAATTCATCCCTAAACAGGACACCTGGGTAACATTGCTATATATTGGGCTACAGAGGTCCAAATTGAATTCCTGAAGATGTTCCATAAATATCATGGACTTTAATTTTTGTGGTCTGAATTTCAGAACCAGAAGATGAAATAGTGACATGTGGCAGTCCGTACAACTTTGCTGTTCTGAACAGTCCTGTAACAGGTCACCGTGGGAAAATGATAGTAAATCCCAATTGGTGAAACCAATTCTGATGAAACCTATGGTTTTGGATCAGGTATATGCAAGGTTACCTCAATGAAAAATTTTAGACACATAGGAGACATAATTTCGGATATATCATAGAAACAGTGACAGGCATTTCTGCAGAAGAAATTGGAAAACTAGGGCTTCCTGTTCTAGGAGCTTCCCTCCACTGTCTTCAGAAAAGGAGTACATTAGACAGCTCCATTTGAAGAGATATATATTTCTATCCAATCAGATCTTAAAGATTCCAAGTTTTTAAAATTATTTTTTCTCTGACAAACCCTAAATCAGCTAGTTCTGGAAACAGGACGGACACCTCAAATCGGTAAGATCTAATCTTTTGCTATTTGCATTTGAGGTTCTCATTTCAAAGTGATCTATCACATCAGCTTGATGATAAGCTTGGTAAAGTTGACAACTTCCAAGCATAGAAGTATATGATATCTCTAAATAAAATGAATTGGACACCTACATAAGTAGAGAGGTTCCAGTTCCACACGAAGATGAGGCTCAAAGCCTTACACAAGAAGAACTTGATGAAGGCCAAGAAGATCATTGTTGATTCAATTAGGGATCAACTTGTAACACAAGTGTCTTCTCTAAAGACACCGAAGATGTTTGATTCCTTGATCAAGCTATTTGAAGACAAGAAATTAAATCATAAGATGGCTTTGAGAAAACAGTTGAAGAATGTGAAGATCCAGAATGCAGAACAACTTGAAGCAGTAGAAGAAGAAGTGGAGATTGCAGAAGTGGTGATAGCCACCTTGAATGGCCTCCCAGGATCATGGGATTCATGTAAAGAATGTATGCCAAAAGGAAGTAATTTCTTTCAGCTCGACTCATAAGAAGAGAAGAAGAAGATGGGAGCAATTGAAGATCAAGCTCTCACCATTCAAAGAAGATCCCTCAAGCGATGAGGAATATGAAGAACTCAATTCTTGTCATTTGGATAAGAAATGATGATTCCATGAATGAAGAATATGATAAAGCAGAATGCTCAAGATGGAGTCTACCCACAAAACAAATAAAAGATAAGTATTCAATTGTCACTTCATGATATTGTTTTGTTATAAATTTGATTATATTCAGTTGATGTGTTATGCATGATAGATTGTTTGCATTAATGACTGTATATATGCATGTGATGGGTAAGTAGCTCATGGTGCTATACAACTCTCCATTGCTACGTATCAAACCTCTTTGCTGACATATTGGATTAGTGCACAATCTCAATAATGTCATGGTGGAGATGGAAGGCATCTAGAAAGTTTATGTGAGATATGGATGAATGTTGTATTGACTAAACAATTGCATGATGCATAAGAATTTGTCGTTATGCATATGTTTTATGAAATAGTTATAACCATGCAACTGGTGAATTTGAA
>LPNX011090368.1:282845-322001 GCA_001517045.1 Pseudotsuga menziesii | reverse complement strand
TAGAAGTAAGGTAAGAGTTGTGGCTAGAGGTTTCTATCAGAAAGAGGGAATTAATTCTGAAGAGACACTTACTCCAGGAAGCAAGGTACACTTCCTTCAATACTATCATCGTAGTTTCTTCCATGATGAAGTAAAGACAAGCCTTCCTTAATGGTATGATTGAGGAAGAGTTTTACATCGAATAGTCATGAGTATTTGAAGTTGAAGACAGATGGAATCAAGTATGCAAGTTGAAGAAGGCCCTCTATGGCCTAAAGCAAGCTCCCAGAGCTTGGTATGGAAGAATAGATAGTTTCCTGATGAGCATGGGCTTTGCCAAGAATAAAGTCGATCCTAACCTTTCCTACAAGGTTGTAGAATATGTACCTGTCATTATATTACTATATGTGGAGTGACTTATTCTTGACAGGGAATGAGAAACAGATCATGGAAAGCAAGAAGAAACTAGCAGAAGAATTTGAGATGAAATACCTTGGGTTAATGCATTATTTCCTAGGTCTAGAACTATGGCAAAGTTTATAAGGAATCTTTCTCAACCAGGGAAATTATGTGGTAGAGATATTGAAGAGATTCAATATGTTGGAATGCAAAGTCATGGCCACACCCATGGATTCCAACCTGAAGCTATTAGCTGATGACTCATTAGAGTTAGTTGATGTGACTCACTACAGACAGATCATTGGGTCATTGATGTACTTAACAAATACCAGACCAGACATTTGTTTTACTGTGAACACCTTAAGTCAATATCTTGTTCAACGAAGACGAGTTCACCTAGTAGCTACAAAACATGTGATGAGATATCTGAAAGGGACTATAGACTTTGGTCTATAATATGATGGTAGCCATGAGTATAGATTGTATGGCTACACAGATGCAGATTGGGATGGAAGTATCTTAGACAGGAAAAGCACATCAGGTAGATGCTTTTGTTTGAGGTCTGCTATGAGTTCATGGTTTAGCAGGAAACAGTCCAGTGTTTCTCTTAGCACGGTTGAAGCAGAATACATAGCAGATTGCTCTACTAAGTTGTGAAGCCATATGGCTTCAGAAGCTGATATCAGGTCTCTTTGAACTAAAGATGGACACTACAATGATTCTATGTGATAACCATAGTTGTGATGACAAAGAACCCTATGTTTCGACGTAACACGTAGAAATCCGGTATTTCTACATACACGATAAGATGCAGATGATGGTGATTTAGTATTTCTACACTGAATATAGAGATGATGATGTTTCAGTATTCCCATACTGAAGATATAGATGATGATGATTCAGTATTTACATACTGTAGATATAGATGATGGTGATTCTGTATTTCTATACTAAATATAGAGATGATGATGCTTTCAGTATTTCTATACTGAAGATATAGATGATGATGCTTTCAGTATTTCTATACTGAAGATATAGATGATGATGCTTTTAGTATTCACATACTGGAGATATAGATGATGATAGATCAGTATTCAGATACTGAAGATGTAGATGATGATGGTTTGGATGATGATGTACTGATGAAGCCTTTGCCTCAAGTAGAGTTCGAACACTTTCAAGACAAGCTTGGTGTTGTTCGAAAAGGCCTTCCTCAAAAGGGGGAGTAGTGATGTTGCAGTGGGATTGTATCATCCCTGGGAATTTTCCCTAAAAGTGATCTGGAGACCTCAGTCCTCGAGAATGAAGGGGGATTGTATCATCCCGGGACATCTGTCCATAATAGATCCGGTGACCTCAGTCCTTGAGAACATGGTGGGATTGTATCATCCCTGGGCACTTTCCATAAAGTGATCTGGAGACCTCAGTCTTCGAGAATGAAGAGGGATTGTATCATCCCGGGACATCTGTCCATAATAGATCCGGTGACCTCGGTCCTAGAGAATGTGGTAGGATTGCATCATCCTTGAACATTGTCCTAAAGTGATAGGGACTGATTCTCCCATAATCAATCCAATGGCTTCGGTCCTCGAGAATGTGGTAGGATTGCATCATCCTTGGACATAGTCCTAAAGTGATAGGGACTGATTCTCCCATAATCAATCCAATGGCTTCGGTCCTCGAGAATGTGGTAGGATTGCATCATCCTTGAACATTGTCCTAAAGTGATAGGGATTGATTCGCCCATAATCAATCCAATGGCTTCGGTCCTCGAGAATGTGGTAGGATTGCATCATCCTTGGACTTAGTCCTAAAGG
Source organism: Pseudotsuga menziesii (assembly GCA_001517045.1). Classification (NCBI taxonomy): domain Eukaryota; kingdom Viridiplantae; phylum Streptophyta; class Pinopsida; order Pinales; family Pinaceae; genus Pseudotsuga; species Pseudotsuga menziesii. The sequence goes on along the minus strand of LPNX011090368.1, from coordinate 319,806 downwards.
GATAGGGACTGATTCTCCCGTAATCAATCCGGTAACTTTGGTTGTCGAGAATGTGGTGGGATTGTATCATCCCTGGACTTTAAGTCCAAAAATGATCCAAAGACTTTTTGTCTTTGAGTTGTGGATTACAGGTTGTTGCTGATGATGATGATGCCATACTGATCGAAAGATCAGAGTATGATGATGATGATGTACTGATCAAAATATCAGAGTATGATGACGTACTGATCGAAAGATCAGAGTATGATGATGACGTACTGATCAAAAGATCATAGTATGATGATGATGACGTACTGATCTAAAGATCAGAGTATGATGATGATGCACTATGATTATGATGTTTCTGATCGAAACATTAGAGTATGATGATGATGTTTCTAATCAAAACATCAGAGTATGTTGATGATGTTTCTGATCGAAAGATCAAAGTATGATGATGATGTTTCTATGTTGATGATGTTTCTGATTGAAAGGTCAGAGTATGATGATGATGTTTCTGATTGAAAGATCAGAATGTGATGATGATTATGATCGATAGATCAGAATATGATGATGATGATGTTGCTGCTGATCGAAAGGTCAAGGTGCTGAAGATGTTGTTTCTGATTGAAAAGTCAAAATGCTGAAGATGTTGCTGATCGAAAGGACAAAATGCTGAAGATGTTGTTCCTGATCGAAAAGTAAAAGTGCTAAAGATGTTGCTGATCAAAAAGGTCAAAATGTTGAAGATGTCGTTGCTGATCGAACAGTCAAAGTGCTGAAGTTGTTGCTGATCGAAAGGTCCAAGTGCTAAAGATGTCGTTGCTAATTGAAAGATCAAAATGCTGAAGATGTTGCTGATCAAAGACTGAAGATGTTGTTGATGATGAAGACTAAAGATTGAACATGAAGACTACATGATGTTGAAAAGCTTCCAATGATTTATAGATGTGTTGCCCTACTGATGTTGATGATGTCCCCTATCTCTACTCTTGTTGTTGTTGATGTTGCTGTAGAATACCCTTCTCATTAAGGGGGAGTGTTGAAATATTGTAACTTCGAAGAATATTCTATATGTATCTTTTTGTGGTTCCCGATGGTCCTACTGGGAGAACCACTTGTATTACATTGTACCCCGATGCTCCTAATCGGAAGAGTTAATAAGATTCATGAGGTAGTCCCCTCTAATTGTAAAGGTGGGTCATCAGCACCCCAGTGTAGGGTACAAAACTTTGGTTTTAGCAGTATACTGAGCATGTTCTGGGACTGAGCCCTAGAGTTGACGCTCCTCTTCATGGGGTTCGAGATCTGGCCCAATGACGTTGGGCAGATGTGATGCGTAGACCGGTTGGAGGTAGGGTGTCCTACCCCTGTCCAACTGATTTCTTTCCATGGTGGTGGGGGAAAATAGTTGCTATCAATGATTACCCCTATGAGGGGATAGATTTTTGGGGAGATCCCGACATGCCTCTACCACTAGGATTAGCACACAGTGACATTGGTAATGAATCCCAACCCTCTTTTTAATTTTTGTGAATTATTTAATTTTTTTGCGTTTTTTGATATATATAGACTCAAAAGACATGTTTTTTCGTGACAACACATAGTGACATCCTGTCATATGTATGCAGATGTAGGACCATGGAAGCTTAATGGTTTCCCTCATCATAAATGGAGGGGAAGAGGAGATGACATTATGGGTGTGGATGCAGAGTGGACGCTCCAAAGCATTCATACCAACTTCATGCGGCTGACACATAGGGCACCCATGGCGCAAGTTGAGGACTTGCTTGAGGCCATGCAGCTTTAGGTGGTGAGTGTGCCACGAGCATGGGTGTGGTTATTTCAATGGCTATATAGAGTCGTGGTGACATTCCATGATTAGAACCCCCCTCCTCCTACCCAGGCTTAGATACCTGGGAGTGATACATTTTGTACTATCGTGTATTTATATTTTGGTGGCTCGGAAGCCCCATTTTTGTATTATGACACTTATGTATATCACATTTTGGATGTTTAATGAAAAACTTTTATGATGATCGATTTATTTATTTACATGTGTAAAAATGTATGTTTTTGATGAGATTATTGTCTATGAAACAAATGCCAATATAACACATAGTTAGCATATGATTCAGCAACTTGATTATAAATTCTTGGAACATGTATGTATTTTATGTTGTCAAATTGTCATTCTAACAATCTCACACATAAGAATATTCATAATAATGTTGGATCCCTAACATGATACAAGCCATAAAGCTATGACACTACTAACTGTGAATCAAGACGTACCTTAAGAGAGAGAACACCATGTGAAATGGAATCCCATAGAAGCTCAATAATGGCACTATATTCAGAAACATGGTTTGAAGAGGGCTGTAAACATACACCTCCTGAAGACAATACCTGACCCGTAGGAGTATAAATCACCCAAGCAGTAGAGGCTGAGCGTTGAGTGTGATGGCTAGCACCATCTACAAATCCTATATAGATGGAAGACTCCATTGACAGCTTCCATAAGAAATGAAAGCTAATCAACAAACCCGACCACCATAAGAAAAACCTAAATATGCAAAACACTGTACAATAATATACAATAGTCAGCCCTGGCTGAGGATCATGCATAGTATTTTTTAAGATAGAGCCCATTTCTAGGTTCTACCAAAGCTGTCCCCTCATAATCTACTAGCTCATATGTGCCCTTCTCTAACACACATTTAACAACGTAAGGACCATGCCACATGGGGTTAAACTTTCCTGCCCCCAAGGTTTCTTTAGCTTTATCCCACAAAAGGACCAAATCTCTTTCACTAAACCTCCTTAGATGAATAGATTTATCATACTAGACCTTAACGCAATGCTTATTCACTTCTAGAGCCACCAAGGCATCTCGGCACTGCTCATCAAGCTGCTCTAAGTGGAACAAACGTTCCTCCAATGGGGAAGTGTCTGGTAAGAGCTCTATGGCTAGCTTCAAATAAGGGATTTCGCACTCAAATGGCAATACAGACTCCACTCCATGTACAAGTTGATATGGAGAAAGACTGATGGCAGTCTTAACCATAGTCCTATAAGCCCACAAAGCAGGATATAACATGATATGCCAATTGGTCTTACTTTGTGCGATGGTTCATTGGAGAATGGAATTGACTGATTTGTTCACTGCTTCAACTTGTCCATCCGCTTGAGGGTAATAAGAAGAGGAATGCTCTTTCTTATACCCTAAATTTGAGGCCAAATCTTCCATCATCTGATTCTGAAAGTGCTTACCATGGTCAGTGACAAGCTCTTTCGGAATACCGAACCGAGTAATGATCTGGTTGAATACAAAATGTGCGGCTGTCTCACCGTTGGATTTAACTGTGGGCATAGCCTCAGCCCATTTTTTAAAATAGTCAACAAGCACTATAATATGATGATTCCACCCAACTGAAGCTGGGTTACAATCCATGAAATCAAGCCCCCACTTAGTGAAGGGACCGATGGTGATAATTGGATGTAATGGGGAGGACGTGAGCGCATATTGTGTGCAAACACCTGGAAAGGGTGGCACTTCTTTACTGTATTGACACAATCTTTAAAGGTCGACGGCCAAAAATAACCTGCTCTCGAGATTTTTTGGGTTGTAGAAAGCCTAGATAAATGACCACCACACACCCCTTCGTGGAAATCATTCAACACAAGCTCAACCTCCTCATGAGTTAAACAACGATGTAAAATGGAATCTACCCCATGGAGGTATAATTTGTTATCCACTATGAGGTAATTGTTGGATACGTGACATAACCATCGTTGTTCATCTTGTGAAAGGTGAGTAGAGACCTTCAATGTCTGTAAATATATGATAATATCCCCATACCATGGATCCAAAGTTGAGATTAAGAAAATGTGCTCATCGACAAATGTATCTTCACAAACTTCCTCCTACTCCTCACTTGGGAAATCAGATATAATCTCCACAAAAATCAATGATTTTTTTTATTTTGCTGAAACAAACTCGAGATCGAATTCTTGCAAGATGACAATCCACTTACCATACTTTCCCTCGATCATCCTTCTAGTGAGGACAAACTGAAACGGATTGACATGGGCTACCACCAAGGTCTGGCAAGGAGAATATAGTGTCTCAATATTTGAACTGCATGAATGGTAGCTAAGGAACGTTTCTCCACATGGGAATAATGGATCTCCGCATCTATAAGGTTTCAGCTCAAATAATATATGACATGCTCCTGGAGCTCCTCATCTTCCTGAACCAAAACCATACCAATCGTCTCCATGGATGCAGCCACATAAAGTAAAACGTCACGGATATAGTCGGGTGAACTAATCACTGGGGGCAATGATAAAGCTCGCTTAAGCGCATCAAAGGACTCCTGGGTTCGCTCATCCCAACAAAAGGTAGTGTCCTTCTTCAAAAGATGCATAAAGCCTCTAGTCAAATTGGCAAAGTTAACAACGAATCTCCGCAAGACATTTTCCATGCCTTGCAAACATTGAAGATGTCTAATGTTTCTCAGCGGAGACAATTGAAGTATTGCCTCAACCTTTAAAGGGTCAACTCTTATACCCTCCTTGGAGACAATGAACCCTAATAAGTGACCAGAGTTCACACAAAAGATGCATTTATGAGGATTTAACCTGACCAAGTAATGGCGGCACCTTTCGAACACTAATCTCAAATGATTGGAATGGTGCATCCTCTGACGATAATGGGCAGAAAATTCATCCAAAAAGACTTCAATAATCGATTTGAGATCATGGAAGATCAAGGTCATAGCCTGCTGAAAAGTGGCTCTGGTGTTTTTAAGGCCGAAAGGCATCTTCCAATATGCAAAGGTACCCCAAGGACAAATAAATGGAGTTTTATATTAGTCCTCGGTTTTGATCTGTATCTGATTGTATCCAGAAAAGCTGTCCATAAAGGAAATACCTCACTTCCTGCACACTCATCCAAAATTTGATCAATAAATGGTGTGGGAAAATTATCCTTAGGACAAGCACGATTCAAGTCATGGAAATCAGTGCATATATGGATCATTCTGTATTTCTTATCAATTGGAATGGGATTTGAAACCCACTCTGTCAAGGGAACAGGATAGATAAAACCGACATTCAATAGTTTTTCTATATTAGCCTTAATCATGGGTGCTTTTCTAGAAATTCACCGCACGCAAGCATTGTCGAACAGGCTTAGCATTGGGATAAGTTCTAATCTCATGTTCAACAATGCGAGGGTCGATACCTAGCATTTCCTCGTATGACCAAGCAAATACGTCATGAAACTTTTTGAATAGCTCAGTATACTCTTGAATCTTAGCATGGGAACATTCTACCCCAATATAGACATTCTCAATCTTTCCATGATTGCGAGAGATATTGCTATAAATTATAGGAGATATATTGGCCATGTTTCCATCAGCCATCGGACTAGGAGAGCTTAATGGAACCACGAGAATACCAATTCTCTCACTAAGAATATCCCTAAAGTCTTCACACTCCAAATGGTCAAGCTTGGGAAGAAAGTAAGATCTATGACGTAACTCTTCCCAAGGCGGCTTGACCCCATACATAGCCTCAATAATAGCTTCATCTAATGGAAAAACACTATCAAGGCAGTCATGTGCATGAGAAGACTCAACTGCCTATGCAGGAAACACATATGGGTCCTCCTCCTCCGTTCGCAAAGAGGAAGGACTAGGCTCTACAACACATTCAAAATTCACTTGATATGCTATCATTGCTGCAGGAAATGGCACGTCCATTTCGATAGGCTCACACAAAGGACTTGGTGTAGGAAGAATCCAAGGATCTTCCATATGGGTAATGCAAAAAGACACCGAACGCAATGACGACGAAGCCTCACTAGATCTAGACCCGGTCATAAGAATAGGTGCAGGACAACTAAAGGATCTCGTAAGGGATGGATACATGCCAACACCCACACTCCCAATTGCCAGCTGAGAATGCTCGACAATTGGGATAGAAGCTCCTGAAGATGCGGTAACACACGAATTCTTGAATGACATTTGATCAATTGTAACTATCTTCCCATTAAATGAAAAGCATAAAACTCAAAATAGAGAAGAATCTATGGCTTGCATACTAGACTTCCAATTCCTACCTAGTAACAGATTGTAATAAAGGGGCGCATCAACCACCTCGACCTCAATCGCGATGGTCTTCCCTCCCAAAAAGACCTTTAGAGAAGGAAGAATGCTATGCAGCTGAAACAATCTACCATCAAAAGTAGTCAACATGGTAGCAGATTTAGACAACTTGGGGGAACCCAAACCCTTCCAACATGCCAAAGACATCACAGAAGCAGCAACACCTTCATCAATCACAGTGGGTTTGACAGTCACGGTTAAGACATTCTACATGAATCAAGAGAGACACATAATAAGGAAAGCGAGGATGTAGTCTTGTGGATTCAAATTTGATGATAGAGGAAGAGTTATCATCGTTAAAACCAAGAGCATAAAGCAAAGCCTTCCTTTGTGAAGGACAACTCTGAAGTACTTTGAGTGCAGACATCACACAAGGAGTATGGCCCAAATCCTTGAAAATAGAATAGTTCTGGGTGGCTCGGGAATTAGGATTGTGCCATGAACACTTAAGGACTCCCTTTAAAATGCAAGCTGCAACTTCAGGTTTATCCACAGGGTTTTCAATATGCAAAGGACTCCTAGGTTGAGCAGGTTCCTTTCCAAGGTCTGGTTATGACGAACCATAGTCCTTCGCACGAGTCACAACCTTAGTAGGATGCACCATATTGATACAACAATGACCACTACTAGCTTCTGGCAGATCTTGATCTTTACCAGACTGATCATGGGTCCTCTAGTTCATGTTTTGATTATGGGGTAAAGGGTTGGTCAGCACAGCTAGGCCTTGCGCTATGAACCTTGAGGCTTCTTCTATCTGAGGGAACAAGTGAGTGAGGTGGTCATCCTTACACAAATCGCAAGGAAACTTAACCTTATGTTTAGTCTGCTTGTCCCCACCAGCATTTCAGGAATTCTTTTCATTAGAATTGGCATTTTAATTCCTATTCCCACTCTTATGATTGTTTTTACCCTTCTTCTTATTCCTTTCGGGTTGCTGGTTACCCTTCTGGTCCAACGATTGCACTGAAAGCACATTAGTCATTTGGGTGGGTTGAGATGAATCCATGGCTTGTTCCGAGGCATATTGGTTGATAGACAATTGAATGACCTATTTCACAACCGAATCTACAGGTTTGGTACTCGTACAAACAACAATGCCATCAGCATGTGGTCCAGGTTTGACCTTAGGGTCGAAACTAGAATGCAGAGCGTTAGGAATGATCTCGTATAACAAACCGGATTGAGCATAAATCAAATCCAATTCCTGTGCCCTAAAGATGGCTTGTTCCTTGTTCTGAACTTCGGATGTAGAAACATCCTTCGCTATATAAGGTAGTAATGATTTAATGAACCACTCAAGGAGAAACTCCAGTGGTATTAAGGCTTTAATCAATCTCTTCCGTCTACACCACTCTTGGATATGGTCTAAGATATGCGTGGCTTTGTCTTACCGAAATGTTGACAAGATTTTCGTACCAACGTCGTAATGCACTAGTAGCTGGAAGTGGTTGAGAAAAGTCACAGCTAGGTCATCGAACAAAGTGAATGCCCCACTAGGTAGCTCTATATACCATTTCATTGCAGGCCTAGTGAGGGTGCATTGAAACGGCCTTAAACAAATCGAATCTTCATGTAAGGAATTAGAAGAGCACCAAAGGTGAAATGTAGTAACATGTTCACTAGGATCTTCTCCTGATTTGCCCTCAAATTTGGGAATGTCTGAGGGAAGCTTCATAGGGATAGTCGACCAAGCCGGGTCATAAGATACCAGATCGTTTGTTAGTCTCGACAAGTCAGGAAAATTTAACGTTGTGAGGAAAGGAACCCTAGGTTGAGCAGGTCGATGACATGGTCCCTGATAATTTTGGTTCACATAGGACTAATTAGTGCAACCACCATGGCCATGGCCATATTATCCTCCTCTCGTTTGACCCATGTAGGGTGGCATGGAAGCACCGTAATGTGGTGTACCTTGACTATTTGGGGCCACAAAGCCATAATTCAGAGAGTAAGCGGGTTGTTGATACCCGTACCCATAAGGTGAATAACTTTGTGCATACTGTGGTCCATAATATGGTCCATAAGACATCCCATGACATGTCCCATGAGAAACTCCATAAGTAGGAATATGACCTCCAGAATTAGGAATACGACCTCCCGAGACAATAGGAAGTACTTGACTTTGAGACATGACTACGCGAGTAGCAGCAGTATGAACATGACTCGTAGAAACATTCTGACCCAAAGGACAACATGAATGAGGGGGAGGAATAGCATTCGAAGAACTAGGAATAGAGGACGAAGGGACATGTTAAACGATGTAAGTGGTATTCCCTACAATCACTCATCTTGGTTCTGGTATCTGAATAGGACTACTAAAACCAAGTCTAGGAAGAACATGTGATGTGACCTCCACTGTTGGGATGGAGGGTGCAATGTGACTCGTGTTCCCAAACCTTTCCACATGGAAATGACTAGGAATGCCCCCAGGCATAGTGTTAGGTTCAAACACTGACTTGGCATTCTGTACCAAATCATGTGCAGGAATACCAGACATGTCATAACTAGTTCTCGCAGGTTCATGATGAGTCTCGTCACCTGGAAACCAATACCAACGACCTGTGAATGAGGGATCATACCTAGAGTGTGTAGGTATATTAGGTGAAGGATCATATGTAGGAGTAGGATCTTCTTCCCCAACCTCGTGAGGTGGAGAAGGAAACTAAGGAATTTCATCTTCATGATCTCCCATTGTGTGTGAATCAATGTGAGAAGTAGTCCACCTGGACTGTCTGTTTCTCTCTCCCAAAGGAGGAGGATATGTAGAAGGAGGAATTCTTGCTAAACGACGAGAACAACAAAGTGCCGCACCCAAATCCACAATGACTCAAAAAATGGAAAAGTCTCTTCTAATTATGCAAACCCTAAGCAAGCTAGCGTGAACAAAGCATACACCTATATAATCTAAAACCAATCATAAGCAAACAAGGGTAGGATATGTGAGCTCCCGAATGAAGCAGGTATGTCTGTCCTAGGAGAGGCTTGAGACTCCCATACACAACAAGCGGAGGTTCGTAACCAATTATTGTGGCTCTCAGCTTCAACGCATATAGCGACTGTACTGTCCGACCCCAACCTGGATGGGACACCTATAGAATATCCCCTGCAAAGTACCCCCTTGATAACCTAGGTAAGGCAACTAAGGTCACCTCAATATAATAAATGCTCAGGTAGATAGTCATAGGAAGGATTGACTGTATGGGCAGGGTAGCAAAGCCCAAAACTCTCAAAATAGCCCCCATATATGAATACAATCATCGAAATATCCCCGGTGCTACTCAATTATGACTAGGGGTCATCCCAACCAATAAACACTCACACTGCCTCGTGCTTAACTCCCTTGTAAGAGGAGGATCCCAAGAAACACTAATTATACCAATGAATTTCACACTCTCACCTGGACAGACACATACATGTTGTTGTTTAGTGGTCTTGGAGAATTTACTCACAATGAACTATTTCAAGACCCTAAAACCTAATCTTGTTGGTGTACCCTATCAAAGAAAATAGTGTAATCCATTTTAATTAAGCGTTGATTTTATTTGGATTTATTACTCAAAAAGGGTAGATGACCATGCAACCAATGGTGTTATGACACAACATGAAGCAAAATGCACACCTAACAATCAATGTAAATGCATTGTGTCGAATGAAAAGCAGGGCATGCTACTACGTGAAATGAAAAAATCTCTTCAAATAACAAATGCAATCATTCCTATATGAAATCTTGACTAATACTTCTCTAAGCAAACCTAGTGCAAGTACCATGAAAAATGCAATGTGCAATGATGCATAATGATGTAAAAGAAGCAAATATTTTTGGATTTTTTGAACAAAAATGAGATAATAAAACAAAAGAATGAATCTACCACCCCCAGACTCTGCAAGCACAATCAAACAGCACTCATGCAAAGCACTAAGGTAAAAGAGACCTAATGCACTAATCCCAAAACAAAAAATCGAAAAATGAAATGACAAGAACATTCTTAAAAAAAATACCTTAAAAGGCATCTCTGTTCAAAAAAAGAGGTGTATACAGACTCTAGAAGCATCAAAGGAGACTTAGCAATCATCAAAACTCACCCAGTAACACTCAATATTCCTCTAAAAGGAAAAACTCAAGGCATACATGAATGTGTGCAGAAAACCCGCATATGTATGTGCATATCTCAGTCAAAACTGCATGTACACACGACTATGAGGCAAAAACTCACGTACAGGAAGAAAAAGAGATAAAAATGAAGGCAAATAGATAATCTTAGACAAAATTCACACCTATCAAACACTACCAGGAAAACAATGCCCCCAGACCCAACTCAAAAACAGAGAAATCAGAGCAATTCAAGAACATTGAATGCCAATAAAACCCCCAAAGGAAAATTACTAGGAACTCCCCAGCGGAGTCACCAATTCTGTTATGGAGAGAAATTCCTATTTCTTGGGGTACCACAACAAACAACTTGACTCTAGAAATCAATCCTTTCCTATATGCAAGAGAAACCAAATATCTAACGCTAAAGGATCTCGATTCGTACCTTATTCCAGACGGTTGATGTAAATCCTCATTGAGCTTTCCAACTCCAGCTTGAATTGATAAATTGCTTCCTCAACATTCAATAAACAAGACAAGCATGCTATATATGATTGTGTCAGACCTACTCTAGCATATATAATCAATAACATATAAGCATTTAAAATCATCCATGGATCATATACTCATTTAAACACACATTATCGGACAGGAAAGATATTTCTATTAATATAAAATAGAGATTACAATAGTGACAACCTCTATCGGCACGTCTACAAATCGGAGAAACTGAGTCCCCCACTTGGGCCTCCACCACTTCAATCCTCCATCTCTCGATAGAAATCTCACAAGCAAAAAGAAAGCTTGGGAAGAACACAAAAGTGCTCCAAGGGACAAAGGGATGTAGACTCAAGTATAAGCTTTGGCAACAATGGACTATAGTTTTATTTCTCTTCAATTCCTCCTCCTTCAATATATCCAATGGGTTCCTTATATAGCTCTTCAATGGGGTAATGAAAAGTCGAATCTGAGTGATCTCAAGGCATATGGAAGGCTAGGAGACAAGTGAGTCGGATCCATATCAAGGAAAACTCCAAAATAATTTGGCCTTTTGCACACATCCCGATGTACACGGGTTTAAGGGTCAAATCCGCGTATATACACGAGAAAGGGATTAAAAGTCGCGTATGGCAATTATTGCATGTTTTGAGGGATGATGTTGGAAACATCAAAGGTACAAAAATGGTCCATGGGGTCTAAAGAGTCTACAGAGGGACAGGGAAGGCCATAAAAGTGTGATTCACCATATGTGGTAAAATCAACTGTAACAGTGAGATTTGGTGTCTTGATGCATAGTCGTAACAAGAATATTACCCAACAAAGATGTAGTATGTTCTTATAGGTGTCAATATGGATTGCAGCTCCCTTTTTGGCTCTAACAACACTTTATATTGTCCCAAATGAACCCTGTGGATCACTGTAGATGTGGAACTATAAGTCATCCTCACAAACAAGACTATGTCTTCTCCAACTGAAAGTAAATCATCCTCACAAACAAGACTGTGTCATCTCCTGATGATGTCACGGCCCACGTGTGCAGTCCAAAATTAGCCAGCAAATGAAGAATATGACCTCCACAAGATGAAATTGGCCTCTTTGTTACTCCCTTTTTTTTTCAAAAACATAAAAACCATAAAAGATGAAAAAGAGAATATGCATGAATATTTAAATTCTTATATCTAGATGGGCCTGAAATTTTTTTGTATGTATAACCACGGCATGAGCCTATAATCCTAGGTATAATATAATATTGTTACTTCTTAGACTAATAGAAAGACCCCCTTGGGATAAACCTTATTATAGAATATGGTATGGGGATGGCGCTAGGGAGTCCTAGTTTCTTATAATCTTATTTTAATTATTGCATAAGAGTTTCTAGCTTCTATGCTATTAGTTGTCAAGGATATTTATAACTAACATCATAGGGAGGCTCTATGGGTTAAATATAAATATCTTTCTAACGTGGAGATATTCATCTTGTATACTATCTAATATATGTTGTTAGTATGATAGGAGATCAAGATGTTAAAGTTGTCACCACCATTTTAACATATCAATGTACTTTTAGGAGGAGTTAGAAATGGCTTCGATCACCTCATTTAATGGCTTGGAAGGTATGGGAAACTACATTTCCTTTAGAGCTCAAGAAATCTCACTTGGGAGTGAGTAAATTAGTCAAAGGTGCAGTGCAATGGCCATAACATTTTTAGAGATCACTTGGTTCAATAAATGCATATGCCACCTGTCATTGACACTCCAATGACCTAATTAAATAGAAATTCTGATGCAGGCATCTGTAAAAACTAGTAAACTTCCACCACTAAAATGGTTCATTAAACAATGCAAATACATAAATCAGCTGGAGGTTATAGATTGGAATTGCATGATTAAATGTAACACCGTATATCTCTTCTCATTATTCTAATATCCTTGGTTACCAACTATTTGCTATATCAATTAAGAAAGTAGATTTCTAAGGCCTGCCACCATAGAATTTTTAGCTCATATGATTTCCATAAGAAGAGAGAACATAAATACTACCAAGGAAAAAAAAAGAAATAATTTTTTGAATGCATATGATAGATCTCTTAGTAAGGAAAGAAACAATAATGAGTCATATCATGCTAGTAGTTACAAATAGCAAATAAAAGAGAAAATATCTTGTGTAGAATCATAAGAGAGTCTATGGAAATAGAATAATTTAGTAAAATTAGTTTATCCTTATGGTATCCTTACTTGTTAACATGGGAGCTTGAATGATATATAGGTAATTTGATCAAGTAACCGATGAATCCACCTAGGTAATGCAATAGATATCGACTAGAAATAATACTATGTTTGGATAAGACAATCATTTTCAATTAGGGATGATGGTAAAGGGAATACTTAAGGATAGATTAGATGAAATATTGGATCTATATAGCAGTCTTCTTCTCTGATCTAGCTACAAGAATATTTTCATAGTTCACTAATTCATATAACTAGTGTTGTAGGAATTAGAAAGGTGTCCTTTCCATCATTAACACCTACAATACTAGGTATAATATACCTATAATTTGTTTGATAATTATAAAGAGATGGAGGGTTGACATAATAGGTTAAAAATTATACCTATAAGGAGATGGGGGTCACATCATGATATTCATATGGTCCATCTAGCAAGCTATCAGATTATCATTAGGAGAATAGTTTCAATGGTATAATATTGGTATAAAATACATAGGTTAATGGTTCAAATTCATTTTATAATATTTATAAGAATTGCATATGGTTGGAATAAGTTATAATGATAAAAATTCTTAATGTTTAAAAGGATATATTATATAGGTTCTTGTAGGCTTTCTCTAGATAGGACCTTAACTAATGTATTAATGAATTATTGTCAAACTTGTGGAGAACATATAGATTAAATGCAATGCCGTATATCTCTTCTCCCAATTATTCTAATATCCATTGTTACCTAATTTATATGTCAATTAAGAAAGTATATTTGTAAGGCATACCACCATAGAAATTTTAGCTCATATGATCTCCATAAGAACAGAGATCATAAATCTAACCAAGAAAAAAACAAGAAAAAATGGTTTGAATGCATATGATAGATATCTTTGTAAGGAAAGAAAAAATAATGAGTCATATCATGATTCCAATAGTTACAAATAGCATATCAAAGAGAAAATATATATATTGTGTAGAATCATAAGAGAGTCTATGGAAATAGACTAATTTATTGCAATTATTTTATCCTTATGGTATCCTTCTTATTGACATGGGACCTTGAATGATATATAAGTAATTTGATCAAGTAACCGGTAAATTCACCTACGTATAAATGCATGCAGTAGATACCGAGTAGAAATAATACTATGTTTGGATATCGTAACCTCAACATCTAACCTTAGATGAAATTAATGACATCCATTATGTGGTAAGCTTATAAAATTGATTACTAGTGCACTTTAATACATTGAAACAAACTCAATACTTCCCCCATCCTTCTACAAATAAACATCACAATCAATGCATTATAATTCATGGTTATTACATTATTTAAATTCATGTCATCCACAACAATAGGCTAATATACATGGTCGATTTCATGGTATACCCTCTCAACCTCCTTATTTGTATCAAGTCATTTTCCTTGTGAAATGAATTCATCAAAGGATTATTAATGTAAGTATGAATATTTGGTTGATCACAACCTTAACCAATGCATTAATGAATTGTCAAACTTGTGGAGAGCATATAGATTATATGTATTAACATCGTATATTTCTTCTCATAATTACTCTAATATCCCTTGTTACCTAATTTATATGTCAATTAAGAAAGGACATTTGTAAGGCATACCACCATATAAATTTTATAGCTCATATGATCTCCATAAGAAGAGAGATCATAAATCCAATGAAGAAAAAAACAAGATAAAATTGTTTGAATATTGCATATCATCATAGATTTCTTTGTAAGGAAAGAAAATAAAATGAGTCATATAATGATGTCAGTTATAGTTACAAATAGCAAATCAAAGAGAAAATATATCTTTTGTAGAATCATAAGAGAGTCTATGGAAATAGACTAATTTAGTACAGTTATTTTATCCTTATGGTATCCTTACTTATTGAGAGGGAACCTTAAATGAATATATATATATATATATATATATAAGTAATTTGATCAAGTAAGCGGTAAATCCACCTATGTATAAATTCATGCAATAGATAACGAGTAAAAATAATACTATGTTTGGATATTGTAACCTCAACATCTATCCTCGGATGAAATTAATGAGATCCCTTATGTGGTAAGCTTATAAAATTGATTACTAGTGCACTTGAATAAATTGAAACAAACTCAGTACTGCCCCCATCCTTCTACAAATAAACATCACAATCAATGCATTATAAGCCATGGTTATTTACATTATTTAACTTCATGTCATCCACCAAAATAGGCTAATATACATGGTCGATTTCATGTTACTTCATTAATTGGTGTCAATCATTTTCAATTAGGGATGATGTTTAAGGGAATACTAGTTAAGGATAGATTAGATGAAATTATGGATCTATGTAGCCATCTTTTCTCTGATCTAGCTACAAGATTGTCATGGTTCACTAATTCATATAACAATTGTTGTATGAATTAGAAAAAATTAAAGGTGTCCTTTCCATCATTAACAATACATTACTAGGTATAATATACCTATAATTTGTTTGATAATTATAAAGAGATGGAGGGTTTAAATTGTAGGCTAAAAATTATACTTAGAACTAGATGGGGGTCACATCATATTCATATGGTCCCTCAAACAAGTTATCAGATTATCATTAGGAGAAAAGTTTCAATGGTATAATACAAGTCTAAAATACAGAGGTTATTAATGCTAGTTCAAATTCCTTTTATCCTTATAAGAATTGCATATGGTTGGAAGAGGTTATAATGATAAAAATTCTTAATATTTAAACGGATTATATAGGTTCTTGTAGGTTTTCTCTAGGTAGGACCTTAGCCAATATATTAATGAATTGTCAAACTTGTGGAGAGAATATAGATTATATGCATTAACACTATATATTTATTCTCATAATTACTCTAATATCCCTCGTTAACTAATTTATATGCCAATTAAGAAGGGAGATTTGTAAGGCATACCGCCATAGAAGTTTTAGCTCATATGCTCTCCATAAGAAGAGAGATCATAAATCCAACCAAGGAAAAAACAAGATAAAATTGTTTGAATATTGCATATGATCATAGATCTCTTTGTAAGGAAAGAAAAATAATGATTCATATAATGATGCTAGTTATACTTACAAATAGCAGATCAGAGATAAAATATATATGTTGTGTAGAATCATAGGAGAGTATATGGAAATAGACTAATTTAGTACAATTATTTTATCCTTATGGTATCCTTACTTATTGACACGGGACCTTCAATGAATATATATAAGTAATTTGATCAAGAAAGCAATAAATCCGCCTACGTATAAATGCATGCAGTGGATATCGAGTAAAAATAATACTATGTTTGGATATTGTAACCTCAACATCTAACCTCAGATGAAATTAATGACATCCCTTATGTGGTAAGCTTATAAAATTGATTACTAGTGCACTTAAATACATTGAAACAAACTCAATACTGCCCCCATCCTTCTACAAATAAACATCACAATCAATGCATTATAAGCCATGGTTATTTCATTATTTAACTTCATGCCATCCACCACAATAGGCTAATATACATGGTCGATTTCATGGTATACCCTCTCAACGTCCTTATTTGTATCAAGTCATTTTCCTTGTGAAATCAATTCATCAAAGGATTATTAATGCAAGTATGAATATTTGGTTGATCACAACCATTTTCCTTCATATGCTCCAGTACTAGTGCAAGATAAATAACAACTTTACCTCATTTGCAATTATTTCCATTATTCAAGGTAGTATATGTTACTTCATTAATTGATGTCAATCATTTTCAGTTAGGGATGATGGTTAGGGGAATACTAGTTAAGGATATATTAGATAAAATTTTGGATCTATATAGCCATCTTTTTCTCTGATCTAGCTACAACATTGTCATGGTTCACTAATTCGTATAAAAAGTGTTAATGTAGGAATTAGAAAAATTAAAGGTGTCCTTTCCATCATTAACACCTACATTACTAGGTATAATATACCTATAATTTGTTTGATAATTATAAAGATATGGAGGGTTGACATTGTAGGATAAAAATTATACTTAGAAGGAGATGGGGGTCACATCTTATTCATATGGTACATCAAACAAGTTAGCATATTATCATTAGGAGAATAGTTTCAATGGTATAATACATTTCTGAAATACATAGGTAATTAATGCTGGTTCAAATTCATTTTATCTTTATAAGAATTGCGTATGGTTGGAAGAGGTTATATTGATAAAAATTCTGAATATTTAGAAGGATTATATAGGCCGTTCTTGTAGGTTTTCTCTAGGTAGGACCTTAACCAATGTATTAATGAATTGTCAAACTTGTGGAGAGCATATAGATTATATGCATTAACACTGTATATTTATTCTCATAATTACTCTAATATATGTAGGTATAAATGATGTAGATACCTACTGGAAAAAATAATATGTTTGGATGTAACCTCAACATCTAACCTTAGATGAAAATGAAATCCCTTATGTGGTAAGGTAAAATTTATTACTAGTGCAGTTGAATCTATTGAAACAAACTCACTGTCCCCATCCTTATAAAAATAAGCCTCACATTCAATGCCTTAGAATCCATGCATATTACATTATTTAACTTAATGTCATCCACCACAATATGCTAATATTGCAAATTTTCCTTTTGATGCATTTATTTGGTTCCCTCCTTCCTTCCTTTGGTACACCTACATGACTCCTAGTACCAGGGTCCTTCCCCTTTTCATTGAAAATCTTAGGAGAAAACTCCAAAAAATAAAGGAAATTAAATTTACTAAAAAGAAAAAAAAATGAAATAAAAAAAGAAATAAAAAAAAATAAAAAAAAATGGGACCCTAACATAACTTTTCACATTTTATCTCCCGCGAATAGTATTGCCTGGAAATGGAGTTGTTCTATTTTTTCACATGCCAACATTTACTTGATTTGATTATGGTATTCAACACCACAAAAGCTGAAGCTAAGCTGTTGGGATATATTGAGGTGATTTGCATGAGGTGAACTACATGAGGTGTAACTTAAGTTTCACTACATTCTGTGTTCTACATTATTGCAAGTAATTTATCAATGCTTTCGTGAAAAAAACATAAAACTTGAAAACAACAAACAATGAAAACATTCTATGGTTTTTTTATTGACAGAAATCAAAATAGTGGTTCCTCTGCTACAAAATTTTAATTGTAATACACATTCTGTGCTGCATTTTGTACAAAATTTTATCATATGCTTACTAAGTGTAATACACATTTTGTGGTTTCTTTATTGATAGAAATCAAAATAGTGGTTCCTATGCTACAAAATTTTAAAAATTCTATAGTGGTTTGAATGACTCTACTAGTCCTAACAAAGAAGCAAATGGAAAAGATACATTTTCCTCTTTTCAGGACGAGGAGAAACATGAACAAGGTAAGACCATTAATTTAGATTTTTCTAGTTCCTTATAACTATAAATATTATGATTAAGAAATCCATAACACCTTTGTGTTCCCTTATTTTATAGAAGATGTTCACAAGCAACCATGCCATATGGATAACAGTGTAGAAGGGGAAGAACCCTCAACACAAAAAGAGGCGGAGCAACATGAAGAACAAGGTAAGTTCATGAATGTATAATTGTGTAGTTCTTCATAAATAAAATTTTATGACTTTGAAATCCATAACACCTTTACTTTCCCTTCTTTTATAGAATATGTTCACAAAGAACAATTCCAACAAGATATTAGTATACAAGGTGAAGATCCCTCTACACAAGCATCAATAGATAAAGTCAAGAAGAAAGGTAGAAGAGAAAATAAATGTGTAGAAATCAATAAGTTGGAGGAAAATATTGAAATTCATATCAATGAAAGGAACCAACCAATTGGTCCAAACTCCGTGAAGCTATCTTCATTACTAGGTGTGCTTGCAAGAGAAATGGTTCCAATCAATTATTCTGATTGGAGGAAGGTTTTAGATCAATTAAAGGAGGACTTGTGGAACATTATTAATGTGAGTATTAGAAATTACGTGTATGTGTTTTCAACATTTCTATTTTTGGATGATTTCGAACTTTATTTTCAAACCATGTATGGCATCTAAAGATGCAATTCTTGTATGTTGCAGGAAAAAATCATAATCCCTCCGGTCCTTAAAGAATGTTGTATGAAATCCATTGGCCATAAGGAAAACAATCATAGATATCGATTGACCAAAAAATATTGTGACCCTTATGAGTCAACAAGGGAAAGATTAAAAAATGTTCCTCCAATTAGGATAAGTGAGACAATGTGGAGAGAATTCGTCCTATCATAAGCCACCACTGAATTCCTGGTAAGCAAAAAGTTCACATATTATAATCAACTTTTTTAGAATGTTTATTGGCTTTTAATGTTGAGTTATATATGTTATTTTCAATTGATTACTAGGATATAAGGAAAAGAAACAAGGAAAATAGAGAAAAGGAGAGGGACTTGCACACCTCTGGACGTCGAGGTTATCAACGGTTCGAATATGATATGGTATACAGTTGTAATGATATTTTATTCGATATGAGAAATATTAGCATATTTTAGTTTCATTTAAATGTCACAACTTAACCATACTATTTTACTTGTTGCAACTAGAAAAAATCTATAGACTATGATGATACAACTACAATCATTACTAGGGATGACTTATGGAAGAAGTGCCATCAAAAGAAGGATGGCACTCCAATCACACCAGTTGTAGGAGAAACAATAGTAAGTTCTCAATCACTCCAATCATTTTACATGTTGGAAATGTTTTCTTCTATGATCTGATTTAATTATATGTCAATGTTAGCTAAAAAATGAACAAGCACAAGTAAAAGTTGCATATCAAGACTTTGTAGCTAAGGACGATGCCCTTGCCAAGGTATTAGGGGTTGATGCAAGAGTACAATGCCATGGCGTTGGCTTAGGATTTACACCAACTAAATTGTTTGGAAAAAATCCATACAAGGAGGCTCTAGTTGTAATCCAAGCAATAGTGAAAGAAAAAACAGAGGAAATCTCATCTTTGAAAACAACAATAAGTGAACTACTGAAAAGAATAGAAGATATGGAGAGAGAACATGTGGTCAACAAAGAAAGTGTTAGTGTCCAATTCTTTACTCTTGTCTCAGTATACATATTTTCATAGTAATGATCTGAAGGTTAATATATGAATGCTCATATTAACAGTGTCCTACTATACAAAATGCTCAGGATGAAATCACGCCTGCAGTGGAGGTTAGTTGTTTATTTATTATTTGAAAAAATATTTTTTTTCATCTTTTGAATATATATATATATATATATATATATATATATATATTGCATTTTGTTTCCTTGAAAGAGTAATACAATGGACATAACAACCCCTAGGAATGGACTAATACAAAAGCAATTAACTTCAATGCATACTCCATCATCCCTAGTAAGTATTGGAAAATTTCGTAATTTAGTTCTATTTTATTTTATTTTATCAATATATTAGAAATCATTTTCTGTTGGGTGTAGAGTCATGCATCAAAATATGATGAACATTTGGTATAGAAAACACCAATGGTTCCATCAAAAATGCAAATTGACAAAATGAAAACACCAATTCAGGTAAGATTGTAATTATTTAATCTAGGATCATCAATGTTTAAATTCTTAATTCCATGCATCTTACTTTGTCTCATTTATTTGTAGGGTCAAAATAATGCTAATGAGTTGACACCAACTTCCCAATTGAGGTTGGTAGGAAAGAATTGCTTTCTCATTGCATTAAACTCAAGGGTTAAAGTTGCAAGGGAGACGATACATAAGACTGACCCAAATGCAATGGTACACTATGTCCCTATTGGAAAAGGCTATTATATTGTGAATCCGACAGAAATTTTAGATCCTCTATTTGAAAATATACCTCTATCACATCCCATTAGCGCATTATGTAATATAGGATATGCTTTGTTTAGTTTCATTCCTTGGCATAAGGATGACTTTGAACTATGTAATTAGTGCTTATACTGTGTGACTAGTGATTTTAGTGATGTTGTATCAACTGAGAATAGTTGATTTATTGAATATTTATACTTGGATCAGGAAACAGTTTATAAATTTTGTGTAGTTAAGGATTAATCCACTTAAATAAAATTTTGGGCACAAGTTGCAATTATATGCCATAAACACAATTTCTAATTTTGTAATACATCATTATTATATAATCTTCATTGCATGTGAAATGAGATGTTGTGTTGTGAATATGTGGAATGAGTAGTCTGTATATCATATTTCCATTAAGTGTTTTTTTTTGTAAATTAGTTTATCCTTCTATTTCCTTCTATTTCCAAAAATTGACATTTACAGAAAAAACCACATTAACAATAATAGTAAGTTGATTTCTTAACTCAATTGAGGCCAGGACCTTTTATGTTGTACGAAACAACCAATCCACATATCATTTTGAATTTGAAAATCAAAACTAAGTTTAAATACACACTACTCAATTTGCACATTGAAGTCACCATGTTTTTTTTGTAAGTGGTAGCATTACTAAAAAATTGGTAGTGTTACAAAAAAAGTTACAATTCAGAGACACATTCCTGCTCAAACAGACAAGAAGGTAGAGGAGTTTGTCATAAGAGACAAGATGAAAGTGGTCTTGATGGATTCCTCAATTTGTCATAAGAGACCCCAAAGAATAATTTATGGACCTTCCACAAATGTGGTTTAGGGAAATTAGACCAAGCATAGGAGAAGATAAAAAATTTCCTAAGTATGGAATTATTGGTAAAATGTTCCTAACTAGCCTTAGGGAAAAGCATGCCACAACTCATTGGATGATGATAAAAATATTCTGAGAGTGTGGATCTATAGAGTGTTGTATGTTGCATCCAATCATATCATTATCCCGACCAAAACATCTTTCAGGAAGAATATATCAATCTGCCAAAAGTGCCTCTCAGCCATATTTGCACTGCTACAAAAAAAATTCCCGCCAAGGAGAGAGAAAGAAGCTCCATAAGATGAAAGTGGTCTTGATGGATTCACCTTGTTGTCCTTTACCTAATGTGCATCTCACTTGCCAATTTTGAAGGAAAAATGAAATCACCTTGGTGAACTAGGGTTTGAAGATAACTGGTTAAGTGTTAAACAAAGAGTTTGAGAGACCACTTGGAAATTCCCGCAAGGGGGTGTTCCTTTGATGATAAAATTCATCAGATGATATGGTCCTGTTCATTGTTGAAATGGCTATTTAGCCATGCTATTATTTTTTCTTATGGTTATCCGATAAGGAAAATATCAACCTACCAAAATAGAAGAAAAATGTTATTTTGCATACTAAAGACAAAGTAGCCTTAAGAGGATTCTCGCCACAAATGGTTTGTTGAAGAAAATTCCCATAGCACATGGGGATATTGTAGGCTGTGGTTTTGTCTACTCAACCATGGTCTCATTTTGTCCAAAGAGACCCTGAATTAGAATTTATGGACCTGCCACAACTGTGGTTTAGGGAAATTAGACCAAGCAAAGGAGAAGATAAAAATTTGACCAAGTATGGAATTATTAGTAAAATATGCCTAACTGGCCTTAGGGAAATGCCTGCCAAAGGTCATAGGATGACGATAAAAATATGCTTCAATTGTGGATCTCTAGAGTGTTGTATGGTGCATCCAACCATATAATTAGCCTAACCAAAAAGTATTTCAAGAAGAAGATATCAATATGCCAAAAGTTCCTATCAGCCATATTTGCACTGCTCCAGAAAAATGCCCGCCAAGGAGGGAGAAAGAAGCTCCAGAATATGAAAGTGGTCTTTATGGATTCCTCATTTTGTCATAAGAGGCCCCAAAGAATAATTTATGGACCTTCCATGACTATGGTTTATGGAAATTAGACCAAGCATAGGAGAAGATAAAAAATTGTCTAAGTATGGAATTATTGGTAAAATATGCCTAAGTGGCCTTAGGGAAATGCCCACCATAGCTCATTGGATGATGATAAAATTATTTTGAGAGTGTGGATCTTTAGAGTGTTGTATGGTGCATCCAACCATATCATTAGCTTAAACAAAAAGTACTTTAGGAAGAAGATATCAATTTGCCAAAAGTGCCCCTCAGCCATATTTGCATTGCTCAAGAAAAATGCCTGTCGAGGAGAGAGAAAGAAGCTCCAGAAGATGAAAGTGGTCATGATGGATTCACCTTCTTAGCCTCTACCCAATTTGCATCTCACTTTCCAATTTTCAAGTAAAAATGAAATCACCTTGCTGATGTAATGTCCCTGACCCTCCGACTGGCGAAGAGGATGCTACCGTTAGACGATCTATCCTGGGAAACTAGCCCCATGAACATACACACATAAAAACTGAAATTCTTTGAACTAAACACACATACATTATTACCATACAACGGAAACAAAACCATACATTCAAGCATTCGGCATGTTCATTGTAATTCATCAAACAGTAAATGCAATTGCAAAGATGAAATAGACAAGAATACTTATCTTTGAATGAAGCTCCCCGCAAATAGCTATGTTGCTGCAACATTCCACCCAGCCATAGGCCAGTGTGCTCCTTAATCTCTCAGCAACACTACCACCCCCGAGCTGGGCATGATTCCCCAAGGAATAAGGAAACTAAGCAGGCTCACACATAGCCAAAGATACACAACTCAGCCAAGCCAACACAGTTGGGTTTATCAGGTCATCAGGGAGCTGGAAAAAGTTGACTGCTAAGCTGGTGGGCTCACTGAAGAGCTAAGGACACTTGCACTAGAACTAGCCTGACTTCCAGGACACCCACACACACCCAACACAAGGAATCGATCCCTTCTCTATTACACAGTCCCGCATGCCCTGAGTTCCCTTCCAGTGCTATTCAGGGGTTGTGGAGAAGAAAGCCATCCCTCTAGCTATACCTATGAGGCTCCCAAAAACACCAAATTTATCAAGCATACCAAGCCTTCATTCCCACTCCAATACAGTCCAAAGACCAACCACTGCATACACACAGCAAAATCAAGCAATTCACAGCTCTATGAAAGAAAAGGGAAACATTACGGCATCCAAATGGTGATACATAGCTCAGACTGAGCTAGATGATCTCAAAGTTGTTATTGGCCCTAACGTGGCCAAAACAACTCAGCAACAACCCACACTCATGGGAAAAACAACAAGCAAAATTCCAGCTGCGTGAGGAAGGAAAATGCCACTTGCGTGAAGGTGAAATTCACATGCCCAGACCCACAACGTGAAAAGAAATATACACAGCAAAATCACAAAAACAAATATTAACCCACATCAAATACCATCCGTTTGAGAGAGAGACCCCGTGGATTTCTGATGATGAGGAAAAAATGTCCAGGGCCCAAAATCGGGATTGAAAACTTCATATAGCAAAATTGTGAAGGTAAGGCCACACACAGAGGGAAAATCATGAATGCCCAAAAACAGTTCTCCCATCTCTCTACATGAGTGAAAAAATGCAAGAATGGGGATCATCCCGGCTTCTCCTTCCTACGTGAGGGTCAATTAGCTTCCTGGTGGAGTGTTCATGTGGGAAAGGAATGACAGTCCTGCCACACCACTTTCCATGCAATAACTTCCCAACTAACATCAGAGTCTTTTAATTTGGCAGCTGGATGAGACAAGGAAAGGTGAGTAATTCAAAAGGGTGGGTGACAGCTAAATGGGTTTAACAACTGACACTTGGCTTTTCCCCAATGGCCCCAAGGGTTAAATAATTTCCCTCCCTATCCTTAGGAAAATCATGCCCTTTTTATCATGGTTGCATTGACATAGCTGGTTGGGATTTATTTTAATTCAAATGCATATTTACATGATGCCACAATTATAAGGTGCTGGATAGAATAGTATACCCTTGGCAATGATTTTAATCGGCAAAATATAAAACGGTAAATCAATGGTGGGGATTTCGCCTTTAGCTCCACACCATGATTAATTACAATATATACATCATAAACATTTAATGCAAACGAGGTCAAAACCGGGGTGTTATAGCTGACCTAGGGTTTGAAGAGAAGTGGTTAAGTGTTAGACAAAGAGTTTGAGAGACCACTTGGAAATACCCGCAAGGGGGTGTTCCTTTGATGATAAAATTATGGAATTATATGGTCTTGTTCATTGTTGAAATGGATATTTATCCATGCTCTTCTTTTTTCTTATGGTGATCCGATAAGGAAAATATAAACCTACCAAAATAGAAGAAATATGTTATTTTGCAAACTAAAGACAAAGTAGCCTTAAGAGGATGCCCACCACAAATTCTTTGTTAAAGAAAATTCCCACAACACATGGGGATATCGTAGGCTGATGTTTTTTCTACTCAACCATGGTCTCAGTTTGTCCAAAGAGACTCTAAATTAGAATTGATGGACCTGCCACAACTATGTTTAGGGAAATTATACCAAGCATAGGAGAAGATAAAAAATTGACCAAGTATGGAATTATTGGTAAAATACTCCTAACTGGCCTTAGGGAAATTCCCTACACAGCTCATAGGATGAAGATAAAAATATTTGGATACTGTGGATCTATAGAGTGTTGTATGGTGCATCCAACCTTATAATTAGCCTGACCAAAAAGTCTTTCAAGAAGAAGATATCAATCTACCAAAAGTGCCTCTCAGCCATATTTCCACTGCTCCAGAAAAATGCCCACCAAGGAGAGAGAAAGAAGCTCCAGAAGATGAAATTGGTCTTGATGGATTCCTCAGTTTGTCCAAAGAGACCCTAAAGAAGAATTCATGGACCTTCCACAACTGTGGTTTAGGGAAATTAGACCAAGCATAGGAGAAGATAAAAATTTGTCTAAGTATGGAATTATTGGTAAAATATGCCTAAGTTGCCTTAGGGAAATTCCCTCCACAATGCATTGGATGATGATAAAATTATTATGAGAGTGTGTATCTCTAGAGTGTTGTATGGTGCATCGAACCATACTATTATCCTGACCAAAAGGTCTTTCAGGAAGAATATATCAATCTGCCAAAAGTGCCTCTCAACCATATTTTCACTACTCCATAAAAATGTCCGCCAAGGACAGAGAAAGAAGCTCCAGAAGATGAAAGTGGTCTTGATGGATTCACCTTGTTGGCCTCTACCTAATGTGCATCTCACTTGCCAAGTTTGAGAGACCACTTGGAAATGCCCATAAGGGGGTTTTCCTGTGATGATAAAATTCATCAAATGATATGGTCCTGTTCATTGTTGAAATGGATATCTATCCATGCTCTTGGTTTTTATTTTGGATATCTTTAACATTAATATAATTTATTTTCCATATTGTAGAAAGAATAACAAAAAGGACAAAATTAAATATTTAAAGGAATAAGCTCGCAGCAAGAAACAAATTAATATGCAATAAATAACAATAATAGTAAGCTAATTTCTTAACTCAATTGAGGCCAGGATTAGTTTATGTATTTTATTAAGTGCAGTTCCTAATATTGCATTCCTCGGCTTGCATTCCTAATATGGCATTCCTCGACGTGCATTCCTAATCTTGCATTCCTCAGTGTGCATTCCTAATCTTGCATTCCTCAAAGTCCATTCCTCAATGTGCATTCCTTAGCGTGCATTCCTAAGCTTGCATTCCTTAGCGTGCATTCCTCAGCGTGCACACCAAACCAACCGCAACTGGCACAATTGAATTTGGGTCATTGCGTACTATGGGAATAGATGAAACAGGGGCATATTGCACCATGGAAATAAAAACAAGGGCCTTCTCTACCATGGTGTCAGGAAAAGCGTGGGGTTCCTAGGTTGAATGGTTCATGATGAAAAAATTTCAAGAGAATACTGATGAATGGAGTGATACAAGCATATGTCTAGCTGGTATGTTAAATATCCTTTTAAGAGCAGGAGTGGAGAGTTTTATTTTTGGGCATTTTAATTATCAAAATGATGAGGTAGATGATGCCATCTATAGTTATGATCATGGGGATATGGAATTGCATATTTTTGGTAAGAGGGTTCATCTAGACCCTGATTTGGTTTCCAGACCAACCAAAATTCCACAAAGAGAGGGGGAAATGTTAAACTCATGGAAAACCCCCAAGGAAGAAAAGATTCAGATGGCCAGTAAAATTTGTGGGAAACGGGTTGTTGTTCCCAGAAATAGTCTAAATATGAAATATGTTCCTCAAGGAATATACAAATCCATGATTCAGATTATCCTTAGGACCATTATGAATCACCACAAGCAGCATGATATTTCGGGTGATTTCATGAAGCTAACCATACACTAGGTTGAAGACATGGCCATAGATGTCCCTCATCTATTGGCTAGGAAATTGCACTATGCATTGCAAGATAGTAAAATGAAGAGGGTCAAGTTCAGTTACCTGGGAACACTACGAAAAATTATTGATTTATGTCAACCCAGTGTTGTAGGGACAAATTCTATTAGAACATACATTAGGAAGCCTAAAGATAAACAAAAAAATGAGGAATTACCTCAACCATCTTTAAAGAACAATGTAGAATCATTTTCTACTGGCACTACATCAATAATACATGGACAACATTTAGAGGAAAATATGGAATCTGTGGGAAAGGACATGCCTTCACTTTCCCTTAAAGAAGATGTTGTTGTCACAACTTTGGTTGGAATGCATGGAAATTAAAATGCAGATCAATGGGAAGAATTTGTGAACAATGATATGGACCATTCACTGACGAGTGATGAAGACCTAATTCATGCCAAATATTCTTTTGATGGTAGATTTGTTTTTTCTTTATTTAATAAAATTTTACATTTCAAAGAACAATATACCTTGTGGGAGGATTCCTTCAAATCTAGCGACGAATTGTGCAGAACTAAGGATGTCCAAATTCTTGATTTGGTACATCGTGTTACAGGTTTAGAGAAAAGAATTGTGGAAACTGAAAAAATAATTGGCCAGAAGGATAAACTTATTAAGGATCAATGTTCGAAATTTATTGTAGTTCTAGCAGAATCGATTTCTGAACTTGACAGACTGAAAGACATGCGTTAGGCTCAAAAGGAAAAACATGAGGAAACTATAGGGAGACTTGAAAATGAGCTGAAAATTAGGCCTGAAGTTTTGAACATGCCACCACTGAAGACTGTATTTGGTAAGGAAGTAGAAATTCAACAAGAATTGAAGCAGGTTTGAAGGTTTGCAGGTTTGAAGGTTGAGTTTGAAAAGGAATTGAGAGAAATGATCATTAAACAACAAAATGAGACTACAGAATATGAAACAAGATTGGAAAAATTGAATAAAACAATTAAAAAAAATTAGTTGCTACAAAAAAAGAGAATTGAAAGGATTTCAGCAACTCTCGAGGCTAAAAGTGTTGGAAGAGGAAAAAAATCAACAGTCAAGGGTAAACAAGTCTACACACCAAAAGAATCAATAATCAAGGGTAAACAGGTCTACACACTAGAAGAATCAGTAGTCAAGGGTAGAAAGGTCAGCACAATAAAAGAATCCAAAGTCGAGGGTAAAAAGGCCATCACACCAAAACTTTTTGGTAGTACAAAACTAGGTGATGTAACTATGGAGAGCTTACTCCAGTTTCAGAAGTCCTTGTAACAACGAGATAAGACCTTGATTGAAGCCACTTCAACAATAAATGTTGTAGAGTTTACATTTGGCTCATCAAATCCAACATTGAAGAAGAAGGTAGAGGAGAAGGAGGCTAAAATTAGAGACCTTCACCAAAAACTATTGGAGAAGGGAAAAGAACTACATTTGGAATGTGATAGTGAGAAACAAGATTTGAAATCCCAAATTAAATATTTGCAGGATAAACCTGTGGCAGAAGCAATTTTGTATACTCCATCTGATAGAGATTTAAGGGCACAATAGCTCGAAAAGGAGGTACAACAGATCAAGAGAAAATTAAGTGTAGTTCAATCTGAGATGAAGTGGACAAAGGATGATCTTAAAAGAAAGGAATATTAGCACTCAAAGCAGAAAAATAATAATATAGAGATGTTGAAGAAATGCCTAGAATAAAAAGATAGATTGCATACAAAAGTGATAAATCTTGCAAACAAAATGAAAGAGAAAGAAAAACAATTAAAACACATGGCCAATGAAGCTTCTATAGAACTAAAGGGTTCTGGAAAAGGCAAGAGAAGCTATAGTGAATTTTCTTATTCTAAAAAGGAGGAATTGCAAAAACCTCCCAAGCGGCCTAGAGTTCTAAAATAATATGGTGTACATTTGATGTCTATGTAAATACTAATATTGTTGTAATATAAATTGTCAGTATTTCTCGGCAATGCATATATTTTGATATAGTTAATGTGTTTATAATGTGTAATACAAGTGTAATGTGCAATCCATATGTGAATTTTTTCTATATCTAAGAGAGTTTAATGTGCAACCCATACTAAGAAGTGTGTATGAAACTACAAATGATGAAATATATTATTCCTAATATATTATACAAATGAATTGACATATGCAATATTCTTGAAATATATTCTACAAATGAATTGAAAGATCATCATTTCAAGTTATATTGAATAAATTGCACTATAACATAGACATACCAAGATTTTCTATAAACTCTTGTACTCATTTCTGTAAATTGTATGATCTACAATAAAATCCAAGTCATCCAAAGCAACAATTGATGGTATTTTCCAATTTTTCATTGCCAGAACTAAAAATGCACACCAATTCCAATCGATGTACATTGTAGGTATGAAATTTGGAAGTTGGCATACAAAAACCTAATTAGACTAGTATAGTTTTAATTTCAAACATAAATTAAACTTCTATTCTGAAAGAAGAATGCATCCAACATTTGAAATGAGAATAGAACAACTGTAAATGTTGGTTTCTTGTTCATGGGCATCATAGTTTGGAAACCAATCTCATGGCTCTGCAAGTTTGTATCGTCTGTATCTTTTTTATTATAATATAAATCATCATCATTCCTTACAGAAATTAATAAATGCAAACATAACATATATAATACATTCCGAGGAAAAAAAAAGAGATAATGCAAAAATATAACCAGATCAATACTCAAGAAAGTTATAAAACGGGCCCAAGAGCATTTTTTATTATATTATGCTTTCATTACAAAGCAGAGTGATAGTTTACAGTTCAATCAGTAACATCAAACAACTCTTTCAATAATAATTGTCCCTACTACCTATTAAATTCTATTTATAGACCTCAAGGGTCAGATTGACCATATTACAAGTGGATTTCATTTGAGTGAAACTGAAATGTCGATTCACCCATGAGCCAACCCATCCTCTACTGTACTTTCCTGGCTTCAAACAAAGATACCAATGATTGTGGAACAAGGATAACATGACTATGCAACATAGGGGGGAAAACATGGCTAAAGTGGACATCTATCAACACCAGGGGTAGAAAGGGAGTAGAAGAGGAAGTTGCATTCCAGTTATCTAGATGGAAGATGCGAGTAGAGAAGAAATATAAAAGAGATGCACAGTGCGTGATAGGTATCATAAGGAGAAAAGGGAAATACCAATGAAAGAATAAAATGATAAGGAAGAGAGAAATGCTGAGAAAAAAATGGCTCAGTGGAAAACAACATGCAATACCCATCTGGTGTGGAGAAATTAAAAGTTGGAATTGAAGAAATCAATCCTACTATGCCACCAAGAGGGAATGATTGGTTTGTTGAAGAGGAAAAAGGTGCTAACTCAATGCAGGAAAGACTTCATTGAGTGATGGGAAAGGAATGTTAAATGAACATAAAAACAATAAGATGGAATGGAACTTCCAATGAAAGCCATCAAACCTGGATGAGACTATCTCCAATTCTTTCCAATTCTACCCATTTCACTCATACTATCAGTGAACTCAAATTTGCACACATCTACGACCATACTGGACAAAAATTAATGAACATAAATAATGGATTCAATACATATCCTA
Source organism: Pseudotsuga menziesii (assembly GCA_001517045.1). Taxonomy (NCBI): domain Eukaryota; kingdom Viridiplantae; phylum Streptophyta; class Pinopsida; order Pinales; family Pinaceae; genus Pseudotsuga; species Pseudotsuga menziesii. The sequence goes on along the minus strand of LPNX011090368.1, from coordinate 288,968 downwards.
CTAATAATAGTGGCCCCTATTTATCGATATTACATGAGAAGCAACATGATTGGTAATTGATTGCAGCTACTAGGAAGGAATCCATGGGGTCAGGCCAAATCTAGATATGTGTACTGTGTTGACCCTTCGAATAATTGAAAGGTGGGAAAAAAGGTTAATCACGAGGAAATGTTGAGTTTACGTCTGGGTGATGCAGTCATTCTCAATGACATCAAAATCCGACGCAATTCAGGTTCATCAAATCATAGAATCTGATGGTTTGTTAAGTGACGTATTTTACACTCAATTGAAAGTTTAGAATATAATAGGTACGAAAAAGAAAAAAAATACCATTTACAGGTTTATAAGATTATATGACGTATTTTCCACTCAATTAGTTCAGCACGTGTATGACAGGTTGAGGTATGGGAAAATGAAATCAGGCATGTGCGTGCATTTTACTAAAGCAAGTCAATTTTGGATTGCTTTACGCAAATGCACACCCAACATGAAAAATATGTGGTTTAGAGAAATTAGACCTACAAAAATTTGCAAAAACTACAAAAATTTTGGTTTAGGGAAATCATACCAAGCCTAGGAGAACATAAAAAATTGTCCAAGTATGGAATTATTGGTAAAATATGCCTAACTAGCCTTATGGAAATGCCCACCATAGCTCATAGGATGATGATAAAAATATTATGAGAGTGTATATCTCTAGAGTATTGTGTGGAGCATCCAACCATATAATTATCCTGACCAAAAAGTCTTTCAGTAAGAATATATCAATCTACCAAAAGCACCTCTCAGCCATATTTGCACTGCTCCAGAAAAAAGCCTGCTCAGGAGAGATAAAGAAGCTCCAGAAGATGAAAGTGGTCTTGAAGGATTCACCTTGTTGGCCTCTACCCATTTGTAATCTCACTTTCCAAGTTTGAAGGAAAAATCAAATCACCTTGGTGACCTAGGGTTTGTAGAGAATTGGTTTAAGTGTTAGAAAAAGAGTTTGAGAGACGACTTGGAAATGCTCGCAAGGGGGTGTTCCATTGATGATAAAAATCATCAAATGATATGGTCCTACTCATTTTTGAAATGGATATCTAGCAATGCTCTTGTTTTTTCTTTAGGTGACCAGATAAGGAAAATATCAACCTGGAAAAATAGAATAAAAATCTTATTTTGCATACTAAAGATAGAAAAAATGGCCAAGTGTTGTAAAGGGGCTAAGTGATGCCCACATTAAGGTTGATGCTCGCACTAAGGCTGATTCTCGCATGGAATGGCCTAGCATAGATGATGATGTGGCATGAATTTGAAATCATTGTTGCATTATAACATCGTTCTGGAGAAATACAACAAATTAGTGAATATCAGGAAATTGGCTAAGTATGGGAATACTGGTCTAAGTAGCCTTAAGAGGATGCCTGCCACAAATGGTTTGTTGAAGAAAATTCCTGCACCACATGGGGATATTGTAGGCTAATGTTTTATCTACTCAACCATTGTCTTAGTTTGTCCAAAGAGACCTTGAAGAAGAATTTATGGACCTGCCAGAACTGTGGCTTAGGGAAATTAGACCAAGCCTAGGAGAAGATAAAAAATTGACCAAGTATGGAATTATTGGTAAAATCTACTTAACTTTCCTTAGGTAAATGTCTGCCACGGGTCATAGGATGACGATAAAAATATTCTAATAGTGTGGATCTCTATAGTGTTGTATGGTGCATCTAACCATATCATTCTCCTGACCAAAAATTATTTCCGTAAGAAGATATCGATCTGCCAAAAGTGTCTCTCATCCATATTTGCACTGCTCCAAAAAAATGCCCACCGAGGAGAGAGAAAGAATCTCCAGAAGATGAAAGTGGTCTTAATGGATTCAACTTGTTGGCCTCTACCCATTGGGCATCTCACTTGCCAAGTTTGAAGGAAAAATGATATCACCTTGGTGACCTAGGGTTTGAAGAGAACGGGTTAAGTGTTAGACAAAGATTTTGAGAGACCACTTGGAAATGCTCGCAAGGGGGTGTTCCTTTGATGAAAATTTATCAAATGAAAAGGTATTGTTCATTGTTGAAATTGATATCTATCCATGATCTTGGTTTTTCTTATGGTGACCAGATAAGGAAAATATCAACCTGGAAAAATAGATTAAAAATCTTATTTTGCATACTAAAGACAAAAAAATGGCTAAGTGTTGTAAAGGGGCTAAGTGATTCCCGCATTAAGGTTGATTCCCACACTAAGGATGATGCCTGCATGGCATGGCATGATGTGGAATATATGATGATGTGGCATTAATTTGGAATCAGTGTTGCATTATGAAATCGTTCTTGAGAAATATGACAAATTAGTGAAAATCAGGAAATTGGCTAAGTATGGGAATATTGGTCCAAGTAGCCTTAAGAGGATGCCTGCCACGAATGGTTTGTTGAATAAAATGCATGTACCACATGGGGATATTGTAGGATGTTGTTTTTTCTACCAAACCATGGCCTCCATTTGTCCAAAGAGACCCTGAAGTAGAATTTATGGACATGCTAAAACTGTGGTTTAGGGAAATTAGACCAAGCCTAGGAGAAGATAAAAAATTGTCCAAGTATGGAATTATTGGTAAAATATGCCCAAATGGCCTTTGTTAAATTCCCTCCACAGCTCATAGGATGATGATAAAAATATTATGAGAGTGTATATCTCTAGAGTCTTGTATGGTGCATCCAACCATATAATTAGCCTGACCAAAAAGTCTTTCAGTAAGAAGATATCAATCTACCAAAAGTGCCTCTCAGACATATTTGCATTGCTCCAAAAAAATTCCCACTGAGGAGAGACAAAGAAGCTCCAGAAGATGAAATTGGTCTTGATGGATTCGCCGTGTTGAACTATACCCATTTGGAATCTCACTTGCCAAATTTGAAGGAAAAATGAAATCACCTTGGTGACCTAGGGTATGAAGAGAACTAATTAAGTGTTAGACAAAGAGTTTGAGAGACCACTTGGAAATGACCGAAAGGGGGTGTTCCTTTGATGATAAAATTCATTAGATGATATTGTCCTGTTCATTGTGGAAATGGATATCTATTGATGCTCTTGGTTTTTCTTATGGTGACCAAATAAGTGTTTTAAAGGGGATAAGTGATGCCCGCACTAAGGATGATGCCTGCATGGCATGGCATGGAATAGATGATGATGTGGCATGAATTTGAAATCATTATTGCATTATGACATCGTTCTGAAGAAATACGGCAAATTAGTGAAAATCAGGAAATTGGCTAAGTATGGGAATATTGGTCCAAGTAGCTTTAAGAGGATGCCCACCACAAATGGTTTGTTGAAGAAAATGCCCTAACCACATGGGGATACTGTAGGCTATTTTTTTATCTACTCAACCATGGTCTCATTTTTCCAAAGAGACCCTGAAGAAGAATTTATGGACCTGCGAAAATTGTGGTTTAGGGAAATTAGACCAAGCCTCGGAGAAGATCAAAAATTGTCCAAGTATGGAATTATTGGAAAAATTTTCCTAACTGGCCTTAGGGAAATGCCCTCCACAGCTTATAGGATGATGATAAAAATATTATGAGAGTGTGTATCTCTAGATTCTTGTATGGTACATCCCACCATATCTAGAAGGCTATAATAAGAGGTTTTTCGGACAATTTGAGGACAGTATAGAAGCATATTTACAATAACCCACAATCTAGGAAATGTATATTATCGTTTCAAACTTACAAATTTCATATATAGTGAAAAAACTATTCAAAAAGGAAAACCAATTATAACAGAACAATAATATACTAGACATGATTGATTGCAACAAATACATAATTCATATGTATTAAATAGTAGAATTCACCATATAGATTACACCTAACAGTATAAAATTTTATTAATAAATGTAAAATGTTTACAACTCCAAATGTGGTACACCAGTCCTCATCCCTAATCCATACAATTTCAAAAACTATCCAAGATTACTCCTCTAGACCTCGAGGTAACAACAGAGGACTCCTATTGGTGCAACCTATATTTACTTTTCCCATAGTTATCAACTAGCTTCTATTGATCAGTAGTTGGAATATCTATACTGATCATCTCCTTTGCCATTACGTTGAGCTCCAAATTTTCAGCATAAGAGAACTCTGGAAAATTTGGACATATGGCTTTGAAGTTAAACAACATCTTGAAATATACAGTTAATTTATCAATCACTATTTTTCCAGACAATGATTAATGTTGCATGTCATCAAACTGTCTGTGATCTAAGCTACAAATGATTAACCTGTCATTATATTCTTTCTGAGACCACATTCCTCCTTTCTCTTCCCAGAAGAAAGGGAGTCCTCTTCTAAATAAAGGATTAAACAGTTCAATTAATTCCTTGATTTGATGATGCATGACATCTATTTTTGCTTCAATTCTTTCCAAATGATAATATTTATTTACCAATTTCCTTGCCCATGTGATAACCAAAACCCTATCATGGATATTTCCTTTCTTTATTTCCTCTTCTGTAAAGTTGTTCAAAAACTTGATTGCATTATTAGTTGTGTCAATAAGCTTCTTATTTAACCCATGTTTTACCATCAAGACATTTTTTCTAGCAGCATGTGTAACAATATCCTTATCAATAATAAAATCAAAATAAGTCCTGAGCTTTCCTACTTCTGCTATCAGTACATCCCAGATGAGATGTTTTTCTCTCTATAAGGCTAACTGTCTTGTAACTTGTTTTGTCAATTTGTTTTTCTTATCCACCAATTCCTTGCATTTGTCTTCCAATTTCTTCCTTTCTAGTTCTCTCTTTCCAGATATGTCCTCCAAATTTTTATCCTAGTTCTTCAAACCAGTGATTTCTAACACTTTAAGGATTACCTGTGACATAGCCATGACTATGCCATGTTCACTAGATCCAGCCACATGAGCAATTCTCCTCAATTATAGCTCATTTTCTTTCTCCTGCAATTTTCTTTCCATTTCTTCTAAATTTTCCTTCATGGCTTTCCCACTTTCTACTACCAAGGCCATGTCTTTTTACCATTGATTTTCTTTATCAGCAAACTTCAATAAGTTTGCTTGACAATCATTGAGTTGATTATTCAAGTTCTCCTTTTCTTTTTCTATCTCAACTAGTTTAAGACCCTGTATTAGCTAGGTGGAAGTATGAGAATATTCTTATTCAATAACTGAATATATTTTTCTTTCTCATCGAACAACCTTTGGATACAACTAGCTCCCTTATAAGATTGGCCTCCGGCATCTAGCAGCTCAGTTTGCAGCTTCTTTATCTGAGTTTGGTGGGCCTTATTTTCCACATTTTCTTGCCTCAATTGGTTCTCAATTTTACCTTTGAGGATCTATAACTTGGATAATTCCAGAGTGATCTTCAATAAGTGAGTAAACAAGATATATCATGTCTGCTTGTGCAGATGAATCATGTCAAGTATGGGGATATCATCCAGGTTCATTTTTACTTCAGCAACTATGTTCTTTCTTGCCAAGGCCAAGTTCAGAGTGTTTTGGATATAATCCTTGACTGAAACCAAAGACACGTCTTGATTAGAAATATTCCTTACTTCAAAATATAATGTCATATTCCTTTGTGAAGTTATGTCTTTGATGCCTTTGTATTTAGCCACTAACTTTGCTTTGTTCTTTGACTGGGAGGAGGAATCGATAAGAGTATTATCTACAAATGTATACTCTTTTACCTCAAATGGAGGGTCTGATATCAATCATTTTCCTTTTACCTTTTCTATAGCTGTATCTAGGACAATTTTTCCTTCAGTTTCAACCTTCTACCTTTTGAGAGTTTCAGCAGTGCCCTCCTCATCGATATCCATTGCCTCGGGAAAATAAATTTTATTCTTTCCTTCTTATTTACTGGCCAATGGAGTAATGCTCTCAGCTATAGAAAATACCTTATAAAACTTTTGGGGGGGGTTAGCATAATAGCCAGAAGACACCTTTAGGGGGGGTCTTTCAAACCCCCCCTCCCCCCCCCCCTCAAAAAAAAAAGTCCTAAGAACTAGAATTTTTAGGGGGGGGTTTAAGGACTGCCACCAAAAACATTAAAAATATTTTAGGGGGGGTTAGAAAAACCACCGCAAGACACCTTTAAGGGGGGTCTTTCAAACCCCCCCC
>LPNX011090368.1:180040-273406 GCA_001517045.1 Pseudotsuga menziesii | reverse complement strand
AAGCCTTTTGCACTGTTTCATTCTTCAATTGCTGAGTAAATTGTGAGATCTTTTTTGTGAGTTTTGTTTTTGTCTACAGATCTATATGCTCAAATTTACATCTGGTACCCAATTCTGCACTCGATCTGGTACCTGATCTTACACCTAATCCTGCACCCAAACTGACACTTGTTCCTGCACTGCTACGAATGAGAATCATTGATTCTCATACTTTTGGGTCTCTTCAATCAATTTGGTAACATGATTTTTCTTTATAGATGTCCCTATATAGATTTTTACCTATCAAATATCACCCATAACCTTTCAAATGTGAGCAGCTTTCAATTCAAGGATTATGTAAAAAAACATGTTTTTACCAGGCAACAAATTTCAAGCTTCATTTCTGAGCAATCTATGAAGAATTTGGTGAAACCGTTCAAAACCCACTTCATAATTGGCCCCATTTACCCCTAATCGTGGGAAATTTTTATAATTTTTGAACGAATATGGAGAAATTCTTTCCATAACAAACGTGTTTTTTTCCATATTTTGTGTTGGTCATTTTTTGGGTTGTTGAACAAATTTATGATTCTTTTGGTGATTGATCTAATCATTTCTTCTATACATTTTGTGGTATAACTAGGCCTCTTTAGGCTAAGGGAAGATAGAGATATTTTGTGAATTTTGATTCAATATAATATAAGTTGTTTCTTCATTTGCATTTGATCTCCTGAGTTCTATTTTAACATAGTTTGGAGTGGGGGGCACCTTTAAATCCCTCCTTGTATATTTCTTCATATTGATATCTTTCCTTCCTTATGTTTCTATACATCTAGTTTGAGTTAATATATGTGAACATGTATGATTATTGCATAGATCCTGTAAATTCCTCATTTACATTTGGTTTATGATTTACATAGAAGTTTTGTTAATTGTTTATCTCGGTTCTTCCTTCAGAAAGAATTCGTAGCTTTACTTATGTTTCATATTTCATTATTAGGAAATTTCTGTATAGGATTGTTTTGAAGAAAACTTCTGTAAAGAACGTGTATTCTTAGAACTACATAATCTTGCAGTTACTTTCTGATGCAGGAGCATAAGATCTCAAATTCAAGATTTTAATTTAGCCTAGGGTTTATTCATTTACCAAGGGAGTTGGTTCCATAATGCTAAATCTTAATGTTTATATAATAGGTGTGTTAACACTCTTTTTTTCAACAATCTATTTGTAAGCCTGACAGGAGTTCGAGGAGGATCCCATTCCTTTGAAAACTTTGTGTGAGCTCCCTTTAGGTTATTAGAGGTGAAGGTAAAGAAGAAAGAGGGGTGCACTGAAAGCATTAATGGGACTCAAGATCAAAGGTTGAGGTTGATCGGATGGTGGATCAATGGCTCCAAAACATTTCGTGCAAGCAGACATGCTTGACCAAAACCACTTTTCCATATTGTGAAATGGGTTAAAGGTAAAAAACATTCAACAATAGGGATGGGATCTGAGTCAGATCTACGGTCTCATTAAATTTCACAAACCACACTTGTGCGGGTAAAGCTGCAATCCCAAATCGCAAAAGAATGGTACCGGTTGTGAAGATCAACAGTCGCGGCAAGAAAGAAAAGAGATCTACGGCCACGATTTATTTTGCAATGTAAACTAGCAAGGTGGAATACCAAGATTTCTCATTACAAAAATTAATGGAGCCCACTCAGATCTACGGTTGCATGAAAGGGTTGGTCATGATTGATGGTTGAGAACACATCATGATCTGAAACTGCCCGTGGTATCTCCAATTGTTGTTTCAAACATTTATCAAGTTTTCTTCTAAAGTTGCATGGAATTCATCTAGCTAGTGCTCCTCATGATGGTTTGTCCTTTCTCATCCTCTAACCACCCACGAAATAGCTCCTAATTGCAAGATCGATGACTACCTTGCCTTTGTTTGCAACCCCACATCTTTCTTTCCCTCATGCAAATGATCCCTATTCAGGTTTTTGACTCCATTTCCAATGGTCCCTTGCCCCAATAATCCCACATGCATCTCACCTTAATACACTTTGTCTCATTCATGATTCTAGCCTCCTGACCATCCTTGACTGAATATGTTACACGGAGTAGACTCCGAAGACAAACGAGAGATCCCTCTCTGATTCTGCAAGGCTGGAGGCATAGTGTAAAGTGGTTCTGATGTTGCCCAGGAGCCGGCCCTTCCCCTCAACCTTGGGGCCTCAAATCCCAGTGCCAACAAACTGGCATCATTGCTGGGGATGAAATTGAATATCCTCCCTGGGAAAAACAACATGGTTTTAGATCTGGTTGTTGATGGTGAACAATGACTAGACATCAAGAAGGTTGAGCACTTTCACCTAGTGACTCCACTATTTAAGGATTCATACTTCAGTGACTCCGTTGGTGGTGTGACCCAGAAATCAAATGGCCGAGGAAAGATGGCAGAGTCCATCTGGAAAATAGACCCCTTACAGAGCCTAAAAAATGCATGGCGGAAGGTCAATATACTCGAGTCTACGTTTCTTCTAGGATGCCTTGTTCTATATTGTAAGTTTGTTCTTATCTTTCCCTAGATTTATCAAAACCACCTTCTATGGTTCAACTCATTCTTAATAGAGCTAGGAATATATTCATCTTTATCCTTCTTTATGAATCAAAAGTGTTACGTCATCTTGTACATCTGGTCATGGCCTATATTTTTATCCAGGGGATCACGACATCAAAGTGACACCGCTGTGAAATTCATGAAACCTCAGACGATAGCTTTGCTATTGTGCCTATCCTTGTCTCTCCCATTTCTCCAAGCCGATACAAACCACTACAATTGCCTCCCATCCTCCATGATTTTCCCGCAAAACATTACAAGTACCTCCCCAAGTTTGACGGAGAATCCGAAGACCTCACTGCTGAGAAACATTTACAAGCCTTTGAATATTTCTTTGATCTTTTTAAGATAGAACATGAGGATGTATGCATGAGGGCTTTCGCCCAGTCCTTGCAAGGAGATGTTAAAGAATGGTTCAAGCACTTGCAGTCTAATTCCATCAACACTTGGGAATAATTTTCTTGCACCTTCTTAAAGTTTTAGGGTAGGAGAAGGCCTCTGGAGCAAATCCTTTCAGAATTTTATTACCTGAGGATACATGAGGGTGAAGCCATATTTGGTTTTAACAAAAGATTCGCAAGATTTTATTATAACATGGCTAAGGAAGTCCAACCTTTCGAGAACACTGCCAAGATATGTTATGTAGCCACCTTTCCTCCTGAGCTATCCTTGCTTCTTTTGGAAAGAAAATCAACCACTCTATAGCATATGTTTACTAGTCATTTGGAGGTTGAGGAAAACCTTAAGATGTATAAGAAATTGTCAAACCAGGGCGGTGGTGGTGAAATGAAAGATACATTAAAATTGGTTGGGCCCTTCAAGCAGAATGGGAAAGTTCCTAGCCTGTTAAAGCTCACTCCTGGTATACAAAAAGATGATTTGACCTATATAGGAGCTTGCGGTCCCATAGGGATTTTCTCTGAAGATGGTGACCTGCACTGCCCAGGGTCCGTAAAAGACTATTTTAAGAAGGAGTTTGGTGCACCTGTGTATGATGAATATGAGGAAGAACACCCAAAGACTACACCTGAAGAGCCAGATGTTGAACCAAAGCTCGATGATAAAGAAAATCAAGATGTAATGTGAAGTATGAAGGTTAAAGAGGAAAAGGACGATAAGGGCACTAGAGGTGATATCCTACCCTTGTGTTATGCCTCCTTTGAATTAATATGACACCTGATTAAAACCTCTAATCAAAAGCAGAAAGAAGGGGAGATGGTGCAATTTGAAAACCTATACAGGAAAGAATATGATAAGAATAAATTGCCAAGCAATCCCTCTCTAGATACCAATACGTTGGGGGTTTGTGATGAGGTGTTGAGTCATAGAGAAGGATGCAGCATCCCTCAAATGAATATGTTTTCATACGTTCTACCTTCAGGAGTACCACCTCACACAGGAGGAATATGCCTACTTGGTTCTGCTGGATAAGCGGAGGACCTCCCTCTTGAGGCACATCAAGCTCTCCTTGCAAATATTTCAAGTGAAAAATGGGATGCCTCATTGAAGAAAGATTCTGTGGACCACCTTCTACAATATTCCAAGTATCAGCTTGATGAATCAGTAGAAGAAGGGAGTTTCGGACAGCTTTCCCATGAACATATGACAGAATATGCTAGAGATTGTCGTGATTTCTATGACCCCGTAGCAGAGTACATGGAAGGGCTGGGTGAGGGTAGTGACATGTTACCTCTCTGCTTTGATGATCAGTTTATTTGTGATTACCCTCTCCCTTTATTTAGTTCATTTCTATCCATCAAGCATGAAAAAAGAATAATACTGTTAGGCAAGTTGCTTGATTGGCTTCATTGGAAGTATGATTTCACTTAATCAGACTAATGTACTAAATTAGTTAGGGTAGGTAGGAACAAACAAGCTCGGCCATAATCAAGCATTTCCTTCATTTATATTGTAGTTTGTTTTCATTTTCAGTTGCAAGCACAGGTTTGTAGTCTAGAACATAGTTTGCAAGGGTGGCGTAAATTCGTTGAAGCAGTCGCTCAAAGCAGAATGGAGATTTCAAAGAAAGGTTGAAGGCATCCCAATGGTTTTGGCACTTGGTCTACAGGGGTTCTTTGCTACCTCACTGGGAGGATATCATCCCTCATGGAGCCAGTTGTTAACACTCTATTTTTCAACAATCTATTTGTAAGCCTGACAGGAGTTCGAGGGGGATCCCATTCCTTTGAAAACTTTGTGTGAGCTCCCTTCAAGTTATCAGAGGTGCAAGGTAAAGAAGAAAGTGACAGGTGTGCTAAAAGCATTAATGGGAATCCAAATCAAATTTTGAGGTTGATCAGATGGTGGATCAATGGCTCCAAAACATTTCGTGCAGGTGGACATGCTCGACCAAAACCACTTTTCTGGATTACAAAATGGGTTAAAGGTCAAAAACATTCAATGGCAGGGATGGGATCCGAATCAGATCTATGGTCTAAGTCAATTTCACAAACCATACTTGTGTGGGTAAAGCTGTGATCCCAAATCGTGAAAGAATGGTACCGGTTGTGAAGATCAACGGTCACAGCAAGAAAGAAAAGAGATCTACGGCCACGGTTTATTTCATAATGCAAACTAGTGAGGTGGAATACCAATATTTCTCATTACGAAAAGTAATGGGGACCACTCAGATCTATGGCTGCATGAAAGGGTTGGTTGCGATCGATGGTTGAGAATACGTCATGATCCGAAACTGCCTGTAGTATCCAGAGGAGAAAAGTTGGTGGCAGAAATAATGGGACGTGGACGGTGGATGTGAAATATCCCTCAAATCGGATGGCCGAGAAGACTTCCAGGGTACAGGTTTCACATTCAATGCGAAGATGACAGCGAAGGAGACGTTCACACGTGTAATCTACGTCCTTGTAGATTGACCAATTTCTTCAACGCCATTCGGGATAGGCCTAAAGTGAAAGTCATGTCCAGTGATGCTAATTTCCCTGGCTCACGAGTTTGGCATGTGGTTCACTTAGAAGGAAGCAATAAGAAAGATGGAAGTATGATTCATTGAGGCAACAGACTTGGCGTTTACATGAGGCTGAGAGAGGTGATGAACTAAAACAGCCCGATGCCACCATCATCAGTAAGTGAAAGGGTAAGAAATGTCAAATCCGTAGCCTTTGAAACCAGCTTGGAGGCCACGTGAAAATTGCTTGGAATCATATTCATATCGAATAATATAATTGAACATCAAAAGGAAATATCCCCACCCTGGCATCACACATGCCTCCATCACAGTGACCGATATTCTAAGGGTATATCCCTTTCTAGGCCGTTCTGGCTCGCCCTGTATAACTTTGTCTTTCGAAGATCTTTGAGGCGTGGAAATCTGTAAACGATAAGAGGTAAAGGGTTGAATTCCGAGAAGTGTCGATTTCCTTCACAAACAACCATGGCTATGTGGTTGGAGAAGTTAGTTTGATAAGGGGTACTCTTGGTAGGTGAACATAGATCTGTGTTTATTTATCATCCTAGTTATCCACACTAGAAAATTGCCAACCACAAGAGCACAGATGTTAAACAACAAGGGAGGTTCACCTACTTCTACACAACCCGGTCCCTGGATGTGTTGTACATTGGATTTGACATCCTAGCGACATCCCTCCGAAACTCCCAGTTGCAGTCACGACCTCCAAAGTCCCATTTCACAGTGGTGGCAGAATTGTTCAAGCAAATGCTCATTCTGGGACCATGTAGGTCCGAAGCCTTCAACACCACCCTTGGGATCTCCACTCGGCTGCTTTGTCGTGGGCAAAAAGAGGGTCAAATGCACACCCAGCTGCATGGCTTGCAAGAAAACCCTCCTCGTAGGAAGAAGAAAATGGTACAAGGATTATAAGCCTCTTAAGTCGTTTATCATCACCAAGTGCATGACCACCCTTTTTTCAGCCTCCTCCTATAACAATGTTACCAGACGAAGGATGGGTCGGGAAAATGATCGGGCAGTGGATTCGGGTCTTCTTGTCATCCTTTGAGCGACATAGTATGGAAGAAGCGGGCTGGTCAAAGAGACAAAAAAGATATATCCGAAGCGGCCCGAGTGGACAACTAATCGTCAGCATGAAGCATGGAGATTGCTTTCATGAAATGGAAAGGAAGAAAAATATGTGCTGTCATCCTACGTTATGTTGGGGGGCGCACCCTAACGGTCCTTAAGGTGGGTAACTCCGCGGAGTTATGGGAGTTTGTAAGCGGAGTTATGACTCAAAAATTCCTTTTGTAATAAACCCATGGTTTAAGTCCAGGGTTTAGGGTTCGGAGTGCCCATGTTTTAAGCGCATGGTTTTGTAATAAGTGCACTATAAATAAGCACTCTTGTAAAGAAGTCAGTTTAGGCTTTTGATGTAAGATGAATTAAGGCGAAGCTAAGGCTATTTTGTAAGAGAAGGTTAAGTCCCAGCTGTGTGTGTGGACGACCTCTGTAGCTGTGTGTGCAGAGGGTTTTGGGTGATAAAGGAAATCTGCAGCTGTGTGCGCAAAGGCCTGTAGCTATGTGCACAGCTTTGAGGACTAGAAGAGATCTGTAGCTGAGTGCGCAGATCAGAACTGTGGTTTTTGTAAAGAGTTGAATAAAACATAGTTCTGTGGACATAACCCCTAAACTGGGGGTGAACCATCTTATATCATGTGTTGTAGTTTTTGTTGTGTCATTGTTATGTTCTTTATGCATTGATAAATATATATCTGATAAGTAAGATCACTACTAAATATTGACTTCGCTGGAATTCCCAGTAAAGGGTTAAGCAAGGCATTGTTTGAGGACTAGAATGAATCAAGGGGTACGCTGACGATGACTCTCGCTAACCTTTCCAATACCACTGGCATCCAAGATGTGAGGTAATCAAAACGAATCCATTGTATCCCAACGAATTCCCATACTCAGTCGAGCCAACTTCTTATATACGCCCTACCTTATACATTCACTTCGACACATATTTCCTTCCTTATCTTAGTGGAGCTGACACTTAGCGTGAGGGGAATCATGTCTTATCACGGGAGAGGGTAACCTCCCTGTTGGTGGACAAATCAGCTTTGCTGATGTTTCGACGAAGAAAAAGTAGTTGCAACTAGTAACTACTTGTTGGGAGCATACAATGAATAATAAATAGTGCTGCTTATGGTGGGGTAATTTTTTAAAAAATACTTAGAACACATCGCTATAGCATGAAAAGGACTTGGTAATTCGATGACAATCTGTCACTTTAGCGACAAAAAACTGTTGCTTGTATAGGATTCGCATCGGTATGTGTACGATGTTCTATTGCTATAGAGACACCTACCCATCGATATAGCAACAATTATGTCGTCACTTTTATGGCATATTCGTTAGTAAGTACATGAAGAGTTGTTTCTCAAGGAATTATTGTTCTCCATGCTAGCGATAAACCGTTGTCGATATAGAGATGAACAATCCGTCGCTATAACGGCATAGGTTGATTTTCAAGCATTGTCGAGGAACGCCAGTTGGCATCTCTTTCTTGTCACCATGGTGACGAATGGTTCAAGGTGTGGCTGCAACGATGAAAATGTTTCCACAAAAATATGGGGTCAATTTTATCGCTATAACGACACAGAAGTGTTGTAATAGCAATAATTTTCCATGGGAAAAATGTGCACATGTACTAGAGTGGTGAGAAAATGTTGACCTTGTTTGACCATTGTTGACCATGGTTAACAAAGGGTGGAAAATGATGGATAACTAAGTTAAACTATAGTGAACCATGGTTTACTATTGTATTTCCATAGTTGACTTTAGTGCACCATGGTGGACTATAATTAATGTTTTCTTAGCAATGGTTGATCATTTTAAAGAAAGGTTTTAAATAATGGTTGACTAATTTGTTTTTATTTCAACCAAGGATGACAAATTTTGACCATGTTTTGAAACATGGTTGACTAAGTTTAACCATAGATAAGCAAGGGTGACTATTATTTGACCATGCTTAACTTTAATGTGTTGTGCTTAACTATTGTTCGATTTTGGTTAACCATGGTTTACATTAGGGAACCTTGGTTGTGTATGTTTTAGTTTTCTTGAGTGACATTGACTATGTTTCATGACAATTGACAAATCATTATTAGCCATGAATTACTACATCAACCATGGTTATGTGTGTTTTGATAGAGTCGACCATTGATGATTATGGTGAACCATGACGACTATGTTTGGACATGCTTGAGTAAGGTTGACCATAGTTAATCGTGCATAACTATTATTCCATTTGATATTTTACTAACTAATTTTTCAAACATGGTTGACTAAGTTTTACCATAAATAAGGGTGACTATTGTTTAACCATGGTTGAATTTAATGCATCATGATTGACTATTGTTTGAATTTGGTCAATCATGGTTTACAAAAGTGAACCTTAGTTGTGTATGGTTTAGTTTATTTAGATGACATTGAATATGTTTCACCACTATTGGCTAACCATTGATGACCATGGATTATTTTGTTGACCATGGTTATGCATGTTTTAACATAATAAGCTATTGTTGACTTTGGTCAACCATGGAGGACTATGTTTGAACATGGTTAACTAAGGATGACCATAGTTAACCATGCATAACTATTATTTGACCATTAAATATTTTAGTGAACCATGGAAGGCTTTAGGTCACCATGATTGATTATGGTTGACTTTTGTTACCTAATTTGACCATTAAATATTTTAGTGAACCATAGAAGGCTTTAGGTAACCATGATTGATTATGGTTGACTTTTGTTACCTAATTCTAACCATGTTTGACCATCATTACCGTGGATGATAAAGGGATTTAAATGATGGTTGAACAAGTTTTTCCATAGTAATCCATGGTTATAATTTTTTGTGCATGGTTGAATTTAATGCACCATGGTTATGCATATTTTATTATGTGAGACCATATTTGAATGTTAATCACTGTGATTTTATAATGGTTGAATACATTTTTTATAGTTGATTTTATTTTACCATGGTTGACTAAGTTTGACCATAGATAACAATGAGTGAATATGGTTTTATAATGGTTGATTTTAGTTTACCAAGGTCAACAATGGTCAACTTTAGTTAACCGTGCTTTACATAAGGACACCATGGCTAACTTTTCTTACCTAAACTTGACTATTTTAATGAAATTTTTTCAATGATAGTTGATTAAGCTTTGTTATAATCAACTACAAGTAACAAAGTTTGACAATGTTTTCAAACATGGTTGATGAAGTCTGACCAATTTTAAGCAAGGGTTACTCTTGTTTAACCATGGTTAACTATGGTTACCTAAGTTTAACCATGTTTGGATAATCTTAACCATGGTTGACTAAGGGTGTCAAATTATGGTTGACCATGTTTAACCATAGTAAGCAATGGTTGACTTTAATGGACCATGGTTATGCATGTTTGATTAGTTGAGACCATATTTGAATAGTTGAATTTATTTTACCATGGTTGAGTAACTTTCAACATAGCTAAGAATGAGTGAATATGGTTTTACCATGGTTGCATTTAGTGTACCCTTGTCTACCATGGTCAGCTTTAGTCAACCATGCTTGACATTAGGACACCAAGGTTTACTTTGCTTACCTAAGGTTTCAACCATTTAAACAAAAAGTGTTAAATAATTATTGACCAAGTTTTGGCATAATCAACCAAGTATGACAAAGTTTGACCATGTTGTCAAACATGATTAACTAATTTTGACCATACTGTCAAACATGGTTGACTAAGTTTGACCATAATTAAGCAGGGTTACTATTGTTTAACCATAGTTGAGATTAATGCACCATGGTTGACCATTGATCTACTTTGGTCAACCATGGTTTACTTTAGTGAACCTTGGTTGTGGATGGTTTAGTTTATATAATTTATATTTACTCTGTTTCACCATGGTTGACTAATCAATGTTGATCATGGATTACATCATTTACCATCCATTTTTTATTATGTGAGACCACATTTGAATGTCCTTCACCATTGTCCACTAGGGTTGACTATGGTTTTCATAGTTGACATTAATTAACCATAGTTAATTATCATTGGACACGGTTGGTTAAGTATGACCACATTAAAGCAAGAGTGATTATTGTTTGACCATGGTTTATTTTAATGAACTATGGTTGACTTTATATAAACATGGTTGTCACTATTACACCATCGTTGACTTAACTTACCTAAGGAATCCATCATGGCTATCTAAGTATGACCATAATAAATCATAGGTAATTGTTGTTTGACCATGGTTTATTTTAGTGAACCGTGGTTGGCTTTAGTTAAACATGGTTGACATTAATAAACTAAACATGGTTGACTCTGCGTACCTAAGGAATGCATCATGGTTAATTATTGTTCAACTTTGGTCAACCATGGTTTACTTTAGTGAACCTTGATTGTGTATGATTTAGTTTAGTTAGGTAACATTGAAATTGTTTCACCATGGTGGACTATAGTGAACTATAGTTGATGCTGCTTCACCATGGTTTACTTTAGTGATCCTTGGTTGTGTATGGTTCAATTTGCTTAAGTAGCACTAATTATGTTTGACCATTCTTGACTAAAAATTGTTTGATATGGATTACTTCATTGACCATGGATGTGCATGTTAGATTATGTTCAATACCATGTTTGAATGTAACTAATCATGGTGATTATGGTTGATTATGGTTAACTGTGTTCAAACATAGTTAATCACTTTATTAAACAATGGATAACTATGTTTGAACATGGTTAGCTTATTTGACCATGGTTGATTTTGAGTGTACCATGGTTTAATATGGTCAACTTTAGTCAACCATGGTTGACATTAGGAAACCATGGCTGAATTTGCTTAGAAAAGGATGACCATATTAATAAGGGATGGCATATGATAGTTACCAAGTTTGACCATAGAAATCCATAATTTATTATTGCTTGTTCATGCTCAAATTTTANACATAAATAAAACTACTTATAATAAACTACACATATGCAAATGATTATAATTATAATAGACATTATAAGCGCAATATTGTTATTAAAAAACAAGTTACATCAAATACATTCCACAATAATCTTATCTAAAGTTTATTTAAATATAGTTCATTACAAAACAAATAAAAGGAATTTGAAAATCAATTTAAACATTATAAAACAATTATATGGGTTGCTAGATATCTTAATATTAAAATTAAAAATTAAGTAGTATTTTTAATTAATATTAATGTTACTTGTAAATAAAGTAAATGTGGTTATTATTTAATATTTTTAATCAATATTAAATGTAATTGTTAATTAAATTAAATATTAATATTAATATTAATATGGATTCTTTAGATAAGCTAAGTCAATAGTGGTGTAATATTATTAATTAATAACTTATGTGATTCACATTCCAAAACTTCTCCACTACACCCTAAGACATGTGAAGATCGCAAACATTGTTTGAATATTAGGGTTCAACAACAAGAGTAGCATATATCATTTACAAGGAATTGAATTTTAGTGGAGAGGTTACCAATAAGTACTCTCAACCATCCAAAGTGCATCCAAAGACAAGTTAATGTTAATATTAACATTAAATTAAAATAATTAATTTAATTTTAAGTTACTGAACATGAACACTACCAACAACACATTAATAATATTAATGTGTTCAAATATGTGTAAATTTGATACATATTACAAATAAAAACATTATCAATATGACAAATTTATATCTATCCACCTATTTAGACACATTATTATCATGAGAGATATCTCCAAAATATTAATAGATAAATTAATATTATTTCATTAATTATAATATATAATTAATTAACCATAATATCATTTAACTATTAAATAGTAATAATAAAATGATATTATTTAATTATTATAAAGAAAACATATTATAGGAAAAATATTATTGTCGATTAAAAGTAACTTGGGTGGTTGGAAAGAAGAATTGTTATTCTCCCCACCCAAGTACAATTCTAGTAAGTTATTTTTATTGATATATGATGGAGAGAAACATTTTTATTGTGTTTGATAATACTTTTTTTATACTATATAAATAATTTTATTAATACTATTTATTTAAATTATATTATTTAAATAATTAATTATTATATTGTAATTAATTAAACAATATTAAATTTTTAATATGGTTATGCAATATTTTGAAAATATTTAATAACCTTGTGATTTATTTGGCACTTTTATGTAGCTATGTAAGAATGGGTGTATTACATTCTTTATACAAAATGGTTCAGAAAATTTTGTTTTCACCGAAATTTGGTGAAGTAAAAATTGGGCGTATTGCATTCTTTATCCAAAATGGTTTAGAAAACTCTGCTTTAACTGAAATTTTTTGAAGTAAAAAATCTACAGAAGACATAGTAACACACATATTCAAGTTTGTTTAAGGTTTTGGATTTCTTCAGAGGCCTTCAAAACTCGTAGGGTATGGAGGAACTATTCCCATGGAACTTTGATCCAATATTCCTAGGAAATGGGCTTGTATCCTTTATGTCTTGCTTGTTTTTCCATACCCTTGCTGGCACTCTATGCTTAGGTCTAGCTTCTTTGTTTAATTCTGCAACATGCTTCTTAGCCATAGGGATTGCAATTATTTTCACTACTCGGATAGAGAACTATGGAGATCCCTCGAAGAGAAAGGATTTACTTACTCAGTTCAAGGGTGCTGGCACAACTAATGCTTCAAGTAAGTGTTTAAACTCATCCTCTTTTTCAAAATATCTGACCAATTTTGACTTATATGTCAAATTTTCTTATGATGATATCCCTTTTAGGTGTTTCCTTATGTCGTTCACTTTGGAGAGTAGATGAGAATATTGCATTTCATGGAGTTATACAATCCTTATTTGAAGGTTCAATGTACACATTTGTATTTCTTTGGACACATGCTTTGAGCCCAAATGAATAGGATATTCCTTTTATATAAGAAATTCATATATATCCTATGATATATGTGTCATTTCATTTTTTTGTTTGATGATGCTACTTCAGTTATATATATATAGGTTAAGGATGCGGATGTGGGATTATCACCATTAGTCAAGGTGGAGAGAGCAACAACTAGAGAAACTATAGGAGCAATAGTAGGGGTTGTGTGTGAGAAACATTGTGGCCAAGATGAGGATGTGAACGGAAATCAATAGAGGCATTGAGTGAACATGGTAAACTTGGTAGTTGGTTCTTATGCTTTGGGGTATTGATCTTTATGTGTGTAACGTAATTATATCAAAATGTTACAATGTCATTATATCATAGTGTTTCTAGATCTATTTAGATTTCTTGTTGTACACCTGCAATGGACACATTAAAAATGAATAAAATGCACAAACCAAACCGTATGTGTATGTAATGCTATAATTAGAATATATGCAAACAATGAGCTTTGTGAAGAGGCTCTTGGGCTCTGTTCCCAAATTAAATATAGTGGTGTACAACTAGATAAGTTCACCTTTTCTTAGGTTCTCAAGGCATGTGCTCATTTATCATCTCTAGAAAAGGGAAAGAAAATCCATGATTACATAACTGCTAATGGATTATACTTGAAAATTTATGTTGATGATGCTCTACTAGCAATGTATACTAAATGAAGGTGCATATATTAGGTACTCCATGCATTCCTAAACACGATAGGAAAGGACATGGTTTCATGGAAAAATATGATATATGGATACACTCAGAATTGTAAATGTGGTGAAGTTTTGAAAATATTTGAGAAAATGAAACTCATAGGAGTGAAACCTAATTCAATCATACTCGCCATAATTCTCCTAGCATGTGCCTGCATGGAAGACTTGGATAAGGGAAAGCTTATTCATGATTATATTATTGGAAGTGGGATAAAATATGAGATAAATATGGATAATGTTCTCATACACATGTATGCCAAGTGTTGAATTCTAGAGATTGTTCACATGTTATTTAAAAACATCTCTAGAAGGGATGTTGTATCATCGAGTGGGATAATTGCAGAGTATGTCCAAAATTGGCATGTAGAGGAGGCCTTGGAAGTCTTTCGTCAAATGCAAGTAACAAGATTGAAACCCATTTGGATACAATAGTGAGTGTTATTCTAGGATGTACAAACACATAAGTATATGTGGAATAGGGTAAGGAAGTGCATGACTACAATCTCATAATTGGATTAGATTACTCAATTATTGTGTTCAATGCACTTATATACATGTATGCCAAGTGCATGAAATTTGATTTTTTGATTCTACAACGTGATCCATGAGATTCTTATTCAAAAATATATGCAGGTTCCATACATATAACAACATTTACTTACTGACCTTAATCCTCAATGCAATCTTAAACTCAAATGATTTCTGGGAAATTTGAGCCTTGGAATTGTTAATGTTAGTCATTAATTTTCAGTCCATTAATTTATACAATACCTTTAATGATATTTAAAAAAATACATTACCTTGCATATATTTGACAATGGATTTATTGTTTGTTTGAATTGCTATATGTTTAGTTTCAATTTGAGAGTTTAATTGTGCAAGCTGTTCATAATTGTTGTTGCCAATAGATTTTTTCCATCTATAAAAAATGGAACAACTCATTAAAATCGAAAACAAATACACACATCCTGTAACTTCCCCATACCCCATAATGCAGATTAATTAAAAAATATATATTCAAGAACCCTTGTTCTCCTTTCGAAACACAGGGCATGGACATTAACACACTCTTCACAATAATTCTTAGGCTTAGAAAACAATGTAACAGTCATGATTCCCTTCACAGATCCTTTCTACAACCGGAAACACCTTTTCAGCACTGAATTTGTCCTTTCCACACTCCACCCTCCGCACTCCCCTTTCTTCATTTCTGTTTTGGAATCTGAGAAGTGGGAGCACAAAGTGTGATGAAGATATTCAACTCTTGTTCCACCTTCTTCCTTTCTACCTTATGCCTTCAGAACTTGGAAGTCGAAAAAACCTCTTTTCGATGGAATCATTAATGGCCTTCCTCCTTCCGCTTTCTGCCTTCGGGACTCGGAAGTCGAAAAGACAACTTTTTCCTTAGAAATTTATTTGTTCTTTCGATTCTCGAATTCCAACTTTTCGACCTTAGAAATTAGAAGTCCAACTCTTCCTTGGAACTTTTGGTCATTCTTCTGCTTCCCACCTTCTGCACTTTCATTTTCTGCCTTCCGACTTCGGAATGCAGGAGTCCACAGAAAGACCACCTCATTCCTTGATTTCCCGCTTTCCAACTTCCATCTTTTCGTAGCGAATTGAAAATCAGAAATTTGAATTTTCCTTGGAATTTTCGCTTCTTTTCTACCTTCCGGAGGCAAATCCCAAGGTTCGAAAAACTAACTTTTTTCCTTGTTCAACTGCTCTTTTCCGATTTCTGCCCTCCGCTTTCCCCAAGCGGATTTCAAATGGAGGAAATGCTAAGTTAGATGCATTCTAACTCTGTAACAGGCTTCCAGCCTCCATGAAATTAGGAAAAAATACATAAAAAAATACAAGGCATAAATAATGCAAATGCAGGAACATTCATCACAATAAACTCTACTGAAATAATAATGCAAATGTAGGAACATTCATAAGAAACTACATGGAATAAATAGGAATAGTAGAGAATACTTATCTTGGATGATGGAGTTTCCCCCAACTAGCTATGTCGTTGCAACGTTCCACCAAACCATAGGCCAGTGTGTTCATTAATCTCTCAACAACACTTCCACCCTCGAGCTGGGCATGATTTCCACAAGGAACTAGGGAACAACATGCTCACACATAGCCGACACACACAAAAAAACACACAGTCAAGCCAAATTTTAGTTGGATTTATCAGACTATCCATCCAAGGATTACACAAGGTCAAATGCATAACAAGACACAGCCAAACCAACCATAGTTGGGTTTCTCAGGATACTAAGGAAATGGAAAAGTAGAATTGCTAAACTAGTGAGCTCAACCACATATCCATGGACACCTATACCAGATCTATCCAACTTGTCATTCCCCAATACCTACACACCCAACACAAGGAAGTATTCCCTTCACTGCTACCAAGTTCCCTTGGGCCATACCTTCCCTTCCAGTTCTCTTCAGGGTGTGTAGACAAGATTTTCCAGCCCCTCTTGATTTGTCTATGAGGTTCCTCTATTCACTAGGTTTATTGGCCAATTTTGAGCCTCTTCCACTCCTAAGTCTTAAGACCAAAATAGGGATGCACATCACAACAAACCACAATAAAATACAACACATAGGCTTCACTCTGTAACATAGAGAAAATAGGGTCTCATACCAGAATGGACCACAAGGTAGATGGAACGAACAATCATGAACAGACACTTTCTCTGTGACTCAAGAGAGTGAACAATGCATAATCGTGAATGAATATTACACTGCGTGAATGAGTGAGAGTGTATATCAAAATGAACACAATGTTCATATCAATACCCATGAAAACAATGGATTGGGAACACAATCCAAGGTTTTCTTGCTTCATAAGAAAGGACATAGCTTCCTAGACTGCAGTATTGCAGGTTTTCTCAAACACACAATCAGAATGTCATTCCTTTCTCTACCCAAGGAACTAACTACCTCAAGCAACTTCTAGAAGAAATAAATGATTGAGTACAGAGGACAACAGATAGCTGAGGATTCATGGGTTTCCCCATTGACATCTGGACACACCCTATTGGATTAGTAGTTTGACTAACTCCCCTCCCTATTACTTGTGAAATCATGCCCCCATCCCTTTCACGTTGTATTCCCATAGCTAGCTATGGTATTTATTAATTTGTACATTTACAGGATATTCAAAATATATTGTGCATGACCAACACAATAACCATAGATATCGACCTTGATCACCTATACAAGAAACACCAAATCACTAGCAGGGCCTTTTCCTTGAGCTCCTCACCATGATTTAAATACAATATATACATCATGTACAATTTCAATACCATGGGATCAAAACTGGGGTATTACATTCCCCTCCCCCTTACAACAGCACTATCCTCAATTCTTTACAAAATTAAACAAAAAACTACACTGGCACCGCCCTCAGTGCTCTACAAAATTGAACAAAAATGGATGTTCCAATTGCATGGCATCCTCCATCTCCCACATATCCTCTTCAGGACCATAGTTCTCCAACTACACCTTCACCTGTCCAACGACTCGATTCCAGAGCACTGTGACCTTTCTAGGGAGGATGCGCAATGGATCAGTTTGGAACTCTCCCTTGAGTTCCACCTAAATTACATCCCAATTTATCACATGGTTAGGATTATGTAAATATTTCTTAAGCATAGAAACATGAAAAACATTATGAGCTCTAGTGCTAGCAGGCAATGCAAGTCTATATGCAACTTTCCCTGTTATTTCAACAACTTCAAATGACCCATAATATCTAGGTGACATCTTGGCACAACTTCCAAGATTCAATGAACTCTTCCTTTCCCTCACTTTGAGGTAAACATGATACCCAACACTGAACTCTCTATAAAATCTATGCTTGTCTGCATAGATTTTCTGTCTGTCTTGGGCTACTTTCAGATTCTGCCTAATTTTTGCAACTTCCTGCTCCATTTCCTTGAGCAAATATAGACCAAGCATAATCCTGTTAACTAGATTATCCCATGTCATTGGTGTCCTACACCTTCTTCCATACAAGGATTCATATGGCCTCATTCCCAAGGATTCTTATTGTCCATTATTATAGGAACATTCTACCAAGTCTATATAATCCTCCCACTTGGTTGGTTTTTCCATCACATACATGCAAAGCATGTCTTCCAGCACTTGATTCACTCTTTCTGTTTGACCATCAGTATGAGGATGGTAGGCAGTGCTGAAGTTCAACTTTGTACCCAAATCTGCAAACAGACCCTTCCAAAAATTGGAAGTAAACTTGGGATCCCTTTCAAACACTATTTCCTTAGGAAATCCATGCAATCTGAAAATCTCCTTCATGAAGATTTTTGCAATGGTATCAGTCTTATATGTGGACTTCACTGGTATAAAATGTGTTGCATTTGTCAACTTATCCACCACCACCATGATGGAATGATGTTTCCTCCAATTTATGGGAAATCTTATAATAAAGTCCATAGAAACAACTTCCCATTTCCACTTTGGAACTAGCAAAGGATGCAACAAACTTGCTGGGTGTTGATGCTCAACATTCACCTGCTGACATTTCATGGACTTTGAAATATAATTAGCAATTTCCTTTTTCATTCCTGGCCAAAAATACTTCTTTCTAGATGTAGCAATTGTTTTCTGATATCCTGGGTGACTAGAATATGGATCTTGATGGATTTCATCGATAACAATTCTCCTCAAATCTTCTACATTTGGAATATAAATTCTATTTTCATAAGTACGAAGTCCATCTTCTTCGAATTTATGTCCCTCATACCTCTTCTCAAGACCTTTCTGCTGCAATTTCTCCTTTATCAGCACATACATTTCATCTTGAACAGTATAATTAACAATCTGTTGTCTCAAATATGATTGGAAAATACTAAGAGATGCCACATGCATTTCATGCACCTTCCTGATGAGTGCATGAACCACTTTCTTTTCTTTTCCTTTTATGTGTTTGATTCCAAAATAGAAGTCACACATAAACTCCACCCATTTAGCTTTCCTAGCATTTAGAGTAGGCTGATCTTGAACAAATATTTTAGACCATAGTGGTCTGTCCTTAATTCAAATTTTCTTCCTATTAAGTAATGCCTCCACATATTGAGATCATGTACTATAGATGCAAGTTCTAAATCATTAGTGGCATAGTTATTCTCATGATCCTTCAACTTTCTTGACTTATAGCATACCGTGTGGTTGTCTTGCATAAGAACTCCTCCAAGTCCTTGACCGCATGAATCAGTACACACCAAAAAATATTTTTTGGGTTTGCAATTTTCATAATTGGTGCACTTATGAGAATATTCTTCAATTGTCGGAAGCTTTCTTCACACCTTGGTTTCCATTCAAATTGTATTCCCTTCTTTTGCAAAGAATTGATTGGATGTGCAACCATGGATAATCCCTCAATGAATCTCTTGTAGTATCCTGCAAGTACCATAAAAGATCTTACATCTGTCACATTTCTTAAAATTGGCCAACTCATAATTGCCTCAATATTTTTAGGGTCTACAGATATTCCTTCATCTCAAATAATGTGACCCAAATAATGAATCCTATCTTTATAGAAGTCACACTTGCTCAAATTTTCATACAACTTAAGTTCCCTGAGCAATTTCAAAGTCAATCTCAGATGTTCTTCATTCTCTTCCTCATTCTTAGAATAAATAACAATGTCATCAAGGAAAACAAGAAAAAACTTGTCTAGATACCTGCTGAAAACACTATTCATAAGGCACATAAATGTAGTTGGTAAATTTGTAAGACCAATTGGTACCACTACAAACTCATAATGCCCATACCTTGTTCTAAAGGTTGTCTTATGAATATCTTCATCCTTGATTTTTACCTGATGGTAACCAAACCTTAAGTGAATCTTGGAAAATACCTTTGCTCCTCTCATTTGATAAAAAAGGTCATCAATTCGAGGTAAAGGATATTTATTATTCATAGTGACTTTTTTCAGTTGTCTGTATTCAATACACAACATGAGTGCACTATATTTCTTTTTCACAAACATCACTGGTGCTCCCCAAGGGGACACACTAGGCCTGACCACATGAGCTTCATTATCCAGTGATGATCATTATGCATAATATTCCACTCTTTGCATTAGACACATGAGCCGTATGACCACATATAGTTGAGAAGGCTGGGAAACCTACCCTCACATTGACTTTATGTGCATCAGCTTAGTATGACATCATGTTTCCTTGTTATGTTACATTGAACTACATGTTTACTTGTATCTAACGTTTAGCCTCATGGTGACTTGTGATTGACCCTTGCATGGTAACGTTGAGCTATACAACCCTCAAATTTTGATGTCCATCTTGTTGATGACTAGGGTGACACCTTAGGATTTATATCCACCCTTATGTTGACCTTAAGATCCCTCCTTAGGTGCCATCCACCATAACACTACCTTATATCTTGGAGTATTTTGCTGACGTTTTTTTATTCTGAGTTGGTCATACTACTGTGTTGCTACCATTTTTTATTTGTGAGGTTTAGATGATATATTTTAGGGTCTTTTCCAGTTCTAGGTTCTATCATTTCACAGGTATGTTGGTCTAGTTGATTCTGGTGCAAGTAACCTAATGTTAAGAGGTTGGAGCCCGTTTAGAAGCATTTTTCTGAGGATAAGGGAGGTCTTCCCAAATATATGATGTTCAGTTTATAAATGGTTGAGATATTATGTATTGCTACTATTGTATATACATTTCTACTGTTATTATTGTTTTTTTGTTTTTGGTACTTTAATGGTTGTTGTAGTTCATTGCTTTTGGGACATGCTAGACATGAAGGATATTCAATTATGGTTTCTGTTTTCCACAGAAATTACATAATTTTATTGTACTATAGTGATACATTTTCACTTTGGCATTGTACTGTAGTGATACATTGTATTGTTTTACATTGAATTGAAGAAGTAGTTTTTTGTTTGATCCTTGATTTTCACTTTGGCATTGTACTATAGTGAAACATTGTACTGTTTTACATTCAATTGAAGAAAGAGTTTTTGGCTTGATCCTTGATTTTGGAAAACTTAACTCTTGACCAACACTCTACTATTTGTGAGTGACTCAATCTAATAGCCTCTTTGTTCATAAGGAAGAGACTTAGAAACATAAAATGGGCCTCAGCCTTGTGTTGTTAGTTTCTTCCCACAATCATTCCCTAGAGGTCTACTAGTCATTGCAATAATCTACCATGGGCCATCAAGTTTCATGCCACATGACAACTTGTTAGAAAATAATTTATTTATTTTAGTTGGAAAAGACTAATTGATTTTGTTTTTAAAAAAATCTAAGCACCAATCCATATTTCCCTATATTGATGGGGAATCGATATTCACAAACCTAGACAAGTGAATACAAAGGAAAGAGAGGTGGAGCTTAACCAAGGACATCTTTAGAGGATAGATCCTTACACTATGTCAAGTCCCTTCAAATGCTTAAAGTTTCCCACTAGTGGAAAATGAGAGATTAGTGACCAAAAAAATGACCAAAATACGCATACCAATGACCACTTTTGGTTTGGCGATCGCTGGTGGCTAATTAACGGTCTTTTATTATGCGACCAAAATTGGTCATTTTTATTTTGGTCATTTATAGCTAGTCGGTTGGTGATTAATTTGGTCATATATTTGGTCATTAATTTGGTCATATATTTGAATCAATGACAAAATATGTGAGCACATTTATGACCAAATTAATGACCACATGACAAGTTAGAATATGACCATATTTGGTCACGTAATAAAAGACCATAAATTAGCCACCAAAACTGTTTTTGGTCATTGATATGCAAATTTTGGTCATTAATATCATTTATTGGTCACTAATTTAGTCATTTTTCATCGCTTTATGTGTGGTCATTATATTTTAGTAGTTTTAATGGTGTCCATTATTAATCAATATAAATTTTTAATACGATATTATGTTTAAATTAAAAAAAGAATCATACATTTATTCTTATCTAACACACATGTGAATTATGCAATGTCACATTATAATTAATTACAACACTTGTAAATAATATCTAATACACATGTAGATCATGCAATGTCACATTAATTAGTTAATAATTACAACATTGGTACATAATATAAAGTACAACCATATATATAAGTTTTAAACCAAAAATTATATTATATGAAATGTCAAAAGTATTACAATAAATATGAGTTTTCTCAAAAACTCATATTAATTTCCATATAACTTTACAGGAAAATCATCACTTTTCAAAATATTACAATGGCTAAACCATCCTACTTGCACTTGGTTGCAAAACCATACTTAGATCCCATGTCAACAGCTTCAAAACCATACTCAGCACTAAACCATACTTGGATCCCATGTCAGCAGCTTCAAAAACACACTCAGCAACTTGAAAGCCTCAACATCATGCTCTTCATACTGAATGGAAAATCCTCAGTAGCAGGCTCTTCATACTCAATGGCCCACTTATAAGTTAAGCTCACTCCTGCAAAATCCAATAAAAAATATCACTTGTAAAGTAGAAAAACAATGAAGAAAATTATTTATTTTGTTCAATTAACAATATAACCAAGATCATGTGCAAAATAGGAAAATCTAATCTAACAAATTCAATTTAAGAATTGGTTAAAATTAAACTTGAATGGCTAAATCTGCACTATTTAGTACCTAAGAAAAGTAAACCTCAGCTCTAAACCATGAAAATGGATTTCAACAGGAAAGATAATCAACGAATCCACAAAACAATTATGCTTGACTGCACATGCATAAACCTACATACATAGTGCAATTGGTGAAGGAGTTCACCCCTATATGTCATGTGGTTAGTGAATGACATGAAAAATATGGAAACTGATGAATGATTTAAGAAAGTCTCAAATCCAACATCCAAAAGAATAAATAATAGATTTCTTTACCTGTGGAGTCACCATTCTGCTATGTATGATTTGGTGCAAAAGTGTGCCAAATGCACTCAAACACAGGTTGGAAATGCTAGCGCAACAAAAAAGTAAAATGTATGAATTGTGTATGTGAGAAAAGTGATATAAACCTACTTTCCCAAATATGAAATAAACATAAATTAAAAGAGAAGAGGTAAGTGAAACCTTATGGCAAGCTGCTTGACGAGTTGGACTTGTTGGAACAAGAGAAGGTGAACTGAAAAGAAGAATCATCTTTTATGGCCCTACAGACAATGACAATAGAGGACCAATGTTACGATTCTCAGGAAATACCAGGTTGATTCTATAGAGGATGATTGTATTTATACTATATAGGTTTTTCCCAAAGGATGGTATCTAAGCAGAGATGTTTCCCAGTCTTTGTCCATGAAATTGCCTTCCTACACCCTAATCATTTGGCACATTCATACATTATCATTGGCCTTGATATTAGTGTTTGTCAACATTTGAAAATTCAAATATCTACAAATTCTTGAAATCCTATTATGTGCATAAGCCTCCTATGGCAAAAGAAGTCCGTAGTCCACTAGAACATAGTTGCCTAACACAGTGATATTATACTCAACCTTCAGTATAATCAAAATCTATAAAATAGCATCAACCATTCCAGTGAAAACATATTTCCCCATCAAACTATTTTTATGTTACACTCAACCATCAGTATAATCAAAACCCATCAAATAGCATCAACATTCCCAATTTCCTACATGCCTACCTTGTCCTTGTTTCAAATATATATTTATATATAAACAAAAGAAAATTATAAACAATTCTTTTTAGCTTGCCAGCCTCAAAGTATTCATGACATAGTTCAGGCTTCAAGCCAACATCCATCATATTTCACCCTCTATATCTATATATACTAAAAAAAAATCATGAATTTTTCTTTCTTGGACTCTGGACTCTGGAAAATTCACTTTATATTCACTAAAAAAAAATTATGAATTTTATCTATATATACATACATATATTAGTGAAATGCAATAACCCCTACACCTAGATGCCATAACAACACAATGACATTCATGCATGAACCACACCCATACAACCTGGCCACTTTGGAATAAAATCATATATACTAGTATATGCAAAAAAATAATTCTATGAATTATAATCACGAATATGAAAAGAACTACTGCTTGTTACTTTTTTTCCATTTGAACACATTTGACATGTTGGACATTCAGGTTTCCTAATAGTAAAAGAATTCTATCAAAGTAATACTTTCATACCAATGGTAAAATTGTTTGAAGCAGCCTCAATATCATCAGTCATGGCCTGTGCTTTTGATCTGATAAACTTTGCCTTCAAAATATAATTATCTGGCCATTCAATTTTCAGAGAATCTTCCATTACTTTGTCACTTTGTGTCTTAGGACTTGTTGACAGGACAGATTTTCCAAGAAGAAGGAGCTTAGATATCCCAAGCTAGCACAGCTCTGAAAGCCTCTGCAGAAATAAAGCATAAAAACATTCAAAACAATATAAGGTTCTTTTTTGTAAATATCAGATAATACCATGAAAATTCTAACAAAATAAAGGATAAAATTTCTGCTTGAAAATGCATTTATGACAATCTTGGGTTACTAGGGATTTTCTCTCACATGCACTGCTTCAGCTCTAATCACCTCAAGATGACCAGATATTTTCTGAACTACCTCATCAAGAGCAAGTCCACCGAGTGTCGTCGTAAATATGCAAAGTAAAAATAAATAAAAATTGTTCAAGGCCTCAAATCAGTGACCATACTACAGAACAGCAACATAGGACATTGATGTGCCCATAGATAAATGTAATTACCTTGCTTCCATATCAAATTCTTTGCTGACACTGGATTCACAAAGGTTTTTTGTTTCATTTCCATTGCCCATTTCTGCACTCTCAACATTCTTACCCTTGTTGAATTCCAAGTTACCTCCATTGCTTTCATTACTTAATGTAAAGATATGTTGGACCTGCTTGAGCATTCCATCAAAGGTAGCCTTCTCTTCTCATAATAATTTTGCTTTTGTTCTATTGCATAGTAATGCATAATGACTTGGAAAAGCTTCCAACTCCAGAAAATATCAAAATTATTCAAACCTTCATATGACACTCAATAGCCTATTAAATAACAAGACACTAAGAAATCACCTTACCTCAAGTTGCTCAGGACCTCCATAAATCCAAAAGCACTAGTCAAAAGTTGCTTCTTCTGAGAACTGTTCCTTGTGCCCATCTTGCTCAGTCTCCCTATCATCTTTCTCAATATCAATGTTTGTCTATGTGGCTAGCAGATCCATGGTCTCTCTACCAACAAGCTTTAACACATGCATTCCCTTGGTTGTAAAGGATTTTCCACTCTGATAGACCCAAAAACGCACCATGTAACAGATGGAAAATTGAGATTTCACAATCTTTCTAAAATGCTTGAAAAATAATGTACCAACCTATGATTCTCAAGCTTCCCTGGTATATGGCCATGATCAAGAGACATTTGCATCTTGTCATTCTGTTTCTGAACCTTTTTCAATAGGAATTGCTATCTCTTGGTAAGATATAAAATTGTGTTAAACATGACCAAAAATGGATGTCATCCCTTGGTAAGATATAAAATTGTGTAGATTTCTTTATTGGGCAGTTTTTAAGGATGTGTCCAGTTTTGTAGCATAATTTGCATCTAGAAGGAAGCTTATTGTAGTCCAAAACTTGATCCCACTCAAAAGCCCCACACACTAGAGTAATCTTGTTTTAACTTTGAAAGACCTCCATTTCTACTCAACAACACCAATATTTGAGGAATATCCTCTATCTTATCAGTGAGGATTTATGGGGCAGGATATTGGAAAGTAACCAAATAATCTCCAATAGGTTTAAGTGCTTTTTCATCCCAGAAGTGTAAGGGAAGCTTTGGTAGCTACACCCATATATAGAGTAGATCCTTCCCTGTAGTGATGAAGACAAAGTGTTCAGTCCTCTAGCCAACCCTAAAACCTTATACATCCAAGGGAGGTGTTTAGGACAAACTCTTTGTCATCTGCATGCTTGAACTGGAAGGAACAATAACCATGATGGAAAGGAGAGATGCAAATTTTACAGATCTCTAATCCTGACCAAAAGGATCTGAACCATGAAACTAGATTTGATATTGATGGCTTCTGGCTACTGAATTATCCAATAAGTGTCATTGACAACTCGATCTATTCTAAGATACATTCTATGGGAAGAGAGATCTGCTTTGAACCTAAGACCTTGAAGTACCTCTTACCACCTATATTTGGATCCCCTGATCTATGTGAGGGATTTGTTGGACTTCCTTCCTCCACCCCATCGTTCATACCCTCTCCATCACCCCCACCGTTGGAACCTTCAATAACTCTAGCACTCTCCATATTTCGTTCTTGAAACCAAACAAAAATCCTATATCTTTATATAGGGTTTATGCAATTGTCTCAATCTAGTTTGTAATGTTTTTTTGACTTCTCACCTAATAGCATTGGAGAGACAGATAAAGTATCAAGCTTTCCAAATAAAACATTGAGCTTTCCCAGAAGTAGAACTCATTGAAAGTGCCAATAGCATATATGATATACACTATAGTGACATTGCCTATAGTATTGAGCTTTCCTACAAGTTGAACTCTTTCGAAGTGCTTGATGCAATATGGGTTTTGTTGTGTGCAATAATTTTTTATGCTCTCTATAACCAGGCCAATTCATTGCCTCTGCATGTTGAATTTTTTTTTGTGGTGCTAGATATTTCAACCATAGCAACATGATTCATTTGAATATGGCCATTCTGTATGAAAATTCATCCAAGAAATTCAGTTAGGATGATATCCCCCTCAAATTGAATTCGTAACATAAAAAAAACAAATAATAACCTTTAATTTAAAATTTAAATTTAATAATTATAAACTTAAAACACACATGGGTTTATAATATGGAAACCTCAAAATATTTGGTAGATACACTGCATTGTGAGGTCTCTTCTTACAGGGACCACTACTCTCCAAGAATTTTTAATTATCATCTTTTCATATTAATGATATGCTTCATTGTGAACGATAATAACAAAAATAAAGACAAACATGGTCTAATGAATGAAGGTAATAAGCTTGAAGTTCAAAGGAAGTAAGACAAATAGGTCATGCCATATTTTATTGGTGACATATTTGGAAACAAATATTTCTTCTATCAGAGAAAACAACAGTTGTTTGGACATGAACAAAGGTGATGCTGAGGAAACATTCCTTTTAAAAAGAAGGAAATTGAATAGATATTTCGTTCAAAATTAAATACATCTTCAGAAACTAGGATTTAGAGAATTGGAAAGTTTTGGATTCTGTTAAAGAACAAGAGGATCTAAAGAGTTTCAAAAAATATAGACTAGACCCCTCTGCCATAGGGTTCTAAGGGTTGAACTTGGATGAAATCTCAAAGGGAAATCCAATAAAAGTTGGGGGAGGAAGTTGATGGGTGGAAGACATGATAGAAATTCAAGTAATGACTTTGAGCCTTAGTCTTCAATACGAGTATCAACAAGTTTATTTAAGGAGACTTGGAACTCAATAATAAATATAATTAAGTTAAAACAAGACAGATGGAAAGCAAACAATTGAACAAACTGAAAGAGGAAGAGTCTAAGACACTGGTGAGAGGTTGCAGTTTCTTTGCCTTTCAGCATGTGAAAAGAAACAGAAATGACTAGCATACTTGTGGCCATAAAAAGCAAAGGGTACATATACAGGATAGGAACAATTCAAAAAGATTTCTCACCTACTTTCTGATCATAGGTAATTTTGCATTCTATCCGAACATCCAATTCTGCTAAGGAAAATAGAAGCATGTATGTACTTCAGAGTGCTTTTAAAGAATGCAAATACTTTGATTAATAAATTATCCAATTCATGTACTTTCAAGTCTCAATTCTTTTGCTAAGTTTCTAGTATGACATGCTTCTTCTAAATTGCACCATGACATAGTTACTCCCGATCATGGTAGACTGTTCTGGATTTAGGTATGATGTTACATCATTGTTCCAATATAGCATAGCTATTCCTGATTCCAACATTGGTTGTTACAAATTTTGGTATGATGATTGTTCCAGGTTTCATGATGAAGTTGGAGTTTGAATTTGAACTATGGCAATGGGGTATGGAATCAATACTACCGGGGAAGAGAAACATGCAAGAATGCACGAATCCAACAAGTTAGTGGAGCCAATTTGCCTGTTTGGTTGAATTTGATCATCTTCTGGTTGTTAAATGTTTGGATCATATATTTTGTAAAGTGTTTGGTTTTTGAACATAGGTATAGTTCTACTAGTTTTATGTTGTTTCCTATTGTAAGAGTGAACTTATTTTGAATCTTTTAATTTTGTCACCCATGAAACAAGAATTTCAAAATGACTGTATGATAAGATTTTAGGCCCAGCTCTATTTTATAAAATGGTTGTATTTGGTTCTTCCACCCAATCTTCTAATATTATAACTCTTTCCTAGAAAATGAAACACATGGCAAAATTTTAAAATTCTTTGCCTAAATTCCTTAACAGCTAGGGCCCCACGTTTGTTTGACACAACTTCAACTTCATGCATGAATAAAAAATCACTCTAAACATATAAATTATATTAAAATAAAACAAAATATTATACCATTTGGCATCTTGGACCTAAATATTCAAAGTTCAAACATGTGACAACCTCCAAATAGATTGCACGTCCCTAAAATATTGATAAATAATGTCATACACAGAATTATCAAATCCCGTAACTTGATATTCTTAAACCTATTCAGGCTTGCACAATTTATCTTGGCTTGTACCAAATTCAAGATTTTTTTTTATTGCATATATTCCCAAACCATGTTCAAATTACTAGAGTTACATGCACGATATGCATGTGGGAGTGGGTGTGTGTGTGTGTGTGTGTGTGTGTGTGTGAGAGAGAGAGAGAGAGAGAGAGAAACAAAATAAATGATTATAATAGATTGTTCCACATTTTCAGATGAACATTACTTCAGACAAGAAGAAACTTAAAAGGTGAAGATTGTCACCTCCACTTTGCACAAACAACATTAACTTAGCAATTCTAAAGTTATACCCATCAAATATTAGTAGGATAAAATTAATAAGAACACAATATCTTAGCTCTTCACCCTTGGCAAATCCAGAACAAGATTTTCTCTAGTATAATGCCTCCCTTCTCAATAAAGGACTTGCATAATCTGCAACCTTTAGAAAAGACATCTTCTGCAGTCAAGATGTATAGTTTAGATTAATCAAGATGGGGTGATCAGAGTAAAAGATACTACCATTCATGCAATGATGCATTCCATTGTCTAGACAACCTGGTATAGACTACCCAAAGAAAAGAAAAATTATTAGGTTTTAATTTGAGGCTAATTATGGCGCCCAGTAGCCTCTGTTTCTAAGTGCAGTAACTCATGTGAGTGGTGTCCACTATCTAATGGAATCTATTTTACACTACACATTATACATGTGATAAAGTTAGTCCCATTTTATGAAACAACTCACAAGAATTCCAACGCAAGTTATGCATTCATGAGGCATGGTGGAGAGTCAAGACTTTCTACTTCCAGGTGTTCAAGTGTATTCCTGCATTGTTTCCCAATAAAGTACAAATGAAAACAATAACATATTTAAATAATTATGCAAGGTTACAATGCCTTGCATATATCAGGGTGATCAAACCCTTGGTTCTTTACACTCAAGGTTAGGTGCAAGTCATGAGAGATACCTCAGAGCTTGAGGCTTCTTAGCCACTACAGACAACCTTAGAACTTAGAAGTTTCCATAATATCCTGTTGGGAAATTGATCAATGGTATTTTTGTTAATGGTTTCTTCATTAGTATTCCTGAAGCTCGAGAATCATAAGTAACAAAAGTGAATTGCCTCAAGTAAAGACGAAAATGAGTAAGTATGAACTGATGAATAAAAAAGGTAGAGTGCTATAAGAAGAAATGATTAAGAAGCCACAACAAAAGTTTACAGACCATTAACATGGTATGTTACAAAGTAAAAATGAGGATTCACAGTGACATACTGACAAGAATAATTAAATATTTACCTTCCTCTGAAGTTTCTTGAGTACAGAAGACAACCGCATTGCTCTGCATCACTCGCTACATGTTGAGGCATATGTTTGAAGTAGGCAATCTACCATTTGCATTCCTTAATTTATACATCCAAGAAATTCTATTTTCTCCAACATTTCCAGGCAAAGGTTTCTGCTTTTCACCTACTCCATAACACCAAAATATCACACTTATTCCATCTTTGATATGCTGAAAAATTGTAGATAAAATTTTGATGGATTCAAATCTCATTAAAATGAAAATCATAAAAAATATTTAATGTGTGAGCGAGACATGGAAACAAAAGAAAAAAATCAGCAAGTTGATAGTGCTTCAATAACAGGAAAATATGCTTCCCATTATTCTATGTTTGAGTATTTAGAGTTTTAACATAACAACCGAATAAATGAATGTTGTTAACAATATATAGAAAATTTGACATCGATGAACTAAAATATAGCATGTTTGATTTTAGGTCTGATTTATCTTTTAATTCAAAAAGTAGGAGAAACAAAAACCTATGACAGCTTCAGGTCTTCAGAAAATACAACAATTATTATAGTCCCTGTCAGACCTATACATGGCGATTTCAAAAACTCACTTGGTCTGTATAGCTCATGTGTGTTTAGTAATACGTGTGTTTTCTATTCAAATAAACAAAGATGACTTGAAACTTCCAACATCGTATCAGAGCTTAAGGTGTGTAGCAAACTCTGTTTTGCAGGGCAATACTTAAATTGTTAGCTTCTATCACAATCTATATTGAAAATACATGTTGGCATTTTTTTCAAGGAATGATTTTCTTCCAGTTTCCCTCACTGAGAAAAAATAGTGTAAATAAAAATCCCATGAGCTATAATGTGAAATTTGATGCAAGTTGAGAAGCACGACTATCATCTCGACAGAATCAAAATATATTTTACCAAGAAATTGTTATCATCTCCTAAGTATAGTAATCAGAGCTACTATCTATCGATCGTATTGTACAACATAAATCCATTAATCTAAGATAAGCATCTCAACATGACCTTCTAAGCTTCTCCTATATATAGCCCATGGAAAGGACTCGGTTCATCATGAA
The DNA here is from genome assembly GCA_001517045.1 of Pseudotsuga menziesii. Lineage (NCBI taxonomy): Eukaryota > Viridiplantae > Streptophyta > Pinopsida > Pinales > Pinaceae > Pseudotsuga > Pseudotsuga menziesii. The sequence goes on along the minus strand of LPNX011090368.1, from coordinate 242,102 downwards.
TGAAAGATGAACAAATTTCAAAATTTATCCTGATTGGTCTATGTGACACTAGGTTAACTTCAATTGGGAGGGATACTTTGAAGTGTACTAATAAGAGTGGCTACCATCTATAGATCAAATTGAAGACTCATTTCATCAGGAATGAATGAAAACTTTAAAAATTTATCCTGATTGGTATATGTGACATTGATTTAACTTCATTTGGGATACTTTGAAGTATACTAATACAAATAACTACCATCTATAAATCATATTGTATAGTGTAAGAACCCAAACCCATTAAATTGGAGATAAGCATCTTCAAAGCCTTATCTAGACAATCCTTCTAAGATTCTCAAACATACAGCCTTTGAAAAAGATTCAATTCATCAAGAATGAAGAATGAACGACTTCCAAAATTTATCCTAAATGGTCTATGTGACACTTGTTTAAGTTCATTTAGGATAGTTTGAAGTTTGGAATATATTTTTAATTGATTTTATATTAAAATTCATGACTAGGCCACTTTTCTACAAATTTATATTTTTCAAAATTGGAAATAAGGTGCTTCTCATGATGCAAACATGAAATTTAGAAATTAGAAGAAATGTAGCTTGGGATATTCATTTTGACTTGGAACAATCTACTTATTATACCAAGGATATTGTCCACTACAGACTTTTATCAAATTCCAATCATGAGAAAAGGGGGAAAATAAGTGCATGTGAGCATTTGAATTGTGCGGTGTATGTGCCTAAATGAATTGATATGTTGATAAGCATCTTCAAAGTATTATCTGGACATGGACTTCTAAGCTTTTCAGATATACAACCTATGAAAAAGATTCAGTTTGTCGGGAATGAATGAAAACTTTCAAAATTTCATAATTTATCATGATCGGTGTATGTCACATCTGTTTAACTTCATTTTGGATACTTTGATGTATAATGATACAAAGAGATACCATATATAAATCATATTGCACAGTGTAAGTACCCAAATCCATTAAACTGGAGATAAGCATCTTCAAAGTCTTATCTAGACAAGCCTTCTAAGATTCTCATACATACAGCCTATGAAAAATATTCAGTTCAACAGGAATGAAGAATGAACAACTTCCAAAATTTATCCTAATTGGTCTATGTGACACTCGTTTAAGTTCATTTAGGATACTCTGAAGTTTGGAATAGATTTTAATTTTTAAATTGATTTTATATTAAAATTCATGTCTAGGCCACTTTTCTACAAATTTATATTTTTCAAAATTGGCAACAAGGTGCTTTTCATCATGCAAACATGAAAATTACAAATTAGAAGAAATATAGCTTGGGATATTGATTTTGAATTAGAAAATTCTACTTATTATACCAAGGGGGTCGTTTAGTGAATAATTTTATCAAATGTCAATCATCAAAAAAGGGAGAAAATAAGTGCATGCAAGCATTTGAATTTATGGTCATGTAAACATTGAACTGTATGTTTTAAGAAAACATTATCTGGAAAGCCAGATTTCACTGTCTTCTTTTCAGATTCCTTCTTTGATTCTATAACATCTTATACACCACAGAATGCAATATCAATCAAATTACAATTTAATCAAAATCTACATTGAATGGGAATATGGACACATTCACATGATTTAAAAATTAAAATTCTGCTCTTGGATATTAAAGTACAAACTGAAATATACTGAAGAATATATTAATATGTAAACAAATCATGGACATGCAGAGTGAAACGCACTGGTCAAGTTGGTGCAACACATTAAGGATTACATGGATATACCAAAGTTACCTTGTAATAAGCTCACCCGACTCTGTGTCCCATTGAAGAACACAAAATTTATTTCTCTTAGTGGAAATAAAAAGATAATCTTGTGTCTCCCCCTGCTCATGTATTACTTGAGTGCCAATTTCTCTTTAATTTGTTGCTCAAAAAACCTTCCTAGATGACACTGAAATGATAACTAATAGGAGAGATTCACTTACATGAGGTCGGAAAATCTCAACTGTTGCAATTCGCCCATAGATTGGTACATCTAGCATTGTTTGCAAAAGAGCAAACATGTTGGGGTTTTCATGCATGGTCAAATAGCTTGAACCATATAGAGCTTCGGAAACATTATTTTGAACATTAAAAGTAATGCCTTGGGTTGAAAGCATTAAGCTCCAAAGAAATAGGATGGGTATTATTGTCAGTATTAAGTAACATCTTATAAACATCGAAACAATCAACACAACTTTTTCAAGAAATTAAGTTTTCAACTGAACATACAATGTTAAAACAAAAAGATACTACTTAGTAACATCTATGAGTCTATTACTAATATGCCACGGTTGAGGTCACATTTTTTTACACCATATTATAAATAGTATAAATATTAAAATGAAATAAAATTCTTCTAGAGACACCATAAAATTGAATACTTAACCAAGCAATGATTGCTATGAAAATAGTTGATGTTTTGCAGCTTTAGTAAGCACTCGGGATCTATTTAGCAATGAAAGGTTAAACACTTTCTAAATATAGGTGACTTCCCTGGAACATGTTCTTGAACTTAACATAAACAAAACCATTGGTCTTAAATGTTTACCATAATAGAGCATAACTCGTAAAAGCTTTTATCACGCAAGCAAAAGCATGGTCTACCTCTATGAGTTCAAATAATCTCATAGAAGCTACAATGAATATTATAACAGGAAGCTATCAAGCTGACAAATAAAAATTCTAAGGGTTATGGAAAAGACTAACAAACATAAACCATAGAAAATAACAACAAGGTAAATTCAGATTCTATAGGATAAGTAGAACCTGACCAATATCTGAAGATATATCCCACCTATAACCTCTGAAGAATGAATCTTGTATAACTATGAAATTCAATTCCATGGTGCACTTCATTTCATGCCCCAAGAGATAGATAACCCTTGATGCATGGTTAATGGTATGTAAGATTTTACTACATAAACAACTCTCTTTGTCTCTGTTTTTCATGGCAAGAATGTAAGGAATGGGAGATATAAAATTTAAATGGAGTTAATAAAAGACTAGATGTCAATATGCAGATAGACACTGAGAAGAATTAAGGCTTTCACTATGTGAAGCAGCAATCGGCAAGACAAGATTGAATAGATATAAAGGACCAGGACCCCACAAATTCATGCCAAAGTGCATCTGCACCTGTAGCCCCTTTTATTCAATAGTGAACATTTTGTATATATGTTGACTACCATGATAAATGGCCATTTCGCAATAATTTTGTAAATTGTTATGTACTTGGATGACCTAATCAAGCCCTATCTATCACAAAGGGCTATGTTGGTAGGGAACAAAGGTGGTACTTAAAGCAAGGAAAATAGTTTTCCCATCCTCCAATATTGTGGTTATTTCTCCACTATTTTGATTTGTCACTTTGGAAATAAATAACAATGCCTAATCTAGTGATTCTCAAAAAAAGCATTTTTCCTGTAATAAAAAAATAAACTTGTGTCTCTATATAGACATCTAATGCATAGTTCATACCATAAAATTATTTCAGCCAAAAACCAGAGGAACATAAAGCCTGACAAACAATTTTGGACTCTGTACTATGGGTTACCTAAAGTGTATGAATATTGACTTCATAACCATCCATTAGCAAATCTCACCCACAAATATTTAGCAAAGGGCCTAGTTCTAAGGAAGAGATTATGATGGGAAGCAATTTTCCTACGGATTGGCATAAATAGCCAACCATTTTCCAGGTCATCCAACAATTGGGAATACCCCATTATGTAAACTAGAAATACTTTCACACCCTGTTCATTGTCATATGATGTAACTTAATAGCTTGAAAACATGTATCAAACAAAATAGAAAAATAATTAAAATGCAAAGTCTGTTCTTTTTCCTCCGTTCATTTGTCTATTTACCTTTATTTGGGTTGTAGTCAATGCTTTACCCTGTATCTGAAAGATTGCAAATTATGTTGAAGTAAACTCATTGAAGAGACTGTTTCTCCCTAGTCTTTTGAAAATTCTATTTGATAGATTAATGACCATTAGACTCCTAAATCATATCTTTTTCCACTATTGTTTTTCTTTTTTTCCTAATAAGCAACCTTGTTTTTAACAATCATCCACTGATAAGATATTGGTATCAATCATATAGATGCCCAACTAAGATCTAAAGGGAAGCTATTCCACTTTGAGAAAGGAAAAAGTGGTTCATCCTACTTGAAAAGGGGATCACCTTCCTTTCAATGAATCCCCTATCTTGGAAGATGAGGTTTTCTTCTGAGAATAGCTAAGGCCTACATGCAAAGTATGACAGGTGAAAGAAAGAAATTTTTTATACTGTGTAAATTGGAGTATGTCAAAAACTATTGTGTTTTTATTCACTAGGGAAGATGAGCTTAGGTCATCAGGAAAAGGCATTAAAAATTGATAGCCAAATATTGTACATCTAAAATAGATCTGAGTATCTATAGGATTTAAAATGTAATATCAGTTATAGAATGTAAAATGAAGTCCATTCTACATTTCTCACCTATTGTATGCATTTTTCCATTAGACTTCAAATTTTAACACTAGGCATAACATTTTCCACAGACATTCCAAAGTACCAAGAAAAGGTTAAGGAGACTCATTTATACCTTGTAGTTTTGACCTGCTTGATACTTAATAACCTAAACAAGCAACTTTTGACATTCGACTGGAGCCTCCTTCTGAATTGCTTGAAAATTGTTTTGTTGTAGAAGTTAACATTTGATACATTACAATACAACAAAATCTCTCCCATGAGCAAAATTTAGTAAATTTTTTGAAAATGATTAGGGCTGATAAAAAGCACATGAGTAAAACACCCATTTTGAGCCAAAGCCACATGATTGATATTTGTTTCATGGATGATAAATTTCTTCTTTTAACAGAAATGGATATTTTTTGTATTAAAAGGAACATGTTGTTGAACAGGACAACAAAATGATACACGATAAGGAAATGCATGCCAAAGCATGCAGTTCAAAATGTCCACAAAAGCCAAAATTGTAACCTAAAAACTATTCTAGCCAGTCTGTCCTTATCGTATTCCTATATACTTAATATGTATATTTCCTGATATACTGGTCTAACAAAAATACTACTCTATGAAACATGATTAAAATTTAAAACTAGAATTTACATAAAAGTTGGGTCACCAGTGGCTTCTTCTTTGGGAATATCCTAGAAATTCAACACCTGCTCAGCTGGGCTTATAACCACATTATCTAAATCTGTTGTTCTAGTTGCTCCCACTTCAAATTTTTGAATTGGCTTTCATGGACATTGCAAGACTATGGCTTTCTCTTTCGCCCTGGGGAAGTTGAAGATACTCTGCAATTCTAGAAACCAATGGGTGCAAAGAACCCATTTTAGCTTCTGGTTCCTCAAATTTTGTCTTGGGATTGTCCATGAAAACTATAAACCCCTGACCACTTTCTCTTAATGCAGAAATTCAAATGGCCAGATCCTGAACTAGGGCTTCCATTGTTTCCTTATATTCTCTTCTTCTTGTCAACTTTCCCATTTCACCTAGAGCCTCTGTTATTTTGCGTTCACACCTTAGAATTCCTCTTTGAACCTCTATTAATTCACATAGGACACAATGCTTAGAGTGGTAGTGATAGCTAGACATGTGTGCTTCAAATTCACCTCCAACCCAAATGAGTTCCTCTACAGGCTTCACTTTACATGACTCAAAATCTCCAAATTCTTTCTACAAACAATTTGACCACGAAAGACCTTACAGAGCTACTAATACCAATAAGGGAAATGAATTCTAATGTCAAAGAGGTAGCTAGAAAATATATCCCAAACTCTTATAAAATCTCCCATAAACCATGAGGGACCACCCATCTCATATTTGAAGATATAATAAATCCGATTGGTGGAAAGAATGAATGAGGAGGTACAAGAGATTGTCAGGTTGTTAACTCCCATTTCACAGTTGCATTCTTGAATTGACACCTGTTGTGATTAGAAAAAGTCATTGATGGATTCAAATTAAATATTATATCATGGCTGGGGGAACAAACCCCCTACCCCAATCTATACTCAAAATTCCTTCACCTAAGCCCACCCCCAATATAGGATTTTTTGCATCAGAAGATGAGATATGATTTTAAGAATCTGAAGAAAAAAAAAATCAAAATCCTCCACCAGAGCTTCATTTGGCGCTAAACGATTAATTATGTTGTGCTCGTCCCAATACAAACAGTGGAATGTTTGCTACTTATTCCTATACTCGGATCCACATGCATAGCATAATTCATGCCCACACCTGCAGTGTGAAAATAGTCGTAGGTTATTGGCTACATTTGTTAGAACTAGAGTTGGCAAGAACTATTGTAAATAAATGGAAATCCAATACTTTGATGTAATATATTAACCATGCAACTTGAGTAATATTTAATATAAATCTCAGTCATTTAAAATGCCCAGCAAACAAAATATTTTCAAGACAAAGAATATTTATCAAATTCCATTTGGAAAAACAAAGTTACATAGAGACTTGAGGAATGTTCCCAGACATACAGGCCATTTGATATATCTGCATTATATGCATTTAGGTCCTCTCAACTTGTTAATTTGAGCGGTAATTAGTATTTCATTCATTCAAGGGTTTGTGATCACCGAGAGAGAGAAGTTTTTATTTATAAAACAGTCATGTGTCAAAAAAACTGCTTATTTCAATATGCAAATGACTACAATCCTCTTCAATTCTGAGTGTTAAAACTCGATAGAATGAAGACATCTAAGCACCATCATTTATCCTTAAAATGGAAGCCATGGCACAGATAGGCCTAACCATTGCAGAGAATCCTTGAACACCATATCCACATTGGCATCAAGATAATCACTTAATGGGGAAATGCAATTAGACTTCAAACATATTAATAAGTTGTGAAAAGTCACTTGTGTGGCTGTACAAGAAATTATTACCGATGCCAATTAGGATAAAGAAATCCATTTGATAAGCCCTTTAAACTTATATGAATTTTCATGAAACAATAGTATAGGCAAGAAATATAATAGCTCTCAGATGAGTCGTCATGGGCTAACACTTCTTCCAGCAGTGACACTGGAACTTTGTATGAGAAGGTCGAACACTTGACACATCATGATGCAAAACTTGGGAACATACTCAATAATTCCAGTGAAGGAATTGACACGGGATGTTTTTGGAAAATGGAAAAGTAAGCATGACTTGGACTTACCTGGCTAAAACCACTAATAACTTTCCCGATGTTTCTAGTCCATTTTCATGAATATCAACCTAGGAAAAGGATTAAAGCTTGAAAAACACCTCCTATCTCTATCCATAGGCAAGAAACATAAAACAAGCAAACCAAGAAAACACAACTCGGGAAGTTGTAAATCATTCAAAACAACTATCTGGCAGAGACATTGTTTAGACTTCCAAATATCTATGCAAGTTCGTGTTTTCTCAGGACAATGTATATGTAGTCTAGAATTAGAACCAACTTATGCAGAAATCCTAAACTAGTTGCTAAGCTGAATTATGCATCCAATCTCCTATGCATTCTTAATCACTAAAATTTACTAAACATATATTAAAACTTGAAAGCCATATAAGAAGGGTACAGATTCATACCAACATGTCATATGGAAGCAACCATGTGTGAGCTCAGTCATTTTCCTGCATTCCTGACAACGTCTCCATTGTCTATTTTTTGCAAGCCTGATGCAATGTGACATCATTGGAGTTTCTCTCATCAGCTGGTAGACTCTGGTATTCTTCACAACCCATTGATGAATGCCATGGCACACAAACAGTCAGCACAAAAATTTCTATGACATTCTGGGAATTCAACACATATGATTATGGTATCCTCAGGATGGCTGGATGAGATTGCTCTTGTTGTTGCATCTTATCCCTTGTCAAACATTGAAGAACAATTTGGGAAAGGAAAATACACCCTTTTTGAATCAGGGATGTTTTCCTCTGTAAGATATTTTAACAAAGATTCAAAGCAATTATCTAGAAGGCTTTGCACTCCTCGACAGACATGTAATTTTCACAACCAATTTGAGGACACCATATTGGAACTTGGGAAGTTTGGAACTTGCTATCTACATATATTACCATGCAGTGAGAGAAAAATTTGTGAAAACATTTCACTATAACCATATCCCATGGTGCCTTATCTTCACAACAATCAAGCATTTTTTTGTTACAGATGCATCTCTAAAAACAACTCTCTTTATTGAAGCTCTCGGCATGTCAATTGCTCATTTTTCCAAAAACTACGCTTTTATGATGTCATAGTTCGGAATAAATGTCAAGACAAAATTCTCTAATTTCTGAACATGTTCCAGAATCCGTTGCCTCATAGCTATCAATAGTTGATTCTCAAGCTTCTGGCCTCAGGCTATCTGATCAATGTAATCATACCAACAAGATGCATTCAGTTATGTATTTTAAAAGCAATATAAAAATGCATATTTAATTTAGTGCATGCTCATTAGGATAAATTTAGCTATTCCACTAACAAAATAGTCTGCAGAGGAATCAAACATGGTTCACCAATGACCATGGTATGTTGAACTTAAGACCTCAGCAATTATATATTACGGATTTCAACTAGCCAATGCCAACAATGGCATAAATTCAGCTTTCGTTCTCAGCAGAGCTATCATGAATTTTGACTAGACAAGCTAACTATGACAAATTCAGCTTATGAATTGTTCAAAAAGCCTATTATAGATTTTAATTATTTGATCCAAACCATGACAAATTGAGCCTGGAAACTCATCACAGAGACCATTATGGAATTGTATTAGTCGAAGTCAATCATGAAAAATCCAATTTCAGATCTTGATAATCAATCTATATCTCTATTATGGAATTCGACTAGTCAACATGGACCTTCATAACTCAGTTTAAAATCTCAGTAAACACCGAAATGTGGATTTTCCACTAGTCAATACCGATCATGGTAAATCCAGAGAAAATATCTAAAACCGAGTAATCTTGCCAACATGATTGGTTCACTTATGAGGTCAACATGGTATTAAGCCATCCACCAGGTTTTCATTTTCATGATAATCTATCTCAGCTCTCACCCTAATGGCATGGTTCTCAAATGGATGAGAAGTCCATGGCGATTTTGACAGAATGACTACTCACCTGGTACCTAAGACAAAGGAAGTATGTTATGTGGGGTGCAACCCCTCGAGTGGGTTTCTCGAAGCACTTCCGAAAAAGAAGATGCTCTATATAAGAGTTATTTTCTCATCCAAAACAATCACAATGATATCAACTGCATCTTTTGAAATCTAACCATGAGACTTTTAATCAACCATAGATATCATTGCAAACACACCTAAATATTTTCCCAGTCACAATCTACATGCCTTTTATTCGATGCAAGTAGGTCATGAATATATCAGCTTAACCTTTCAGAAAAAATGTACCAGCGTCTATACTCTATTCTATGTGAATCAGCTAAAACATTCAAAAACAACTTACATATAAATTGATATTTAGTAGAGGAAAATCACAACACATTCTGCAGATTCTTTTTGGATAACAATCCAGTGATGGATTTTTTCAAAAAGTCTTTTTGTCTGTGGCACATGGTTTCTATATCAATGGAAATAAGGATAACACATGCCCTCTCATCAAGGTATTATAAATATATACATGAGATTTTATCATTCAATAATCACCCTTCCTTTCCCTTCCTCTTGAGGGAATTTGTTGGATCATTGAGGGAGGGTGATTTGGAAAGTGGCCATGGTTCCATGGTGATTTGGATAGTGCTAGTGGTATGAGAGAAATCATAACTAGATAATCAGTGATGACTGAAAATTCACAAGTGACCAGTGGTTACTTCCTCAACTACAGTGAGAATGTGGGTGCCTACTAAGCATTAAGTTCTGATAATGCTTGACCCAGAGCTTTACAATCACAAAATAACATAAAAAAATTAGGAAAAGAACGTAGGATTTTTTCAGATGGGTTTCCTTGACATAAATCTTACAGATGGGATTCTACAAAATGATATTCACATTTGGACATTCTTCTCATCGATTAGGGATTTCTTAAAAATTGAACTTTCACATATAAATTTCTACAAACTGGATTTTACAGAAATATTTTCAACAGAGTTCCCACATATGGGTTCTCACAAATGAATTTTTACATTGATTTTACACTGGCCCAAATACATTACCTAATCATACACAATATCTGAATCCATAAAGGCTTAAATACGAGGAACAATCAGCTCCAAAGCTTCCAATAACCCATCCATGAGGGCCAGATGCTCGGCCATGGTTCTCTCAACTTAAAAGTCCAATTTCTTCTACACTTGCATCAAGCTATCCCCATCATGGCTCTGTATGATGACACCTATGCCAGAAGAACTCATACCCAATTCACCGGGGAAAATTTTAGACATGCCCTTAAACGCAATTTTAAAATAACTCTCCAAACAAGACCCTCTAGGGATCGACCGCGAGAGATTCCTAGAATCTCTGTAACCGAGAAAACTACAGCAGCTCAAATCGCTGTATTCTTCATCTTCTTCTGCATCTCTCTAATCCTCTTCCTCCTCCTCCTCCTCACAGGACCCAAATTCTTCAATATCATACCACTCCTGCTGCTTAGAACTGCTATTTTGGCCGATAAAATACTCTATAGATGATGTGGGTTCTTCAAAATCCTGATGGGCATCCTACCATTCACTTTTGGGTCCCGAGGAGAACTCATTTTGACAGGTGCAGAAAATATTTTGTTTCACGTTTTTAATATCCCAAGTCAATCTTTGTATTGAATATTCAATAGTATATAGTTAGGGTGTCCATTAGTAGCTTAATTATTAATAGTCAGGATGTCCATTAGTAGCTTGTTGCTTAATTTTATTTATATATTAGCATATTGTATATTATTTATTATTTATATATATTATAATATTACAAATCAATTTCCAGGATTAGGTGACAGTGCGATAAACGAGCGAACAAGCAGTGAGAGGATAAGAGGAGGATGGAAATTTAATAGACCTTTCATATGAATGCTTTAACCTACCAGGCCAATGTGAACAATATTGACTATGATTTATGGATACTGAACCCAACACAATCATGGTGGTAGAAGCACCATTGGCTTCAAATTCTAGGCAATAGATTCATTCTAGTTTCTTCTGCAAAGAGAGAAGGGTAGACTTGGGGACTGAGAACATAGATTTCACAATCTAAAATAAGATTTATCAGTGCATTGTTGTTATAGAAATGGTAAAGGGAGTACTTATAAGGTTCTTCTTTTTTACATTAAAAAAAAAGGTCATTGACCTTTTGCTGCAAAGAGGTACTCAGGGAAAAAATTTGGCATTCTAAACATAGGTTTTATGAGAAGAATAAAACATGGGTAAAACTGATGAATTAACGGAGAACAGAAACTTGGTGAATTTCACTAATAATACGTAAAGAATATTGCTTGTCGAAACTTCAATGAATTTCAAAAGGGTCAAACATGAGTTACATTTTTTGTTAAACGAGAAATGGGAATGGGAAGGGTGATGAGCTAAAATTGAAGGTATAAAAAACATAACACAATGATGCACAAAGCAGGAAACGTTAAATATCTGAAACTCGACTTGGCCTCTATGGACTGGTAATGCACAAAGTCGATACATTATGGCTCCCATTCTATGCATAGTACATCGCCCTAACGCGTGTTAATTATAACTTGTAAATTGCGACACTATTTATAACACATATATGTTTTATTTCTTTGGTTTTTTTCACTAGCGGTCTTGTCGAGCCTTATAAAAACTTATTTAATGATATGTCAAGGTCATGTAAAAAGCCTATAAAAACTATAATTATATGCCAAGGTGCCAAATTCATGTCCAAATTAGCCTATAAAAACTATAATTATATGCCAAGGTGCCAAGGTCGTGTCCAAATTAGCCTATACAAACTATAATTATATGCCAAGTTCATGCAAATTAGCCTTATAATTAACATTATATGCCAAGGTTTAGTGGATTTTTTTATATGCCAAGGTCATGTCCAAATTAACATATAGTTGGGTTGCATTAATTTAATTTTGTTGATATAGGGACATGTAAATATATATTATATATATGCTAGAATTTAGTAAAATGTACAAATTCATTGTCAAATTTGTAATTTTTTTCTTACAGGAGTGACAACTAAAAATGACCAAATAAATGACCAATTGTTATGTGGTCATTTTTAGTCTAGATATCCCATGACAAAATTTGGTCATTTAACTTGGTCGTTTTTAGTTGGTTTTTATCCTGTGACTAAAAGTGGTCATTTATCTTGGTCTTTTTTAGTTAGCTCACTTAAATTTATTAATTTTGGTCATTTATCCCTTGAAAAAAATTGTGGTGACCAAAATCTTTGGTCTCCTAGTCACTAATCTCTCATTTTCCATTAGTGTCCTTAGTTCAAGTCATTTCCATGGGGTTTGAAAATGGATCATGTAATAATGCTAGCAATTTGGATAAAAAATGTGGATAAAATCACATTCATAAACATCATCAATGGCCACCATTAACAATGACAAGTTCCCTTGACCCAAGTTATCCATTTCCATAATGTAGTCAAAGTAGGACAATGAGGTATGTGAACTTGCACCCACCCCAGTTGACAAGCTTGTGATTAGTGAGTGGGGGGGGGATCCAAAGGATAAGGATCTGTTTGACATGGAGATTGGGGGATTATTCCTATTATTTGTCGACACTTATCTAGGTTTTGTCTAGCCATATTTTCTTTTGTTTTTATGATAACAATATTCCACGATGTTTATGAGACATGGGAATGAAAAACATATTTGAAAAACATGTAGAAGCACCTTATTTGCTACTCCTGTTTCGCATCCTAAAAACCATATTTTAGGGTTCCCTTTACAGTGGAAACCTTCCCTTTCCCTGTCCTTTAAAGTATTCATACATCAACCAACAAACAGTTAGTAGCTTGTGTGGTTAACACTTTGTTGTAGTGTTCAAGAGCCATGACTTTACTTTGGAAAGTCACGAATGGACTTATATAAGTCCAACCCTTATAAATGTAAATCATCATTGCATATTTATCAATTATATTATTATTATTCATTCAGGTATTTTTTAGCTTATTTATGCTGGTTATTTTTATAAGAAAAATATTTTATTGTTTCAACTGTAGTTTCTAGTTTTCTGGATTTCTAGTTCCAAGCCAAAATAATGACTCCGCATAATTGGAATTTGATGTAATTATGTCAATTTACTTGCAAATCTTAACTATCACAATTGACAATCATAATTATAGACATAAATATATATGTCATTCTTAGTTTTAGTATTTACCAATTTGTAGCTTGTATAAGGCACCTTCCAGCCATAAATTATCCTCTCCTACCAATTCAAACTAGTTAATTCGAATATGATGAACTGTTATTTTTCCATGGATGCTTGTACTCATATGTTAGTAAATAGTTAATTCATCACAATGAAGGGAATATAATGTATTTTCTAGTTATTTATGAGTTTATATAGACGGAGCACAAGAGGATTGAGGATGAGGTAGAGACATAGGCCAAATGCGATGTGGAAAGACGGAAAAAAAGAAGAGAATTGTGTTCTCTATCCACTTTGAGGTCAATTCAAACGTGTTCAACTAGCTTACTCAAACTAGTCACTTATTTCTAGGTGGGAAATCTTGGAAACAACCCTTAATACTTTCCCCATCTTATTTGCAGCCACATCTTAGCACAGTAGAACTTCCTAAGCACCCCCCATTTAAAACAATGACTGTGGGAATGAAAACTTTGGTCAAACTTAATCCTCCTTTTTCCAATATAGTATATTTGGTCTATTTTCCTAACATAGTGGGTAGGTATTATTGTACTAGAGTGTGGGGGACACACATAGAGGTTATGTGCCACTTAATGCATGTGCATGCATGATTTTATGTTCCTCTGAGACTAATCCTTACATTATAGGAGCCCACTCTGAGTGCCACCAGCAGCCTCCATCAATTGGTCATGGTTGGTAAGAAGTTATATTGAGTTAACCTCCAGTTACAATCAGTTAGATCAATTTCATTTATCCTAGTGCTAGTTTTGCATGCATGAAGGGAAAGTGGCACCTTTTTCCCACCTACATCATCAGTTAACTAATTGTAGACTTATTTAGGCATCTAGAGTTAGACTAGTGAGTTCCAACAATGATTTAGACACACCGATTTAGCTAATCAGTTAGGTTTAGTTGATAGATTCGAATCCTCTACACATGATTTGAATTCTACTTATTGTAACACCATTGTGTTATTTATTAATGAATGAATATTAATATTGTGATTATATGAGCAATTATTTTCCGATTTATCTGAAATTTGTGCCATGAATTTCCTATTCATATTACATTCTCTTTGATTATTGCAAGGAATAATTCCCTTCCTACAACTTTCATATTTTCCTATAGATCAATGGTTCAAAAATTTAACATGGTATTAGATCCTTGTTCAGGCTAGAAACAAGTCTTATCCCATCTCCATTGTACACCAAAAGAAACTAATTTTCCACATAAATCTTGGAATCATAGCATTTCTCCCTATGGATTCTGTCAAGAGAATTTTATCCAAGTGTGATGGACTTTGAGAAAGTGTACATGTTGAGGTCAAAAGGCTTGAACTACATATGATTATGAATTGAATTGGTTTTGCAGTGTTATTTGCATGTACCTATGTAGATTCTTGAGGAATTGACTGATCAACATATAGAAAGATGGATTCTTTATCTCTCGTGCCTTGAATCCTTACACCCTTCAACTACACTGACTGGAGGGAAGATATGAAGGTATCCTTGCGCAAGATTGGTCTTTTAAGGATGACAGTGGGCAGAGAAACTGAGCCCCAACAATATGTTGAGAAGAACAAGTTTTTGAATAAGCTTCATGTGCACTCATATCTCTTGAGATATTTTTTTAAACCTTGAGGGACTAAGGACTCTGAAGGAAGCTTGGGATAAGCTTGAATATTTTTTTGGAAAATAATATGAGCTTTGAGGGCATATTTTGTAGAATGAGATCATTGCTCTACATCCAACAGTTTCGAAACTATTCAGTAATTCTTTACAAAATACAAGTCACTAGTACTACAATGCAAATAATGTGGATTAGAGAGGAAATATGAGCATATTGTGATGTCAGTTTTGAGAAATATTGGATCAAAGTACTCATTCTTTGTCTCTACATTCCATTTCAGAACAGATTCCATCCGTAATTGGAAGATGCCTTCTCTAGATGCATTTGTTGAGTCCTTAATACATGAGAAATATAAATTGGTTCAAATGGGAGTGATTCAAACCTTCAAGAATAAAGCACTCTCAGTGACAGACTGAAAAAATGCACAAGAAAGAGAGAAGCACAAAGGGACAGAGACATAAAACACTAATTCAAAGCCAAAGGAGAATCAGGAATATTTTTATGGAGCCTCGGGTTCGAAGAAAAAGAAGAAATTTGATAAGACTAAGTGTCCATACCATATGATATGCTTTCATCCAAAGATTCAGTGCATCAAGAAGACCATTTACCATTTGACAAAACTTCTTGAACATAACAATATGGCCCTTCCACAAGGTAAAGAGATGTCTGAAGTTGGAGAGCAGACTGGAGAATATGAGAGGCTCCATGCTTTGAAAGCAGGCTTCACTCAGTTGAAGGATTACTTTATAGATTATGGAGCATCCAATCACATAGTTTCCTCCAAATAATCCTTCACTACTCTAGACATATCAAGAGGACCTAATTAATGTCAGCCTCAGTTTGATAATTTAATGTCAAATTATTAGGATATATTTTTTCCAACATGAAGATTAATGTCGTGATTATCTGAGCAATTCTTCTTTGATTTATCTGAAATGTGTGGCATGAATTTCTTGTTCAGTGTACACTCTATTTGATTATTCCACTGCATAATTCCCTTCCTACAACTTTCATATTTTCCTGTAGATCAATGGTTCACAAATTTAACAGGTTGGGTTGAAACCTAGTTAGGGGAAACCTATTAAATATGTTTTGGATTTACACTTGGCTAGTCTTTTGGGTGAAGGTTAAAGACACTCATTAAATACACATATTTCATCAAATTTGGAATTAAATAGTGGATCTAGAGATCAAAAATAACTAAGAAACTCAATTTTGTGATGTGCTTGGAATAAAATGTTTCCAATTTTAACGAAATATGTGTCATTTGACTTACATTAGGGTTAGGTAAATTGCTTACATTATTTGTGTAGTTATTATATTGGTTTGAATGTGTTCAGTTAGAAATTAGATTACCTTTTTTAGGGTTGACATGTTTTATTAAAAGACTTAATTGATGCTAAGATAATAGGAGTTTGGGATTGGAGAGCTAGGAAAAGGAATATCAATGTATAAGAAGAAAAGGAAGGATAATGCGAGGGAAACCATCATAGTGAATAAAGTTGGATCAAGGGAGGGGAAACAAAAGTCTTTTATTAAGGAAGAGAGAAAGTAATGAGATCTCACAAACAAAGTCATCAAAATAGAGAATAGTAGTTATATTGAAGTACCCCATACCCTAAGGAATGATTTCTCAAGCTAAGAATGCTTGGATGGGTTCGGATTTGAAAACTATTTTTTGGGAGAGAAATAAGAAAACTTGGACATTGGGTGAGAGAGGAAGAAGGGTAGACTTCTAAATTAAGTGGAAATTAATTACTTAATGATATCTAGTGGGGAATTAGCACTAGTATGACAAAATTAATTAGTTCATTTGTATCATAGATAGATCAAATAGTTATGGAAATAACGAGATAAAAATGCTGAAAAGTAAAATTGATTTATTCACCATTTTTCTTTCATGTGTTTATTTAATTGCACCAAGCGAAGTGACGAGGTGTATTCTACAACCTAATATTGAAGAGTATGTAATGTGTATCCCATTTTTTTATCCCACCATATAATGATTGAATTCAATATATCAAACATTGAAAGAACATAAATCTAAAGAAATTTTCGCCAAAAGGAATATAATATACAAAACTGAATATATATATAATCACAAGCACACCACTATTGGTTGATCTTCCCCTTATAGAATCAAACAAAGATAATTGATAATCTGTGTCTAGTGTGATGAAAGAGAAACACAAATGCTACATATAGAAGCCTATGTTTAATGAGCCAAAGTGGTTCATATAATGAAGATACAACATAAATAGGATAAAATAAAGGAATCCATGTAAATCAAAATAATGTATTGAAGATATAATATGGAAGATAATTATAGTAGCATGTTACATTGTATATGAGTGATGACAAACTTGAATAGACATGTTCCCTTTGATTATTTTTATTATTATTATATGTATTTTACATTTATTACATTACCTATCCTTTAAAGACATTTTTTCCTCAAAGCATAAAATATAAAAATTGTTTTTGTTCTCATCATTCTTTCATGTGATACTAGCATATTGATGTTGTCATAGTTGAAGAAACAAATCATTATGATGTGAAAAAAATTGCTAAATCGGATATGAATCAATCTATCATAAGTTAATTCTAATTGGAAATTTTTGTTAATATTGTTGGACTAAGCTTATGATTTGTGTTTTCAAGTAAGATTTTGATTTCATCCCAATTTTTTTCGCAATTGTGAATTTTTTAAATGAAAGAATAATTTCATTTAAATTTTATATTCATGTTGGTTTTGGTTTTCATCAATTTGTTGAGTAATAGTGATGGATATTATAATTTGGATGACAAGAGTGAGATAAAACAACCCAATTTTAAAATAAAATATTCCTTTGTCAATTGTTTTTTTAACAGAAGTGGATAAAAGTTTTTATATTATCAAAAAAGGGCCAAATGTGACCATTTTCCTAATTACAACCAGGCCCATAAAACAAACAAAGGGTCATTGAAGATATTACAAACAAAATGGAGCACAAATTCTCTAATGATGTCAGAATATTGTAAATAGTAATTTCCGACTATGTTTCTACTAGCATAATATTGAAATAAACAAACGAACTAACCTAATAGAAGGTGAAAAAACATGAATTAAACACCAAAACAACTGCCATGGGAAGGACCAATGCCCTTCCCTTCGACACTCTTTTTCTTCTCTTCCACTTCATGAAGGACCCCATGTTCGAATGCCACATCACCCATTTCGATTTATACTAGCAGCAGCCAATTCACAAGTTCCTAGGTGGCATGAGTCTGTTGGATTGAAACTTCTTGGGTGGCATGAGTATTATCCTTCAGCTAGGCCTTAGTGGATGCCTCAAAGTCCTTTTGGATGACTCTTGTTTCATGGAAAAATTCCTCAAGATGCTCCAGTTTTTCATTCGTGTCCTCTCGGTGATGTCTCCATTTTCATTTTTGGGCCTTCAGATATTCCTTGATGTGCCGCACATTTCTTCCCATGGCCGCTATTGCATGTTCCAAGAATCAATCCTAGACTTCATAACCAGAATCCATGGAAAAAGGTGGAGAGAGAATTATTATGAGCACGGTTATTTATTTATCATACAGGCTGTCATTTGGAGCCAAGAGAGAGAGTTCAAAACACAGAGTGATAGGAAACCCGAATCTCTGTTTCTTATCAACCCCATCCCATGGACTATGCGTGTATGGCACACTTGCGATATCTCATGAACCATTCCTTCAGATCTTGTCAATGTAGAGTATGAAGTGACGGGTATGCCAAGGATGATGCTCACTATCCTTTCCAATATCATTAGAATTTGGGATGTGAAGATTCACAAATGACTCCATTGTACTGCATTGTTTGCTCATACTCAGTCGAGCCAACGTACATATACACCATACCTCCTGCCATCACTTCGACATGCGCTTCCTTCCTTATCTTCACGGAGCTGACACTTAGCGCGAGGGGAGTCATGTGCTCTCATCAAGGGAGATGGTAACCTCCCTGTTGGTGTCCAAATCAACTTTTCCCGAGAGAGAGAGCTCAATGCATAGAGTGATAGGAAACCTAGATTTCAATTGCTAATCAACCCCATCCCATGGGTTGGGCTCGTGTGGAATGCTTGCAATATCTTGTGAGCCACTCCTCCAGATCTATTCTACGTAGAGAATGAAGTGAGGGGTATGCTGACGATGACTCTCACCATCCTTTCCAATACCACCAACATCCAGGATGTGAGGGAATCAAAACGACTCCATTGTATCGCTGCGTCCACTCGTACTCAGTCGACCCAACTTCTTATATACACCCTACTTTCTACCATCACTTCGACACATGTTTCCTTCCTTATCTTAGTGGATATAAAACTTAGTGCGAGGGGAGTTGTTTCTCATCAGGGGAGAGGGTAACCTCCCTGTTGGTTGGCAAATCAGTTTCGTTGACGTTTCGACAAAGAAAAAGTAGTTGCAACTAGTAACTACTTGTTGGGAGCATACAATGAAGAATAAATGGTGTTGCTTATGGTGGGGTGATTTTTTTTAAAATACTTAGAACACACCGCTACAGCGATGGAAACGAATTTCTAATTCAATGACAATCTCTCACTTTAGCGACGAAAAACTGTCGTTTGTATAGGATTCTCGTCGGTATGTGTACGGTGTTTTGTCGCTATAGCAACACCTACTCGTCAATATAGCGACGAGTATGTTGTTGGTTTTATGGCATATTCATCAGTAAGTGCATGAAGAGTTGTTTCTCAACGAATTGTTGTTCTCCACGCTCGCAACGAACCGTTTTCAATATAGCGACGAATAATATGTCGCTATAACAACGTAAGTTGATTTGCAAGCATAATTGAGGAACATTGAGTGGCATCTCTTTCTTTTTGCCATCGTGATGAATGGTTTGAGGTGTGGCTACAATGATGAAAATATTTCCATGAAAATATGGGGTCAAGTTTGTCACTATAACGACACAAAAGTGTTGTAATAGCAACGATTTGCCATGGGAAAAATGTGCACATGTACTAGAGTGGTGAGAAAACGTTGATCTTGTTGAATATTGTTGACCATGGTTGACAAAGGGTGGCAAATGATGGATAAATAAGTTAAACTACAATGAACGATGGTTTACTATTGTATTTCCATAGTTGACTTTAGTGCACCATGGTGGACTATAATTAACGTTTTCTTAGCAATGGTTGATCATTTTAATGAAAGGCATTAAATAATAGTTGACTATTTTTTCCATTTCAACTGAGGATGACAAAGTTTGACCATGTATGGAAACATGGTTGACTAATTTTAACCATAGATAAGCAAGGAAGACTATTATTTGACCATGGTTAACTTTAATGTGTTGTGCTTAACTATTGTTCGATTTTGGTTAACCATGGTTTACATTAGGGAACCTTTGTTGTGTATGGTTTAGTTTGCTTGAGTGGCATTGACTATGTTTCACGACAGTTTTCAAACCACTGTTGGCCATGGATTACATTAACCATGGTTATGTGTGTTTTAATAGAGTCAACCATTGATGATTATGGCCAACCATGGACGACTATGTTTGGACATGCTTGAGTAAGGTTGACCATAGTTAACCATGCATAACTATTATTCCATTTGATATTTTACTAAGTTTTCAAACCTGGTTGACTAAGTTTGACCATAAATAAGGGTGACTATTGTTTGACCATGGTTGAATTTAATGCATTAGGCTTGACTATTGTTTGACTTTGGTCAACCATGGTTTACAAAAGTGAACCTTGGTTGTGTATGGTTTAGTTTATTTAGATGACATTGAATATGTTTCACCACTATTGGCTAGCAATTGATGGCCATGGATTATTTTGTTGACCATGGTTATGCATGTTTTAACATAATCAGCTATTGTTGACTTTGGAGGACTATGTTTGAACATGGTTGACTAAGGATGACCATATTTAACCATGCATAACTATTATTTGACCATTAAATATTTTAGTGAACCATGGAAGGCTTTAGGTCACCATGATTGATTATGGTTGACTTTTGTTACCCAAGTCTAACCATGTTTGACCATCATTACCATGGATGATAAAGGGTGTTAAATGATGGTTGAACAAATTTTGCCATAGTAAGCCATGATTATATTTTTTGTGCATGGTTGACTTTAATGCACCATGGTTATGGATGTTTTATTATGTGATACCATATTTGAATGTCAATCACCGCGATTTTATAATGGTTGAATACATTTTTTATAGTTGATTTTATTTTACCATGGTTGACTAAGTTTGACCATAGATAAGAATGAGTGAATATGGTTTTAAAATGGTTG
Source organism: Pseudotsuga menziesii (assembly GCA_001517045.1). Lineage (NCBI taxonomy): Eukaryota > Viridiplantae > Streptophyta > Pinopsida > Pinales > Pinaceae > Pseudotsuga > Pseudotsuga menziesii. The sequence goes on along the minus strand of LPNX011090368.1, from coordinate 220,851 downwards.
ATTTTAGTGTACCAAGGTTAACAATGGTCAACTTTAGTTAATCGTGCTTTACATAAGGACACCATGGTTGACTTTTCTTAGCTAAGGTTGACTATTTTGATGAAAGTTTTTCAATGATAGTTGATTAAGTTTTGTTATAATCAACTAAAACTAACAAAGTTTGACAATGTTTTCGAACGTGGTTGATGAAGTTTGACTAATTTTAAGCAAGGCTTAGTCTTGTTTAACCATGCTTAACTATGGTTACCTAAGGTTAACCATGTTTGGCTAATGTAAATCATGGTTGACTAAGGGTGTCAAATTATGGTCGACCACGTTTAAATATAGTAAGCAATGGTTGACTTTAATGCACCATGGTTATGCGTTTAACCATAATAAGCAATGGTCAACTTTAATGCACCATGGTTATGCATGTTTGATTAGTTGAGACCATATTTGAATAGTTGAATTTATATTACCATGGTTGGTCTTGGGAGTTGGACAACCGACTTTTTAACTTTCCTAGAAGTTTGTGGTTGAAATTCGGTTATTTTTGGTGTAAGCTAAACTCTAGATCATTTGTACCCAAAATTCGGTGAGTTTTTTAGCCAAAATTTGGCGGAAATTGTTCAAATGGTAGTTTTCAGTGATTGGAATTGTATAATCTAGCTGCCCCAAAGGTAAGGGTTGAGACCTCCCAAGTCCCACCATGGTGAGCCTCTATCCCATGGGTGGCCTACCCTTCCAGCCTTATCACAACATCAAATGGTAGTTTTCAGTGATTGGAATTGTATAATCTGAGTGCCCCAGGGGTAACGGTCGAGACCTTCCGAAGCCCACCATGGTGAGCATCTATCCTAGGGATGGCCTACCCTTCCATCCTTGTCACAACATCAAATGGTAGTTTTCAGTGATTGGAATTGTATAATTTGGGTGCCCCGGGGGTAAGGGTTGAGACCTCCCGAAGCCCACCATGGTGAGCCTCTATCCCAGGGGTGGCCTACCCTTCCATCCTTGTCACAACATCAAATGGTAGTTTTCAGTGATTGGAATTGTGTAATCTGGGTGCCCCAGGGATAAGGGTCGAGGCTTCCTGAAGCCCATCGGGGTGAGCCTTTATCCCATGGGTGGCCTACCCTTCCAGCCTCCTGAAGCCCATTGGGGTGATCTTCTATCCCAGGGGTGGCCTACCCTTCCATCCTTGTCACAACAGGATAGTGAGCATCCCTACCCCCCGTCAGTTTTGAACCCGTGACCTCCAAGGAGATAACACATGTTCTTAACCATTAGGCCCACTCAGGTACTCCAGCACAATTTGGGCATTGTTAATATTTATGCAAGAGTGGCCATCACGAGCATATAACCTATTAGAAATTTAGGTTTCTTGGATGGTTGGATAGTTTGTTGTGGTTAATTTTATTCACATTTAAAACTTATGACCAAATGTATATGACACTTAAATAAAACATTCGAACATATGATTAAGCATAAGACTTTGTCAAAATAATTTATTGTGAAAAAATAAAAATAAAAAATAAATGAAATGTGATAAAAAAGAATGAATTGTGATTTTAGTGGTGCAAAAGTAAGTTCCTTCCACGGCAGTGATCAAATTTGAAGGGTGGGTCTTAATTTCAATTGGAAGGGTATTGTGATCAAATTTGAAGGGTGGGTCTTAATTTCAATTGGAAGGGTATTTATTCTTTGAGCCCTTTATCTATGAAGGGCAATGGGCAATATAATTAATTGTAATTCAATTGACAAGTATAATTTAACTTAACCATTTCATAAAAAAAAATGCAAAAAACAAACATTGTTATTTCAGTTTTTACAATTTTAAACAATTGAGCACCCCTTAATACTTACATGGAAAAAATGATATATTTTCAATAAAACTTATTTTGAACACATTAAGTTGTCATATGTATATCATTAATTTTACATTAACATAACAATTATTTTATTGTATTTTTTTAGTTGGAGCACACTTCATTATACAAAAAAAACTACTTAGACTATGCCATAACCATATTGGGGCATCCACATGCAATCCAAGCTTGAGAGATGTAAGAATGATAAGGATTGGGCACCTAAGAAAAAATAATACACAACTCAAATAAATTTAAAAAACAAATCCTACATACCATGCAAGTTAGCAAAGCTAGCATAACCGGGGTCGGGGCATCAAATTTGTTTGTTCTAACACTTGTCGTGAAAGCAGACATGTATGGGATGGAGGGGGAATGAAATCAAGCCTAAGTCAATTGAATCCTTGAAACTCACTGCATGTTTGAGTCTCAACAATCTATCTTTTAAATTGAACCAAAATACCACAATAAGTTTATTAATGGCTAGATTTGAGAAAGTTCTGGGTGTGAGTAATTAAGGGCTCGAGGATCTAAAATTTGTTGTGTTTTGTACCATTCCAGGATTTAGTGAATCAAAATTCAAGGGTAGGAAATTAATTTATTTAATAAAAACAATTAATGTGTATAACCTCTATGTCGAAACTATTTTCCATGTTGATGCAGGCCTGCCCTCTTTATTGTGTTACCAAAAGGCATGATAATGAGAAAGAAGACCTAAAATTATGGACTTCACCTTCAAAGAATGCCTTGCAATCACATTGGTAAGGAGTGATAAAAAGATCACAACAATCCAACGTGTCAAATATCAATTGATAGTGTTAATTAAAGACTTATATGGTAAATTTAATATAAGACTTACTTATAGAGAAGGACTTATCAAACCGGCGTTCTGGATTTACTTCAGATTGCAACCCCAAGTGACTCAGGAGTCAAAATCACATCTCGATGGCTAGTGCCTCTTAGTCATCAATGATTATTGGCCATCTTGCATGGCTAAGCAGTGAGTGCGTGACATGGGTTAGTGAGTGATTATAATTTATTATATTTCCAATATTTTGAATGATGAGTTGAACTTTATAGCAAAGAAATTTCAACATCTTGAGAAATTTATATGGATGAGTAATTTCAAATGTTGTCCTTGTTTTAAATTGTTGATATAAATTATGCCCTTCTTAATTGAAAAAGTAAAATTCAGATTTTAATTTTTTTTAAAAGCAATTTTAACTTTACAATTTTAAAAAGAGCTAAAACCCTTTAAAAAAGCTAGCAATCATTTTATATTATCAGGACTCGTTTAAATTTACAAAAATTCACTTTAAAAACAAATTAAACAAATTAACCCTTCACGACATATACCCAAAAACAACAACAGCAGCGATCACAAAAAAGATATGATCTATCCCTCCCAATATCACCGATCGTCAATACATTCCACGAATCAGTTATATATAAGCGCTAAGACAGTTGCCATCGAGCACACATTTTTTATTTTTCATTATGTTAATCAGATTTTAGTTCCTTTCGAATCCGATATATAGTTCCATTTTAAGACACAGATTATGGGGATGTAGTTCAGATGGTAAAGCGCTCGCTTAGCCTGCGAGACGTATGTGATGAAATTTTAGTTATTTTCGTTATAATTTCTCCATCTTTGTCTGGTAGGTAATGAATCACCATCTTTGTATGATATGTAATGAAATTTTAGTTATTTTCGTGATAATTTCTTCATCTTTATCTTTTAGTAGTGCAAAATTAAGTTCCTTCAAGGTTCCTTCCACGGATTATTAAGTTCCTTACAGTTGCTGTCTAGCATACATGTTTTATTTTTCATAATGTTAATCAGATTTTAGTTACTTTCGAATCCGGTATATAGCCTGATTTTAGTACAGATATTATACAGGGCATGGGGATGTAGCTCAGATGGTAGAGCGCTCGCTTAGCATGCGAGAGGTACGGGGATCGATACCCCGCATCTCCATTTAAGTCTGGTATGTGATGAAATTCTCCATTTAAGTCTGGTATGTGATGAAATTTTAGTTATTTGCGTGATAATTTCTCCATCTTTGTCTGCTATGTAATGAAATTTTAGTTATCTTCGAGATAATTTCTCCAGCTTTGTCTGTTTAGTTATTTGCCTGATAATTTCTCCATCTTTGTATGGTATGTAATGAAATTTTAGTTATTTTCATGATAATTTCTCCATCTTTGTCTGCTATGTAATGAATCTCCATCTCTGTCTGGTATGTGATGAAATTTTGGTCATTTTCGTGATAATTTCTCCATCTTTGTCTGGTATGTAATGAATCTCCATCTCTGTCTGGTATGTGATGAAATTTTGGTCATTTTCGTGATAATTTCTCCATCTTTGTCTGCTATGTGATGGAATTTTAGTTATTTTAGTGATAATTTCTCCATCTTTGTCCGGTATGTTATGAATTTTTAGTTATTTTCGTGATAATTTCTCCGTCTTTGTCGGGTCTGTAATGAATTTTTAGTTATTTTCGTGATATAATTTCAGTCTGATATGTAATAATTTTTAGCTATTTTCATGATTCAATAATTTCAGTTAGTTTGAATAGCTTAAGCTTTCAGTCCCAATGGGCGTGTAATATCAGAGATACTAAATTTTGATGCGTCTAGAGATATTAAACAAAAAATGTTTGAGTTGAACTAGGTACCTTTGCTGTGTGAGCAAAATATATTAGAGAATGACTGAGTTCGAATTGAGGACCTTCGGTGGGTGCAAAACGAATTACACAATGTCTTCAGGCCAGGTTCGAAGGGGGGCCAAACTTCGGTGTATGCAAAACGAATTATTCAATGTCTTCAGCCAGGTTCGAAGTGGGGACCTTTGGTGTGAGGAAAACAAATTGGAAAATGTCTGGGCCCAGGTTCAAACAGATTGAACTGGGTACCCTTAATGTGTGAGACTTACGTGATAACCAACCACGGAGCGCCCTATATACTGGACAGACTTTCCCTCGGGAGGGGAGCCAGTGCACATCGTCGGATTTCTCATCCAACGGTATGCATTGGAAAGGCTCCCCTCCCGAGGGAAAGTCTATCCAGTATATAGCCATCGCCAGCCAACCAACCACACCACCCAGACAATTAAATGATAACGAACAAGTAAAATAATCATAAACATATTCATTATGTGTTTATAGATGAGAAATAAAGAATTGTTTTAAACACCCCAATCCTCAAATCGAATGAAAACAAAACGAATTTCTTTCTCATTAATTTTGATTATTTGTTAACAGCTATGTACGGAATCGAACCCTGGTTAGTACCGTGGGATACCACTACACGAAAAGCGCGATAGTGGGAATCAAAGTAATTTTTTGGGTGTGTTTATTTGTTATCTACAAACAGAAGTGACCAAATATAAACAAGACACTCTAGCGGCATACAATTTCACTCCAAGCATTTAGATGGATACTAGTATGTAGTGGTATGGCAGTTAGCATATCTGGAAGTTAAATTAACGTAAGGGTTGAGGGTGGGAGTCATTGAGAAGGGAATACATTACTACCTATGAGCATCTAGGGTGATCTTAGTCTTTGTACAAACTTGATGACAACATCTTCTAGGTGGGCAGATCATTCTTCCATTAAACATTGGGGCTGGTCATAACCTGAGTTATGGACCCATCCTTTGAGTGTCAGGATTCCTAGTTATAAAAAAAGAAGTTGGATGAACTTTATTTTAGATAACAATGTGAATACATGCAACATGCTCATTGTGTAAAAAATGTATCTGCAATTACAAGGAATCAAGTTCATAGTGATGTGTATCAAGTGCAAAAAATGTCTAAAGTTCACAAGGAAGCAAATTAAACATGCAACTGCCTTTCTAAGTATCAAAGACCTTTTTTTGGTGACAAAAGGAAAAAAAATGTTTATGCCTAGTTGTGTTGTTGATTATCTTGTAATTTCGTTACTAGAGAATACAAATGCATTGCAAGCATGAAAATGACAATGAAGTCTTAGACTTAGAGAGACTAGTAGCATGTGAAGCTAAACTTGTCAAGAGATTAGCCCACGGTCTCATATTACACTCAATCAAACAAGCAATCAAAGTATTGATGAATGCAGGGATACATAAGCAACTAGCTTGTATCAATCTTGAGTGAAGCAATTTCGCATTGAATCCAGATGTGTATGAGACACAACTCTTGGTACAAGCAAGTTTCACCAAGCATTGTGACTATACTCATGAAGTGGAAGGTGAAGTGAGCAAAAGTTATTGTCTCATCCCAAGATTAGAACCAATGTGACTATACTCATGAAGTGGAAGGTGAAGTGGGCAAAAGTTATTGTCTGGTTGTGGCTTATAAGCAAAACTATGATAAGCACTCGGCAAGAATACCCCTAATTTTACTTTATATATCAAAAAATGCCTCCCAAAATACTTTGTTGAACCCCCTCCCAACACATTTTTCCAATTAAACAACCTCCTACCTATTTTTGGCAGATATCTTATGTATCCATTTTTGGTGGCATTTTTAATACCCTTTTTATTAAACCCCTATTATGGAGATATGATATAACTCTTATAGTCCTACAAGTCCAACAAATAACCCAAAAATTAGCAAACTAGTGGAATGACATCCCAACATAGAGATATGACATTGTAGTAGATAACGTTTGCTTCAAGGGCTTGGTGTTTTACTACTTTCACCCATCTCTTCAGTCTAATATGTTGTCATGCATTCATTGAGGAAGTGGTTCATGGATATGGATATATATTTGTAGACTTAGAAATGTAAGCCACCTCAAGTAATAATCTTTCATCTTTTAGATCTTTGATCTCATTTAAATTTTATAAAAATAATCTATTTACCAAGCTTGTGTTTGTATTGATGTTTAGGCAAGTGATCTACTCAATAACCCATTCAAGTTTTTTGATTGACTCAAAGGCATTCTCATTAAGAGAGATTTGAGAGATTGTGATCCTAGGGCTCAATCCAATATAGGAGTGTTCTTATTATCATTTATATATAAATGAGTCATTCATTCCTTTTGTTGTATCATTGCATTAAGCTTTTTCACATATTAACATAGGCATCATTTTTCCACACAATAAAATTAATACGATGTTGTAAGCAAGGCATATAGATTATATGCGATAATCTTATAATACAAGCAATGCAACAAATAAAAGTAGAAGTATTAAGATCTTGACCCTTCTATAAATTGTTATGATCTACTTTCAAACTTACAAAATGTTAGTTAATTCTCAATTTCAATATATAATTTTGTCATATGCTTGGAGTTTGCTAATGAAAAGATTCATTGAGAATCTATAACTTAGTATTTAGTATAGAGTTGATCATTTCTTGAATGTTGAAGTAAGTTCTCTTAAAATAAACAAGAGGGTCCGTGCCGATATGACTAAATCATGAATAGACAAATTCTCTATTGCAACAACACCAAGCAGATTTGACTCCATATGTGTCATGATTCGACAAACCTAGCAAATAGGAAATGATACAATAGACATGAGAGGGTGAAGAAGGGAAATTTACACATCTTGCTACTAATAAATTACTAATCCATTTCCTTTTCCAACCCATGCTAAGCCATAGTCCTTCATTGATTCATTTTTTCTAGAGAATTCCTTCATTTTTCCATGTGTTTGGATGGAAATAATGATAGAGCTACCATTCCCTATATCTGAAGTAGTAGCAACAAATGATGCAACAATAAATTCCATTATAGAGGCATTGAATGCCTATAATAGATAACACCCTCTTCATTGACATATTGGGTAGTGATGCACCATCAATGACCATATTGATCTTAGTGCAGTCCCATTTCAAATATTTGTGAGACTTGACTAATGCCAAGTCAGATTCATCTACTAGAGACTCTTTTTTCATGTAGATCTAATATTTATATCCCAAATATATTTATTGAATAATTTGATCATTTGTTTGGTGTAGCTCCATTGATCTTTCCTATGACGCTATGTGTATGCATTAGATTTCTTTCCTAGAGATCCCTTACCAATGCATATCACACCCCCCAAATACCTGTATCCTTACGTCAATTAAAAAAATATAACTCCCCCTTGATATGAAATAATATATTAACTAATTTTTTCATAATTTTAAAATCCCCTTTGAATGGACATGACAAGATATTGATTAACAAGTGAACTCCCCATGACACTCAATAATCAATTTAGTGGCAACACATTATCACAAAAATAAACAAGGAGCATGAATAGAAACACACCATACATAAGAGTAAATTCAAAGACGGGCATTAAAAAGAAAAAAGAAAAACACTCAAAGCTAGTTTCCCATAATGTGTATTGCATGTGATGCTTGACAAACCACATGTAGTTCTACATAGTTGCTTAAGAGAGCAACAATAAAACGATGGAATTTCTTCTCTAGACACCATACTTGGCATCTAGTTAAACATAAAATGTAATCATGTGTACCCAAAAAATAAAAACATAATTGGATGAAGAAATACCTCATCCTAATTGTCTATCATTTCAATATTTCCATCATAATAAGGATACCAAAATAAGAATCAAATTGATTTCTTCTTTAAGCCACCCATTCCACTTAGTATCCATTAAAAATAACTCAATGACAATATTAAGGATAAAATATACAATGAAGCATAACCATTTTACAATCTTCATATGAAATAAATGCAGTTAGATTATCATGGAAACAACATTATGAATCCAACACCAATATATATTTCGAAAACAAAAAACAAAAAAAAAACTAGTGGTTCCAAAAAGTATATTCCAAAGTTATGTAATATCGTATTTGATGTTAGACTAATCAACCATAGTTACCCATATTTGACATTAATTAAATCATTTTTGTCTTATTCCGAGAATCCTAGATTTCCTCTTTATGCTAGTTGACTTCTACATGTTCCTAGAAGTCAATACTTGCTAGACTGGGTCATGGAGTGCTTTGGAATAATCCTTGAACCATATTTAGCATGTCTTCTTTATTCCTGATTCCTTAAAGCGCATATCTGCTTTTTTTGAAAGTTGCCTTGCTTTACATTTGATTTAAGGCATAACGGAAAAGCTAGTCTAGGGGAACTTGCCTTATTTTTTAACCATGTAATTCTCCTTCCTTTTCACCATAAAAAAACATGAATTAGTTGTCTTTCCACCACACATTAGCTTTCCCACTTGCTTTAGCTAATTCGTGAGGATCTTCATGGATTTGGAAAGTCCTTTTTGCACCTATGGGGGATTTGACTTGTTTTAGTAAGCCTGCTTTTTGACCAATTCGAATAGCAACCTAGTGATTTTGAATCTCTCATGTAATTATATATTTGAGCATCCTATTACTTCATATGGTTTTCTAATGTACACTTATTCAATACAGGATTAAGTTATGCTCCAATTTCAGTCTCTTTTTGTGTGAATTTTGCATGTTTGATTAGCAATTTTGTGAGTGTAATTGATCTATCTCTTGGGTTCAATTTTCACATGGTATAATAGCCTCTGTGTATCGATTTATCTCCTTTAAAATTGTATTTGAAGGTTCAACATCACTGAATGGGAGCGCATTCTGCTGACTGAAGGGCATAGGAGCTGAGATATGGGCCAATCTCAAAGGATCATCTTGACTCCATTCAATTTCTTCGAATGGAAAGCTGAGATGGAGATATTGTTGAGAGAGAAAGGTCTCTACAGGGTTACCATGGCTACTAAGTCAGAGCCCAATGCAGCTGTAGAGAAAATCAAATGGCATAATAGGAGGGATGAGGCTTATGGTCTTTTGTGTCTGAGTATTTCAAGAGACCTCTTCCATATTGATTCATTGATATATCCTAATGAGGTGTGGTATAATATTGAAGATATTTTTGGAAATACAGATGAGATGAGAGGACATCAAATTGAGAATGAATTGATCTCCTTGAATCCCAGTAGCTTCGAATCATTGCAACTCTATTTTACCAAGTTTAAGGCCCTGTTTTTGCAATTAAAATAATGTGGGATTGAAAAGAAGAAGGAGCAACTAGTTTTGACCATTCTCTCAAAGCTTGGTCCTGACTATTCAATGTTTGTTTCAATCTTCTATGCCACTAAATTGACAGCTGGAACCTGGAAGATGCCTAATCTTGTTGAGTTCATGGAATACGTCACTCAGGAGCAAGATAAATTGGTGATGATGGGCACCATCAAACCTTTCAAAGACCAAGCTTTGGTTTCTGGAGATTCAAAGGTGGATTCAAAAAGCAAGAAAAAAGCTAAAAATCCACCTGAGCAAAAGAGAGACAAGGTAAAGTCTCAAGAGGAGTCCTTAGGCTCCAAGAATAACCCCCAGAAGAAGAAGAACAAAGGAGAAATGAGCAATTGCACATACTACAGTAAGGGCTATCATCCTGAGAGCTCTTGTATGAAAAAGCAGATAGACATGTTGACCCAACTCTTGGAGAAGAACAAAATCTCCCTTCATGATTGCTCAAAGAAGAGGGAAGGAGGATTAGATTCAGAAGACAAGGGGAGAGTACATGCCTTGGTTGTTGTCACCTCAAGCTCACCTAGTTTCATCATTGATTCTAGAGCTTCCATATATATGGTTTTGACAAAAGACATCTTCTCTTCTCTTGACATGTCGAAAGGTCCACAAATAGTTTTGGGAGATAACTCTCTAATTGACAGTATGGGAAAGGGTAGGATTGATCTTGACCATGGTAAGTTCAATAATGTGTTGTATGTTCTAGGTCTTGCCTCTAATTACTTGTTAGTGTATCAAATGACTCACACTGGGTCTCCAAAGAAAGTCATCTTCTCCCTCAATGAAGTTGAAATCACTGAGATTTCGAATGGTAAAGTCATGACAAAAGGTGTTGTTAATTACACTTGGAAGGTATACAAGTTTTCCCATTTTCTACCCTGCTCAAACCCCTCTGCTCTTCTTACTCATGCTAATGAAGTAAGCAATATTTGGCATGAAATATTTGGGCATCTTAACTACAAGTATCTTTTTTATTTGAGTGAAAAAGATATGGTCATAGGGTTACCAAAGATCAATTTTTTAAAGGGAGTCTATCAAGGTTGTATCCTAGGAAACACCCAGCGCACAAGTATGAGAGAGCTAGTCATGAGAAAACCTCTGCACCTCTTGAGTTGATCCATGAGTCAAGACAAATATGCACTCACCTTCATAGATGACCTTTCCAGGTATTGTTGGGTTCACTTCCTAAAGCATAAGTCTGAAGTTTTTGACCTCTTCAAAGTATTTAGAGCCTTGGTTGAAAACCAGTCTGGGAAGAAAATACAGATCCTCAAATCTGAAAATGGTGGTGAGTATGTCAAGTCTGATTTCATCTAGTATTGCAAGGATGTAGGTATCCAAATGCGGCATTCTATCCCTTACACACCAAAACAAAATGGTGTTGCTGAGAGGAATAACAGATCACTAAACGAGGTGGCAACTTGTATGATGGAGGCTAAAAATTTGCCGCCAAAGTTTTGGGCTGAAGCTATAAACTATGCATCCTATATCCAGAATAGGGTACCACATAAGCAGCTTGATGGTATGACTCCTTTCGAAGCTTGGAGTGGGCACAAGCTAGATGTGACCCATTTTAGGATTTTTGGCTCAAAGGCTTGGGCTAGAATTCCAACTGAAAAGAGGAAGGCTTTGCAACCCCAAAGCCAAGAGTGCCAATTGGTTGGGTATTCTGAATATTCAAAAGGGTACAAGCTGCTCAAATTGAGCACAAACAAATATTTCATTGAAAGAAGTGTGCAGTTCAAAGAAGAGTCTTTAGCAGTAGTTGAAGTTGGAGAGTCCTCTTCACCACCACAGCCATTGATTGTAAGCGAAGAGACTAATGAGTTTTTTGATTCTAATATGTCTGATAATGATGAATTAATTGCAGATCATAACATCCCTATAAGACCAAAGTGGGAAGCAAGGACCATTCATGCAGCCGGGGAACTAGCTAGAAATCGTAATGACACTAGAAGGACTAAATCTCAATTTGAGAGTGCCCTTTGTGTGAAAGATCCTCTCTCTGCTGAGAAATGTTATTTGATCATAGAATATGATACACATACATATGAATATGTAGCACATGATCCAAGATGGAAAACAGCCATGAAAGAAGAATTCAGCTCGCTCCAGAAGAACAACACATGGGAACTGGTTGATCTTCCCCCAGGAAGGAAGTTAGTGAAGTGTAAGTGGGTCTTCAAAACTAATTTTGTAGCTGATGGTTCACATTTTAAATATAAGGCAATATTGGTAGCCAAGGGCTACTCTCAAGTACATGGTATTGACTACAATGAGACCTTTGCACCAGTGGCAAAGATGGACACCATAAGGCTTTCCCTAGCCATCGCAGCTTCGAAGCAGTGGAAGGTACATCACATGGATGTAAAGTGTGCCTTTCTAAATGGAGATATGAATTAATATATTTACATGCAGCAACCAAAAGGTTTTGTATCTAATCCATCTTTAGTGTGTAGGTTGAAGAAATCATTGTATGGGCTCAAGTAAGCCCCCAGGGCTTGGTATGCCAAGATTGATGGCTTTCTGTTGTCACTGAGTTTTGTTCGATGCAAGTCTGATCCTAATGTATATTTGAAGATGATTGATGGTTATTTAATGATTATTGTTCTCTATGTGGATGACCTTCTGATTACAGGAAGTTCAAAGAAAGAGATTGCCTCCTTGAAGGATGCAATGAACCATGTCTTTTCTATGACAGATTTGGGATTGTTGAGCCAATTCTTGGGTCTTGAAATTGCTCAATCCCAACATGGAATCAAGGTTCATATTTTCTCATCAAGTTCAGCATGAAATATTGCAAGCCAAGCAAAACTCCATTCCATTCAGAAGATAAGCTTGAAGAAGCAGGTTCTCCTCCTATGGTATCTTCAGAACAAGTAGCAGACATCTTCACCAAAGTATTCTGTGAGAAGACATTTAGTAATCTCAAATCACTGCTAGGGATTTCTGATCATGTGGTGAAGAATGATTGATGACAATATTTCCAAAATTTTGTTTTCCTGTCCATGTTTAAGGGAGGATTTTCCCACTGGGTTTTTGCCTCTTTCCTTGGTTGTATGGACATGCAGTATGTAAAAGGGTGACTAAGCCTTGTTGCTAGGCCCTATAATTTTATTATATTTACTCATAAATTCAGGTTTAGAGGGTGGTTTTAGAATAATCAACCCATAGTTACCCATATTTGACATTAATTAAATCATTTTTCTCTTATTCCTAGAATCCTAGATTTCCTCTCTATGCTAGTTGACTTCTACATGTTCCTAGAATTCAATACTTGCTAAATTGGGTCATGGAGCACTTTGGAATCGTACTGGAACCATATTTAGCATGTATTCTTTATTCCTTATTCCTTAAAGAGCATATCTTCTTTTTCTGAAAGATGCCTTGCTTTACATTTGATTTAAGGCATAAAGGAAAAGCTAGTATAGGGGAACTTGCCTTGTTTTTTTACTACATCATCCTCCTTCCTTTTCTCCATACAAAAGCATGAATGGGTTGTATTTACACCACAAATTAGCTTTCCCACTTGATTTAGCTAATTCATGAGGATCTTCATGGATTTGGAAATTCATTTTTGCACCTATGGGGGATTATGTGGGATTTGACTTGTTTTAGTAAGCCTGCTTTTTGACCAATTCGAATAGAAACCTAGTTCTTTTGAATCTCTCATGTAATTATATATTTGAGCAGCCTATTACTTCATATGGTTGGCTAATGTACACTTATTCAATACAGGAATAAGTTATGCTCCAATTTCAGTCTCCTTTTGTGTGAATTTTGCATGTTTGATTAGCAATTTTGTGAGTGTAATTGATCTATCTCTTGCGTTCAATTCCCACATTCAAGAGTATTGATGTGTTCTACAATTCAATATGGGGTAGATGTTGTCACATATGTAACATAAGTGACAAAAAAAATTATTTGGCAGCATATGTCAACTCATTTCAAATTTTAACACAAAAGATATAAAAACAATTAAAACCATCATAGATACAGTCTAAAGCCATCAACAATCAAGAGATTAAAAATAATTTACATCTCCCTCTCGATACTTGATAAATCAAAATTTAAAATATATCTTTTAAAAAAACTTTACAATTACAATATGAAGCAACTTCATTAAAAGAAAAACAATGTATAAAATATCCACGATGAAGATTATTTTTTTTAGAATAAAACTAAAATATATCTTTTAAAATATATCAAATTTGAAGGGTGGGTCTTAATTTCAATTGGAAGGGTATTTATTCTATGAGCCCTTCATCATTATAAATAATTGAATGTATCAACCAAAAATATCTTCAAATTCTTTTTGCATTATTTTGTCCATGTGCAACAATCATTACATCTCTCCTTCTCTCACTTTAAGAGAGCTTGTAAAATTTCTGAAGTTGTTGGATGAGACCTTCAACTTCCTTAACATCATTGCTTGTTCTCAGCCAAATACTAGTAGTAGAAAGACATAGAGATTCATAAAGAGCATGGATTACTTTCTTAGTGGAAACAACAATTGAGAAAATAGATCTTCAAAAAGTGTTTCTCATCATATTTAGAATAGACTAATGATGACAGTTTATATACTGGAAATTTTCCCCATAATCAATGTTATGATTGTTATCTCACAAACATGCATTTTCCATTGTAAATTCTAGCACACCAATTGGGGATTGTTTGGCATAACACTAAATGCAATGCACGTTGCCACTACAACATTCACCGCTCTCACTACACAACTAGTGTTTTTTCACATTGCCATTGTTGTAGAGGCATGGGGAAAAGAGTGAAGTGATGGTGAAGTGAAAACCGAGCCAAACTACCAACCTAAGCCATGAGAAAATGATGGTTCCTATCCAAAAATAATGTAAATCACCAATAAAGGAGGAAACCAAAGTGAAATAAACTTAACAACAAAAACTATGAAGCGAACCATGAACAAACTAGGAAGTAAACCATAAACAAATGAGGGAACAAACAAATGAGGGTTCCAACACCTCTATGTGGCATTATTTTGATGGACACAAACAAGTGAGGGTTTGTAGCCCCTATAGACCAAGAATTAAGGGTTCATATCCCCCTATCGATGAGGGTTTGTATCCCCATATGGACTTACCAAAAAACAGCCTTAGAAACCCAACCCCATAACAAACAACGAACCCCTTGAATAGAAGAGGAAACCAAGAAAAGTAAATTCAAAATAGAGAACTAATGTGTGGCCAACAAGTGGCAATATTTAACTTATTAGACAAATGATGAATCTTGGAACAATGCCAAGAAACCCTTCTCACCAAAAATAAATGCTTTCAACATAAACATAAATCAATGAATTCACTTCTATTAACATAAAATAGTAATCAAGTATTCAAGGTTGAAACCCTTACTTTTACTTCTTCATCCAAAACTTCTTCTTCCCTCTAGTCACACATTTATTATATAGTGAATCATGTAAGGCACGTGTATCGTTACATTAACATGGTAAATATTGTTGTTACATATCAATGAATAACAACAATAGTGTACCACCAACCTTATTCACCCAAAATAGTTCATATAGAAATTAGTTGAATGAAATATGCATTAATAGTATAAATCTGTGGTGGCAAGGCTCGTACCCATGATTTAAGCATTAGTTGGAACATTTGTCGATTGCTTGCAATCTCGAACCACAAATCCTCCTAGCCTTAGTCGGTCCCCTCTCTCTGCGAACCTCACAACTCCTCTCTAGAACAATAAAGGAGTGAAACTAAACTTATAAAATACTTGTTAAAAACTTATTTCAAGCCCTATGGATTTTTAGCATTCAATCGATGAGTAATATGGTTTATTTTTACTGGGGTAAAGTGGTGACACGCATGGCAACTTTTTATTCACATTCCCATAGTAATGCTAACAATATATTCATTTACATTTTTTCAGAGGAAAAAATACCAGACCTTGATATTCTTATTGAATCAAAGGACATCATATACATTCAACCAACAAAGGGCTATCCGAGCTTTAGAAAAACATTCTCATTTGGGGACCCCACTAGATTACTAAATAATCAGTGAAACATCCATGCTACCAGAAAATAAGGAAACAAAAAAGCATAAAGTCTGTCTTGGATAGACTTTCTCATCATTCCTGATAAACAGGTCAGAAAATGATGAAATAGAGATGGTATGACCACAAAACAAACTAGTCCTGAGCATAACAAGAAGGCTGAGAGTCTCTTCAATGTCAGCTAAGAACCAATTCAAACCTACACAGATATATGTGCCAAAATAAATAATAGGGCCTAAAGCCCGGCACTGGATAGAAAAGCTAATAATTCCCATGATCAATTATTATACCATCCAGTGATTCAGTAAAGTTCATGAAGCCAGGGTCAAACAATAAATCTTGCTTAGAGAGACAGTCAGCCTGCTGGTTATACTCACGATAAATATGTTTGATGGTCACAGGAGGGACATGTTGCGGCAAAGATAGAATGTCATCACACCAATGATTCAGATGAGGGGCATTTAGTGACGCTAATCTGTTAACCCAAGAAATTATGACAAGTGAATCACCATAAATAGTAAGAAGAGGGATCCCCAAATGTTTGATCACCATAAGAAGGGCCCATAGAGCCAGAAGCTCAGATCTGGTATTTGTGCTTCTGCCACAGCCCAGAGAAAAGCTAATGAAGTATGTAGCATTCAAATGTATCACAAAACCAACACCACCAATATTCCTTGCATGAGCCCCATCAAAAAAACCACAAGGGTAACCGATCAAGGGAGCAGGGGCAACAACTCTAGTTCTTTTCTTCTTGTATGGGACCGGATACAAAATAATGAGATCATCAATCTGCTTAAGAAGAGCATGAACATAGGCCTATTAATTGTCAAAAATGCATTGATTCCTTTGTTTCCAGATACACCAGATAAAGAAAAGAGGGAAATAGTAAGAGCTAACAGTAATAAATCTAAACCAATGTTCCAGAAAGGAAAAGACAGTGCTATGCTGGATAGTGGGTAACCCAAAATGGTCTCCAAAGGCTGAGTAAACTCTTCTGGAGAAAGAACATTCAATGAATAGGTGTTGTGATGCATCTTCACCCCTTCGACAAAGTAAACACATGTTCGAGCCCTATCTACCATGACGCTGGAGCTTGTCCCAGGTCAAAATCCGATTCCTTACTGCTAACCAGATGAAGAAACAAATTTTTTTTGGTATATTAAGTTCCTAGAGAATGTCAAGAACAAGAGACCGACCCTCGGTGTAGTAAGTAGAAACAATGCACTCATAACCATGTGCAGCAGTAAGTGCACCCACATAATGATCATGTGACCATAATAAAGAATCATATTCATCAAAAAGTCGAATCCTACCATACTCCAGCCCCGCAGTAAAATTGTCCCAAAGAATCTTCCATTCACCCTCCAGATCCAAATCCTTGGTCATGAACCAATATTTCTATGCACTAGAGGTCATATTTCTTGCTTGATCCAGCGTGTAAATACCATAATCCTCCAAATATTCTCGAAGGTCAAGAGGAAGCAAAAATGGTGATCCCAAACCAACAATCGGATCCAGTCCCATTCGTATAGCCTTTCCATTACCAACCTTCCAGATTAGTCCACTACCCAACCAAGAAAGAGTGTGAAGAAAACCCTTCCAGATCATAGAGACACCTCTACCAGAAAATGTTTTCATACAAAGCCAGGTTGCCATAGGGAGTATTTTCATATACTTCATTGTCAATAGATGAAACCAAATACTAGTCCCATTGATAGCATGCCAAAAACTTTTAAGACGTAGGGAAAGGCTGAACCAACCCAACTGTTTTATGCCCTAGCCTCCCAGAGAAGTCGGGAAAGACAGAGAACACCAATCTACAAGATGGTATTTTTTGTTGTTCACAAAAGAACCCCACAGAAAAGAGAAAATAATACTTATGATCTTGTCAAGAATGGATTGAAGTACAGGTACCAGGGCAATCCAATATACCGACAAACTAGTGAGCACTGCTTTGATCAAAACTAGTCTTCCCCCAATGGATAAAAGACGAAAGGTCCAATGCTGGATTCTTTTCTCAAATTTTTGAAGGAGCCAATGTCAGTCCTTAACAAAGTACCCAAGGGACTTAAGATAATATCCTAGGTAATTAAAACCCTTGTTAATGTGCTCAAATTTGTAAGGGAAGAACCCAAAGACCCTGTTCAGTAGATCATCATCCAAAATATTGTGGAGGAAGCAAGATTTGTCCATGTTAATTTGCATACCAGAAGCATCACAGAAATTATCCAGTATGACTTTAAATGCAACCCACTCCTCGAACGTACTGGTACCAAACATTATCACATCATCCACAAAGAGT
This sequence comes from Pseudotsuga menziesii, assembly GCA_001517045.1. NCBI lineage: Eukaryota > Viridiplantae > Streptophyta > Pinopsida > Pinales > Pinaceae > Pseudotsuga > Pseudotsuga menziesii. Next base: position 202,646 of record LPNX011090368.1, on the reverse strand, counting down.
AGATGTGTGAGTGAAAGCTATGGAGAAATCTTAATGCCCTTGATCTTACCATTGTTTTGTGCATCCTTAATAAGCAGACTAAGGCATTCAATGACCAAGATAAATAGCAACGGGGATAAAGGGAATCCCTATTTAATGCCACAAGAAGCTATTAAAAACCTAGAAGGAGATCCATTGACAAGAAGTGCAAAATTTGCAGATGACAGACAACCCAAAATCCAATTCGCACCCACCAGAGGGACACCAATTTGAAGTAGTATAAATCTGAGATAAGTCCAATTCACCCAATCCAAAGCTTTAGAAAGATCAAGTTTTAAAATAAGAGCACATCTATTTTTTGTTTTGACAGTGTGAAGAACTTCTTGAGTAATAGCCAGGGGCTCAGTAATTTGTCTATTCTTTAAAAACCCAAATTGCTGAGGAGAAATGAACTTGTCCAAAAAAGGCTTGAGTCTCTGGGAAGCTACCTTAGAAATCAGCTTATAAACCAGATTGCAGAGGGAAATGGGTCAAAAATCAGCAAAGGAGTTGGGCTTTTCCTTCTTGGGAATAAGTGCTATGAAGGTAGAGTTCATTGAAGGAGTCACCCTGCCTTCTCGCTTGGAAGATTCCACCACTTTAACAAGATTAGGCCCCAATATGTCAAAGAAAGCCAGATAGAATTCAATAGGCCATCCATTAGGCCCTGGAGACTTATCATTTTTGAAATATTTAAGGGAGACTTCAACTTCTTTCATTGTGATCTGACATGAGAAAGACTCCTTCTCCTTAGGGCTAATAAAGGAGGGAAATAAATGAATAAATTTAAGTTGGGCCTCAATATTGGTCAAGTGGTCATCTGCAAAGATTTTCTTGAAATACCTAACCCCCAGGGCCTTAATTCCCAAGTCATCAACAACCTGATTTCCAGCCTCATCTTCAAGACCCCAGATAGCATTATGGTTCTTTCTGGTTGAAGCCACCACATGAAAGAATTTTGTATTGGCATCACCCTGCAATTCCCAAGTCAATCTGCTTTGCAATCTAGCAGATTGTAATTCATGGTCCATCCACTTCTATAACTCGAGCCTAAGTTCCAGAAGTCTAATATGATCCCGGGCACCAAGTATACTAGAAGATGAGTGTTAGTTTTTCAACATTAAGCTAGCATTATGTTAGGATCTTTACTGAGAGAATAACAAGTATAGCAATAAAACATAAGCACATCACAAGAGACAAGAGACACAAAGAGTTTTCCTCAAGGAAACCATAAAAGAGAAAACCCCGCAACTTCCTCAGAGATAGAATCAGCACCAAAACAGTAAAAGCCTTCTTCTTGTCTAGCCCAGTGTATTTCCTTCCTCACTAATGCGCTCTACTTGAGTGAGTGAATGATGTGTGTGATAAATAGAGAGTCTCATTCTCTATTTATTATCTTTCATTCACTTGAAGTGCACTCAATCATGCCGGCCTCACTTAACAATTACTTACTAGAGCCAACATCTCTATGAGTGTCTAATAACCCTAGTGCCCCGAAACTATGGGGACTTTAACAGTGACTTGACATGACTTGTTTACATTATTGATCCTCCCGATCGGAACATCAGGGCAAGACAACATGACTCAAATACATACTAGAAACATCCCGGAATAAACATCGGGTTACAATACATAAGATACATAGATGAATACATTCCGAAGTTACAAATACATCAACACTCCCTCTTAACTAGGAAGGTATTCTTTCAACACAATTTTCAACACTAGTCTTCTTCTCTGTATCAGCTGGATCATCTTTGTCTTCAAGGCATCTTCGTCTTCAAGTCATCTTCTTCTTCAAGTCATCTTCGTCTTCAAGTCCTCTTCTTCTTCAATTCATCTTCATTATCGGATCTGAATCGTCTCTCGATCTGAATCATCATAGAACATCATCACTGGATTTGGATCATCACTCGATCTGGATCATCGCTGGCTATAATCATTGGATCTGGATCATCACTGGCTATCATCACTGGATTTGGATCATCACTGGTGCTATCTCATGATTCTTCTCATCACACGAAGTTCTATAGAGCCAGCCCTTTTTCATGCTGGTTGTAGGCCTGGTCTCCATGTAGGTATTTTCAGTACTTATATCTGATCAACACATGATACGAAGAATGGCTCATCATTTCTATCTGATCAACACATGATGCGAAGATAGATACTGCACTTACATCTGACCCACTCGTCAGAAAGGCACACCCAGCACTTACATCTGACCTACTCGTCAAAAAGGCATGCCCAGCAATCACATCTGACCTACTCGTCAGAAAGGCCCAGCACTTACATCTGATCAACACATGATGCGAAGAATGGCTCAATATCTCTATCTGATCAACACATGATGCGAAGATAGATACAACACTTACATCTGATCAACACATGATGTGAAGAATGGCACTGCACTTACATCTGATCAATACATGATGTGAAGAATGGCATAGCACTTACATCTGATCAACACATGATGCGAAGAATGGCTCAACAATTATATCTGATCAACACATGATGCAAAGAATGGCTCTGCACTTACATCCATCCAGGCGGGAACACATCCTGCTCACAATGATGGAAGGGCTTGCACTCATATCTGATCTTGTAGAAACCAATCCTACAGTCACATCAGAATGGCCCCCAATCCTCCTCGACTGAGCTACCTGGTAACTGACCAAGCGCCTCCATTCTCCTAGAGAATGGCAGTTACCCTTACATCCGACTTGCTCATCGGAATGGCCAACACTCACATCTAACATGGAAGGAACTTAATCCTTTATCCATGAAAGAATGGTTCAGCCCTTACATCTGATCAAGTGGGAACACATCCCTCTATCACATCAGAATGGCTACTCAGTTTTTACACTGAGTGTTCCTGGTAGCTGACCATGTGCCTCCATTCCTAGAATGGAAATTGCCCTTACATTTTTCCTACTCGATAGAATGGCCAGCACTCATATCTGACATGGAAGGGAGCAACCCTTTCACCATGACAGAATGGCTCAGCCCTTACATCTGACCATGGAAGGAACCAATCCTCTCACCATGTCAGAATGGCTATGGGTCTCATCACTTTCTCTTAGAGGAAACCTTGATCTGGAGAACACCAAGCTTCTCCCTGAAGTACTCGAACTTCATCCTAGCCAATGGCTTCGTCAATACATCAGCTATCTATTCCTCTGTCGCAATATACCGGAGCTTCACTGCTCCTCTCTGCACCATATCCCTGATATAGTGATACTTGATCTCGATATGCTTCGACTTGTCATGGAACACTGGATTCTCTGACAACTTCACGCAACTCTGGTTGTCACAATGTATACAAGTAGCATCCAACTGGAGATCAAATATATCAGACAGTAGCTTCCACAGCCATACTACCTCACAACTAGCTGAACAGGCTGCGGCATACTCTGCTTCAACTATACTCAGTGCCACACAGGATTGCTTCCTGCTAAACCAAGAGATCACACCTGATACCATACTGAAGCAACATCCTGAAGTACTCTTCCTGTCAATGGCACTGCCTGCCCAATCTAAATCAATATAACCCTCTAGGTTAACCTTTTGATTCGCATCGTACTTGAGCCCATAATCAATTGTACCCTTCAGGTACCTCAAAACATGCTTTGCAGCAATCAAGTGAACATTTCTCGGATCTGTCAAGTACTGGCTCAAGGTGTTCACAACAAAGAAAATGTTTGGTCTCGTGTTCGTCAGGTACATCAATGACCCAATCATCTGATGATACATCGTAGCATCAACCGACTCTGATGAAGCATCACTCAATAGCTTCAGGTTCGATACCATAGATGTGGTCATAGCTTTGCAGTCCATCATCCCAAACCTCTTCAAGATCTCTACTGCATACTTCCCTTGTCCAAGGAAGATTCCATCTGTACCCTGCCACACCTCCATACCTAGAAAGTAATGCATCATCCCCAAGTCCTTCATTTTGAACTCAACAGCAAGCTTTCTCTTCGTATCAGCAATCAACCCATCTGTACCTGTCACAAATAGATCATCTACATATAGTAGGAGCATCACTGGGTTGCCATCTTCAACCTTGTAGTAAAGGTTGGAATTTGCTTTACTCTTGGTAAATCCCAAACTGGATAGAAAGCTGTCAATTCTATCGTACCAGGTCCTGGGTGCCTGTTTCAATCCATACAGGGCTTTCTTCAATATGCATACATGAGACTCTCTGTCATGTGTCTCAAAACCGAGTGGCTATTCTACATACACTTCCTCTTCTATTACATCATTCAAGAAGGCAGTCTTGACATCCATCTGGTGTATCTTCCATTTCATCACTGCAGCCAAAGCAAGTACTGATCTGATGGAAGTGTATCTAGCTATAGGTGCAAAGGTCTCTTCATAGTCTACTCCCTCTTTCTAAGAGAATCCCCAAGCTACAAATCTTGCTTTATACTTTTCAATGCTACCGTCTGCAGCATGCTTGATCTTGTAGATCCATTTGGAAGTTACAACTGACTTCCCTCTTGGTCTTGGGACAACATCCCAAACATCATTCTTCATGATCGATTGATATTATTCGATCATAGCATCCTTCCATTCTTTCTGTTCTGCCGCTTCTACATAACTGGAAGGTTCTTTATCAATGAAATCACATAGTAAAGCTACATACCCGGAATTAGATCTAGTCCTCTTTCTTTCTCTGTGATTCTCTTCTGGAGCCCCATATCTTTCCGCACCTTGGATAAGTTCACGTACCCAAGCAGGTTTCCTCTTATGAGGATTCTTCTCCAGAGGTGGTTCTACAGGTATTTGTGGTTCCTTGAACTCTCGATCTTCTTCTTGAGCTTCTTCATTCATGATTGTATCATGAATCCTGGGTACTTCTACTTCTGCTTCTTCAGGTTCTTCAGCAGGTCTTTTTCTGGATTTGTTGTAAGCTGTGCCTTCATCAAATGTCACATCCCTGCTGATGTCAATCTTCTTGTATCCTGGGAAATAGATTCTGTAAGCCTTCGAGCTTTCAGAGTATCTCGCAAATATGCCCTTCTTTCCTGAAGGATCTAGTTTTTTTCTCTTTTCTTTTGGAATGTGTATGTACACAGGACAGCCGAATATTCTGAGATGGCTGACTTCTGGTTTCTTGCCGGAGAAGACTTCTTCATGAGTCTTGTTCTCAAGTACTCTATGTGGAGTAAGATTCTGTACATACACCGTTGTTCTGGCATCTTCTGCCCAAAGATGCATAGGTAGATCTTGATCATGAAGCATTGCTCTTGCAGGTTCCATGATGGTTCTATTCTTCCATTCTGCAATTCCATTCTGTTGTGGATTATAAGGAGTGGACAACTCCCTCTTAATCCCTGATTCTTTACATAGCTCTTTGAATTCATTCGAAGTGAATTCTCCACCATTATCTGATCGAAGAGACTTGATCTTCTTTTCAGTATGGTTCTCGATCAAGGCTTTGAATTCTTTGAACTTGCTGAATACTTCATCTTTGTTCTTCATAAAGTAAATCCATGTCTTTCTAGAAAAATCATCAATAAAAGAAACATAGTATGCATACCCACTTAGTGATTTTGATGACATAGGACCGCATACATTGGAGTGGATGATTTCTAGGATACCTTTGGCTTTGCTTTCGCTACTGGGAAATGTCTTCTTTGTATTCTTCCCTTTCGCACATCCTTCACAAACTCCATCATGTTTTGCTTGGAATTCTGGAATACCTTCAATAGCTTTGCTTGCAATAGGTAGTGCTCTGTAATGCACATGTGCAAGCCTTCTATGCCAAAGCTCATTTGGCTCTACTGTGTCATGGATCAAGGCTTGTTCTGGATGACCCTTCAATTTGTACAAGCCTCCTTCTTGTTCTCCGATCACTACCACATCATGGATAGTCTTTCCTTTCGGCCACATAATGACTTGACCATCTATGAATGCAACCCACATTCCTTTTGCATCCAATGCTGAAATGGAGAGAAGATTATTCTTGAGTCCTAGAACAAACAATACTTCTTTCATTATTAGAGACTTACCAGAGTCTAGTTTATATGAAGATTCCCCACTACCTTTTATTGGATATTGGTAGTCATCTCCTAGTTTCACCTTGTGAGTTGATTCATGTTCTGACAATCTTACAAAGGATTCCTTGAATCCAGTCATATGTTTGGAAGCACCACTATCTATAAGCCAATCATCACTTCCATGAGTAATGTTACCTGTGAGAGCTGATATCAGAACATATTCATCCTCGCTTGAAGAATCTTTACTTTCATATTTGGATCTCTTCTTGGATGGTTCATCATCCTCTGCAGCATGAGCATGATGTCTTCTTTTGTTCTCCTTCTTCTTATGAGAGTGGCTCTTGTTCTTCGGACAGTATTTTGCAAAGTGTCCTATCTCATCACATGTATAACATCTTAATTTTGATATGTCTCTTCTGGGATGAGAATCCTTACCTTTGGAGTAATGAGGTCTTCTTTTGCTTTTCTTGGAGTGGGCTGTGAGGGCTTGGTATTCACTTCCCATCTTCTCTTCTCGAGCTGCTATCCGTGCTTCTTCTTGAGAACATTCTTCCCATAGTATGCTGAATTTGACTAACTTCTTTCTAGCATAGATTCCTTGGATGAAAGCATCCCATGACCTAAGAAGGCCATTCAAAGTAGTCATCACAATCTCTGCATTTTCCACTTCTTCATCAATAGCTTCTAATTGTTCCTTGATCTGAGAAACCCTTGTGAAGTAAGAATGGATAGTTTCTGCATTTTGAATCTTCACATTCTTCAGTTGGTTTCTCAGGGTCATCTTTCGATTGATGTTCTTTCCTTCAAACAATTTGGTTAGGGAATCAAACATAGATTTAGGTGTCTTGAGAGAGGACACTTGTGGGATAAGATGATCCTTAATAGAATCGGCAATGATCCTCTTTGCCATAACCATCTTTTTCTTATGTAAGGCTTTTGCCTCATCTCCCTCTGTAACTGGAACCTCCTCATGAATGTAGGAGTCTAATTCATTCTCTTCCAAGACCAGGGAGATTCTATACTTCCAAGCTCGGAAGTTATCAGCTCCCTCAAGCTTTTCATCAAGCTTGGTATGATGAGACATTTTAAATGAGAACCTCAAATGGAAATACAAAGATTTTAGATCTTACCAGGTTCAATATGTCGGATCTGAAACTTGAGCTGAAATTCTGTAGAGCTGGTTTAGGAGCAAATTACGGTTTTGCTTTTCCGGAGTTCTATCCACCCAAATGCCTTGAAATTTTTCCCTAACTTCGATTTTGGGGAGGAGATCAATCCAGGCCTAGGCTCACTGAAAAATTCCTCTTCTGTAAAAATCCCTAATTTCCGACCCCAGTGATAGGTCCAAAACTGAAAAACCTTAGAATTGGATTATGTTTTGACAGAAAGATGCGCCCTAAGTGGGAGAGTTGTTCCACCTTACTTTTGCTGAAAATCTGTGGAGGAAGGTCCACAAACTAGGAAGCCCTAGTTCCCGCAGCTGCATAGTGTCTTCTTCTTAGGTTAGCTCTGATACCATGTTAGTTTTTCAACATTAAGCTAGCATTATGTTAGGATCTTTATTGAGAAAATAACAAGTACAACAATAAAACATAAGCACATCACAAGAGACAAGAGACACAAAGAGTTTTCCTCAGGGAAACCATAAGGGAGAAAACCTCGCAACTTCCTCAGAGATAGAATCGGCACCAAAATAGTAAAAGCCTTCTTCTTGTCTAGCCCAGTGTATTTCCTTCCTCACTAATGCGCTATACTTGAGTGAGTGAATGATGTGTGTGATAAATAGAGAGTCTCACTCTCTATTTATATTCTTTCGTTCACTTGAAGTGCACTCAATCATGTCGGCCTCACTTAACAATTACTTACTAGAGCCGACATCTCTATGAGTGTCTAATAACCCTAGTGCCCCGAAACTGTGGGGACTTTAACAATGACTTGACATGACTTGTTTACATTATTGATCCTCCCGATCGGAACATCGGGGCAAGACAACATGACTCAAATACATACTAGAAACATCCCGGAATAAACATCAGGTTACAATACATAAGATACATAGATGAATACATTCCGAAGTTACAAATACATCAACAACGAGGAGTCAAGAAGACTTTTGATTTCATCCTCAATAAGAATGGATTTATCTCTCATCTCTAGGGATTTAATTCTGGTCTAGTCTTTGACCTTTCTTTTCAGAAGGCGTAGTTTAACAGAGAGGTCTTCCATTGCATCCATAGTATCTTCAGAGGAAATAAGAGGCCATTCCACTTGAATCATCTTCACAAAATCCTCATTAGATAACCAAGAGTGATTGAACTTGAAAGGAAGATGACGAGAGACCGGGTTGTTTATCCATTTGAAAAGAACAGGATAGTGATCAGATACCCTAGAGTGATGAGCCCAAACCCTATGTTTGTCTAGAAGGCTAACAAGATTAAAGGAGAGTAAGAATCTATCAAGCCTTTTACAAATTCCCTTGTCCCCTAACCTACCATTACACCAGGTTGGCCCAGCACAAGAAGGGGCCATATCCGGCAGCTAATGATTGGAGAAAATTTTAGTAAAATAGGGACCAAGGGGATCAATAATAGCCTTAGTACCCCAAATCTTAGACCCATTCAGCATTAGATTCAAATCACCAGCAAGGATCAGATTAGGCAAAGTGAGAAGACCACCCCAAGCAACCGAATATTCACGATGGTGATAGGGGCCATAGCAGTTTAATATGGAAAGAGAAGTGGTCGACCCTATGAATTGAGCATTGAGGAGGATCCCAGCCATAGTATGAAAGGCTTTACATTTGAAAAGGTGAGGGTTCCAGCTTGAGAGAATGCCCCCCGAGAGGCCAGAGGAGCTGATGGCACAGAATTCCCAATCGGGACAGAGATTGGAAAAAGCAAGCAAAGCATGTTGTAAGCAAGGCATATAGATTATATGCAATAATCTTATATTACAAGGAATGTAACAAATAAAAGTAGAAGTATCAAGATCTTGACCCTTCTATAAATTGTTATGATCTACTTTCAAACTTACCAAATGTTAGTTAATCCTCAATTTCAATATATAATTTTGTCATATGCCTGGAGTTTGCTAATGAAAAGATTCATTCAGAATCTATAACTTAGTCTTTAGTATAGAGTTGATCATTTCTTGAATGTTGAAGTAAGTTCTCTTAAAATAAACAAGAGGGTCCGTGCCGATATGACTAAATCATGAATAGACAAATTCTCTATTGCAACAACACCAAGCAGATTTGACTCCATATGTGTCATGATTCGACAAACCTAGCAAATAGGAAATGATACAATAGACATGAGAGGGTGAAGAAGGGAAATTTACACATCTTTCTACTAATAAATTACTAATCCATTTCCTTTTCCAACCCATGCTAAGCCATAGTCCTTCATTGATTCATTTTTTCTAGAGAATTCCTTCATTTTTCCATGTGTTTGGATGGAAATAATGATAGAGCTACCATTCCCTATATCTGAAGTAGTAGCAACAAATGATGCAACAATAAATTCCATTATAGAGGCATTGAACGCCTATAATAGATAACACCCTCTTCATTGACATATTGGGTAGTGATGCACCATCAATGACCATATTGATCTTAGTGCAATCCCATTTCAAATATTTGTGAGACTTGAATAATGCCAAGTCAAATTCATCTACGAGAGACTCTTTTTTCATGTAGATCTAATATTTATATCCCGAATATATTTATTGAATAATTTGATCATTTGTTTGGTGTAGCTCCATTGATCTTTCCTATGACGCTATGTGTATGCATTATATTTCTTTCCTAGAGATCCCTTACCAATGCATATCACACCCCCCAAATACCTGTATCCTTACATCAATTAAAAATATATAACTCCCCCTTGATATGAAATAATATATTAACTAATTTTTTCATAATTTTAAAATCCCCTTTGAATGGACATGACAAGATATTGATTAACAAGTCAACTCCCCATGACACTCAATAATCAATCTAGTGGTAACACATTATCACAAAAATGAACAGGGAGCATGAATAGAAACACACCATACATAAGAGTAAATTCAAAGACGGGCATTAAAAAGAAAAAAAGAAAAACACTCAAAGCTAGTTTCCCATAATGTGTATTGCATGTAATGCTTGACAAGCCACATGTACTTCTACATAGTTGCTTAAGAGAGCAACAATAAAAGGATGGAATTTCTTCTCTAGACACCATACTTGGCATCTATTTAAACATAAAATGTAATCATGTGTACCCATAAAATAAAAACATAATTGGATGAAGAAATACCTCATCCTAATTGTCTATCATTTCAATATTTCCATCATAATAAGGATACCAAAATAAGAATCAAATTGTTTTCTTCTTTAAGCCACCCATTCCACTTAGTATCCATTAAAAATAACTCAATGACAATATTAAGGATAAAATATACAATGAAGCATAACCATTTTACAATCTTCATATGATATAAATGTAGTTAGATTATCATGGAAACAACATTATGAATCCAACACCAATATATATTTTGAAAAAAAAAACTAGTGGTTCCAAAAAGTATATTCCAAAGTTATGTAATATCTTATTTGATGTTAGAATAATCAACCCATAGTTACCCATATTTGACATTAATTAAATCATTTTTGTCTTATTCCTAGAATCCTAGATTTCCTCTCTATGCTAGTTGACTTCTACATGTTCCTAGAAGTCAATACTTGCTAGAATGGGTCATGGAGTGCTTTGGAATCATCCTTGAACCATATTTAGCATGTCTGCTTTATTCTTGATTCCTTAAAGCGCATATCTGCTTTTTTCTAATACTGCCTTGCTTTACATTTGATTTAAGGCATAACGGAAAAGCTAGTCTAGGGGAACTTGCCTTATTTTTTAACCACGTCATTCTCCTTCCTTTTCTCCATACAAAAGCATGAATGAGTTGTATTTCCACCACACATTATCTTTCCCACTTGATTTATCTAATTCATGAGGATCTTCATGGATTTGGAAAGTCCTTTTTGCACCTATGGGGGATTTGACTTGTTTTAGTAAGCCTGTTTTTTTACCAATTCAAATAGCAACTTAGTGATTTTGAATCTCTCATGTAATTATATATTTGAGCATCCTATTACTTCATATGGTTTGCTAATGTACACTTATTCAATACAGGATTAATTTATGCTCCAATTTCAGTCTCCTTTTGTGTGAATTTTGCATGTTTGATTAGAAATTTTGTGAGTGTAATTGATCTATCTCTTGGGTTCAATTTTCACATGGTATAATAGACTCTGTGGATCAATTTATCTCCTTTAAAATTGTATTTGAAGGTTCAACATCACTGACTGGGAGCGCATTCTACTGACTGAAGGGCATAGGAGCTGAGATATGTACCAATCTCAAAGGATCATCTTGACTCCATTCAATTTCTTCGAATGGAAAGATGAGATGGAGATATTGTTGAGAGAGAAAGGTATCTATAGGGTTACCATGGATACTGAGGCAGAGCCCAATGTAGTTGTAGAGAAAATCAAATGGCATAATAGGAGGGATGAGGCCTATGGTCTTTTGTGTCTGAGTATTTCAAGAGACCTCTTCCATCTTGATTCATTGATATATCCTAATGAGGTGTGGTAGAATATTGAAGAGATTTTTGGAAAGACAGATGAGATGAGAGGACATCAAATTGAGAATGAATTGATCTCCTTGAATCCTAGTAGCTTCGAATCATTGCAACTCTATTTTACCAAGTTTAAGGCCCTGTTTTTGCAATTAAAACAATGTGGGATTGAAAAGAAGAAGGAGCAACTAGTTTTGACCATTCTCTCAAAGCTTGGTCCTGACTATTCAATGTTTGTTTCAATATTCTATGCCACTAAATTGACAGCTAGAACCTGGAAGATGCCTAATCTTGTTGAGTTCATGGAATACATCACTCAGGAGCAAGATAAATTGGTGATGATGGGCACCATCAAACCTTTCAAAGACCAAGCTTTGGTTTCTGGAGATTCGAAGGTGGATTCAAAAAGCAAGAAAAAAGCTAAAAATCCACCTAAGCAAAAGAGAGACAAGGTAAAGTCTCAAGAGGAGTCCTTAGGCTCCAAGAATAACCCCTAGAAGAAGAAGAACAAAGGAGAAATGAGCAAGTGCGCATACTACAGTAAGGGCTATCATCCTGAGAGCTCTTGTATGAAAAAGAAGATAGACATGTTGACCCAACTCTTGGAGAAGAACAAAATCTCCCTTCATGATTGCTCAAAGAAGAGGGAAGGAGGATCAGATTCAGAAGACAAGGAGAGAGTACATGCCTTGGTTGTTGTCACCTCAAGCTCACCTAGTTTCATCATTGATTCTAGAGCTTCAAGATATATGGTTTTGACAAAAGATATCTTCTCTTCTCTTGACATGTCGAAAGGTCCACAAATAGTTTTGGGAGATAACTCTCTGACTGACAGTATGGGAAAGGGTAGGATTGATCTTGACCATGGTAAGTTCAATAATGTGTTGTATGTTCTAGGTCTTGCCTCTGATTACTTGTTAGTGTATCAAATGAATCACACTGGGTCTCCAAAGAAAGTCATCTTCTCCCTCAATGAAGTTGAAATCACTGAGATTTCGAATGGTAAAGTCATAACAAAAGGTGTTGTTAATTACACTTCGAAGGTATACAAGTTTTCCCATTTTCTACCCTGCTCAAACCCCTCTGCTCTTCTTACTCATGCTAATGAATCAAGCAATCTTTGGCATGAAATATTTGGGCATCTTAACTACAAGTATCTTTTTTATTTGAGTGAAAAAGATATGGTCATAGGGTTACCAAAGATCAAGTTTTTAAAGGGAGTCTGTCAAGGTTGTATCCTAGGAAACACCCAGAGCACAAGTATGAGAGAGCTAGTCATGAGAAAACCTCTGCACCTCTTGAGTTGATCCATGAGTCAAGAAAAATATGCACTCACCTTCATAGATGACCATTCCAGGTATTGTTGGGTTCACTTCCTAAAGCATAAGTCTGAATTTTTTGACCTCTTCAAAGTATTTAGAGCCTTGGTTGAAAACCAGTCTGGGAGGAAAATACAGATCCTCAAATCTGAAAATGGTGGTGAGTATGTCAAGTCTGATTTCATCTAGTATTGCAAGGATGCAGGTATCCAAATGCAGCATTCTATCCCTTACACACCACAACAAAATGGTGTTGCTGAGAGGAATAACAGATCACTAAACGAGGTGGCAACTTGTATGATGGAGGCTAAAAATTTTCCACCAAAGTTTTGGGCTGAAGCTATAAAATATGCATCCTATATCCAGAATAGGGTACCACATAAGCAACTTGATGGTATGACTCCTTTCGAAGCTTGGAGTGGGCACAAGCTAGATGTGACCCATTTTAGGATTTTTGGCTCAAAGGCTTGGGCTAGAATTCCAACTGAAAAGAGGAAGGATTTGCAACCCCAAAGCCAAGAGTGCCAATTGGTTGGGTATTCTGAATATTCAAAAGGGTACAAGCTTCTCAAATTGAGCACAAATAAATATTTCATTGAAAGAAGTGTGCAATTCAAAGAAGAGTCTTTAGCAGCAGTTGAAGTTGGAGAGTCCTCTTCACCACCACATCCAATGATTGTAAGCGAAGAGACTAATGAGTTTTTTGATTTTGATATGTCTGATAATGATGAATTAATTGCAGATCCTAACATCCCTATAATACCAAAGTGGGAAGCAAGGACCATTCACTCAGCCGGAGAACTAGCTAGAAATCGTAATGACACTAGAAGGACTAAATCTCAATTTGAGAGTGCCCTTTGTGTGAAAGATCCTCTCTTTTCTGAGAAATGTTATTTGATCATAGAATCTGATCCACAAACATATGAATATGTAGCACATGATCCAAGATGGAAAACAGCCATGAAAGAAGAATTCATCTCGCTCTAGAAGAATAACACATGGGAACTGGTTGATCTTCCCCCAGGAAGGAAGTTAGTGAAGTGTAAGTGGGTATTCAAAACTAAGTTTGTAGCTGATGGTTCACATTTTAAATATAAGGAAATATTGGTAGCCAAGGGATACTCTCAAGTACATGGTATTGACTACAATGAGATATTTTCACCAGTGGCAAAGATGGACACCATAAGGCTTTCTCTAGCCATCGCAGCTTCGAAGCAATGGAAGGTACATCACATGGATGTAAAGTGTGCCTTTCTAAATGGAGATATGACTGAAGATATTTACATGCAACAACCAAAATGTTTTGTATCTAATCCATCTTTAGTGTGTAGGTTTAAGAAATCATTGTATGGGCTCAAGCAAGCCCTCAGGGCTTGGTATGCCAAGATTGATGGCTTTATGTTGTCACTGAGTTTTGTTCGATGCAAGTCTGATCCTAATGTATATTTGAAGCTTATTCATGTTCTTTAATGATTATTGTTCTCTATGTGGATGACCTTCTGATTACAGGAAGTTCAAAGAAAGAGATTTCCTCCTTGAAGGATGCAATGAACCATGTCTTTTCTATGACAGAGTTGGGATTGTTGAGCCAATTCTTGGGTCTCGAAATTGCTCAATCCCAACATGGAATCAAGGTTCATCAGTCAAAGTATGCTTTATATCTTCTCATCAAGTTCAGAATGAAATATTGCAAGCCAAGCAAAACTCCATTCCATTCAGAAGATAAGCTTGAAGAAGCAGGTTCTCCTCCTATGGTATCTTCAGAACAAGTAGAAGACATCTTCACCAAAGTATTCTGTGAGAAGACCTTCAGTAATCTCAAATCACTGCTAGGGATTGCTGATCATGTGGTGAATAATGATTGATGACAAGATTTCCAAAATTTTGTTTTCTTGTCCATGTTTAAGGGAGGATTTTCCCACTGGGTTTTTGCCTCTTTCCTTGGTTGTATGGACATGCAGTATGTAAAAGGGTGACTAAGCCTTATTGCTAGACCCTATAATTTTATTATATTTACTCATAAATTCAGGCTTAAAGCATGGTGTTAGAATAATCAACCCATAGTTACCCATATTTGACATTAATTAAATCATTTTTCTCTTATTCCTAGAATCCTAGATTTCCTCTCTATGCTAGTTGACTTCTACATGTTCCTAGAAGTCAATACTTGCTAAACTGGGTCATGGAGCACTTTGGAATTGTCCTAGAACCATATTTAGCATGTATGCTTTATTCCTTATTCCTTAAAGCGTATATCTTCTTTTTCTGAAAGATGCCTTGCTTTACATTTGATTTAAGGCATAAAGGAAAAGCTAGTATAGGGGAACTTGCCTTGTTTTTTTACTACATCATCCTCCTTCCTTTTCTCCATACAAAAGAATGGATGAGTTGCATTTACACCACACAGTAGCTTTCCCACTTGATTTATCTAATTCATGAGGATCTTCATGGATTTGGAAATTCATTTTTGCACCTATGGGGGATTATGGGGGATTTGACTTGTTTTAGTAAGCCTGCTTTTTGACCAATTCGAATACCAACCTAGTGCTTTTGAATCTCTCATGTAATTATATATTTGAGCAGCCTATTACTTTATATGGTTGGCTAATGTACACTTATTCAATACAGGAATAAGTTATGCTCCAATTTCAGTCTCCTTTTGTGTGAATTTTGCATGTTTGATTGGCAATTTTGTGAGTGTAATTGATCTATCTCTTGGACTCAATTCCCACATTCGAGAGTATTTATGTGTTATACAATTCAATATGGGGTAGATTTTATCACATATGTAACATAAGTGACAAAAAAATCTATTTGGCAACATATGTCAACTCATTTTAAATTTTAACACAAAAGATATAAAAACAATTAAAACCATCATAGATACATTCTAAAGCCATAAACAATCAAGAGATTAAAAATAATTTACATCTCCCTCTCGATACTTGATAAATCAAAATTTAAAATATATCTTTTAAAAAAACTTTACAATTACAATATGAAGCAACTTCATTAAAAGAAAAACAATGTATAAAATATCCACGATGAAGATTATTTTTTTAAGAATAAAACTAAAATATATCTTTTAAAATATATCAAATTTGAAGGGTGGGTCTTAATTTCAATTGGAAGGGTATTTATTCTATGAGCCCTTCATCAATATAAATAATTGAATGTATCAACCAAAAATATCTTCAAATTCTTTTCCCATTATTTTGTCCATGTGCAACAATCATTACATCTCTCCTTCTCTCACTTTAAGAGAGCTTGTAAAATTTCTGAAGTTGTTGGATGAGACCTTCAACTTCCTTAACATCATTGCTTGTTCTCATCCAAATACTAGTAGTAGAAAGACATAGAGATTCATAAAGAGCATGGATTACTTTCTTAGTGGAAACAACAATTGAGAAAATAGATCTTCAAAAAGTGTTTGTCATCATATTTAGAATAGACTAATGATGACAGTTTATAAACTGGAAATTTTCCCCATAATCAATGTTATGATTGTTATCTCACAAACATGCATTTTCCATTGTAAATTCCAGCACACCAATCGGGGATTGTTTGGCATAACACTAAATGCAATGCATGTTGCCACTACAACATTCACCGCTCTCACTACACAACTAGTGTTTTTTCACATTGCCATTGTTGTAGAGGCATGGGGAAAAGAGTGAAGTGATGGTGAAGTGAATTGGGTCAAGTGGAAACTGAGCCAAACTACCAACCTAAGCCGTGAGAAAATGATGGTTCCTATCCCAAAATAATGTAAATCACCAATAAAGGAGGAAACCAAAGTGAAATAAACTTAACAACAAAAACTATGAAGCGAACCATGAAAAAACTAGGAAGTAAACCATAAACAAATGAGGGAACAAACAAATGAGGATTCCAACACCTCTATGTGGCATTATTTTGATGGACACAAACAAGTGAGGTTTTGTAGCCCCTATAGACCAAGAATTAAGGGTTCATATCCCCCTATCGATGAGGGTTTGTATCCCCATATGGACTTACCAAAAAACAGCCTTAGAAACCCAACCCCAGAACAAACAACGAACCCCTTGAATAGAAGAGGAAACCAAGAAAAGTAAATTCAAAATAGAGAACTAATGTGTGGCCAACAAGTGGCTTATTAGACAAATGATGTATCTTGGAACAATGCCAAGAAACCCTTCTCACCAAAAATAAATGCTTTCAACATAAACATAAATCAATGAATTCACTTCTATTAACAGAAAATAGTAATCAAGTATTCAAGGTTGAAACCCTTACTTTTACTTCTTCATCCAAAACTTCTTCTTCCCTCTAGTCGCACATTTATTATATAGTGAATCATGTAAGGCACGTGTATCGTTACATTAACATGGTAAATATTGTTGTTACATATCAGTGAATAACAACAATAGTGTACCACCAACGTTATTCACCCAAAATAGTTCATATAGAAATTAGTTGAATGAAATATGCATTAATAGTATAAATCCGTGGTGGAAAGGCTCATACCCATGCTTTAAGCATTAGTTGGAACATTTGTCGATTGCTTGCAATCTCGAACCACAACTCCTCCTAGCCTTAGTCGGTCCCCTCTCTCTGCGAACCTCACAACTCCTCTCTAGAACAATAAAGGAGTGAAACTAAACTTATAAAATACTTGTTAAAACCTTATTTCAAGCCCTATGGATTTTTAGCATTCAATCGATGAGTAATATGGTTTATTTTTACTGGGGTAAAGCGGTGACACACATGGCAACTTTTTATTCACATTCCCATAGTAATGCTAACAATATATTCATTTACATTTTTTCAGAGGAAAAAATACCAGACCTTGATATTCTTATTGAATCAAAGGACATCATATACATTCAACCAACAAAGGGCTATCCGAGCTTTAGCAAAAACATTCTCATTTGGGGACCCCACTAGATTACTAAATAATCAGTGAAACATCCATACTGCCAGAAAACAAGGAAAAAGAAAAGCATAAAGTCTATCTTGGATAGACTTTCTCATCATTCCTGATAAATAGGTCAGAAAATGCTGAAATAGAGATCGTATGACCACAAAAAAACTAGTCCTGAGCATAACAAGAAGGCTGAGAGTCTCTTCAATGTCATCTAAGAACTAATTCAAACCTACACAGATATATGTGCCAAAATAAATAATAAGACCTAAAGCTCGAAACTAGCTAGAAAAGCTAATAATTCCCATGATCAATGATCATACCATCCAATGATTCAGTAAAGTTCACGAAGTCGGGGTCCAACAATAAAGCTTGCTTAGAGAGACAGTCAGCCTACTGGTTATACTCACGATAAATATGTTTGATGGTCACAGGAGGGACATGTTGCAGCAAAGATAGAATGTCATCACACCAATGACTCAGATGAGGGGCATTTAGTGACGCTAATCTGTTAACCCAAGAAATTATGACAAGTGAATCACCATAAATAGTAAGAAGAGGGATCCCCAAATGTTTGATCACCATAAGAAGGGCCCACAGAGCCAGAAGCTTAGATCTGGTATTTGTGCTTTTTCCACAGCCCAGAGAAAAGCTAATGAAGTATGTAGCATTCAAATGTATCACAAAACCAACACCACCAATATTCCTTGCAGCAGCCCATCAAAAAAACCACAAGGGTAACCGATCAAAGGAGCAGGGCCAACAAATCTAGTTCTTTTCTTCTTGTATGGGACTAGATACAAAATAATGAGATCATCAATCTGCTTAAGAAGAGCATGAACAGAGGCCTATTAATTGTCAAAAATGCATCGATTCCTTTGTTTCCAGATACACTAGATAAATAAAAGAGGGAAATAGTAAGAGCTAACAGTAATACATCTGAACCAATGTTCCAGAAAGGAAAAGACAGTGCTATGCTGGATAGTGGGTAACCCAAAATGGTCTCCAAAGGCTGAGTAAACTCTTCTAGAGAAAGAACATTCAATGAATAGGTGTTGTGATTTATCTTCACCCCTTCGACAAAGTAAACACATGTTTGGTCCCTGTCTACCACGGCGCTGGAGCTTGTCCCAGGTCAAAATCCGATTCCTTACTACTAACCAGATGAAGCAACAAATTTTTTTTGGTATATTAAGTTCCTAGAGAATGTCAAGAACAAGAGACCGACCCTCGGTGCAGTAAGTAGAAACAATGCACTCATAACCATGCGCAACAGTAAGTGCACCCACATAATGATCGTGTGACCATAATAAAGAATCACATTCATCAAAAAGTTTAATCCTACCATACTCCAGCCCCGCAATAAAATTGTCCCAAAGAATCTTCCATTCACCCTCTAGATCCAAATCCTCGGTCGTGAACCAATATTTCTGTGCACTAGAGGTCAGATTTCTTGCTTGATCCAACGTGTAAATACCATAATCCTCTAGATATTATCGAAGGTCAAGAGGAATCAAAAATGGTGATCCCAAACCAACAATCGGATCCAGTCCCATTCGTATAGCCTTTCCATTACCAACCTTCCAGATTAGTCCACTGCCCAACCAAGAAAGAGTGTGAAGAAAACCCTTCCAGATCACAGAGACACCTCTAGCAGAAAATGTTTTCATACAAAGCCAGGTTTCCACAGGGAGTATTTTCATATACTTTACTGTCAATAGATGAAACCAAATACTAGTCCCATTGATAGCATGCCAAAAACTTTTAAGACGTAGGGAAAGGCTGAACCAACCCAACTGTTTTATGCCCCAGCCTCCTAGAGAAGTCGGGAAAGATAGAGAACACCAATCTACAAGATGGTATTTTTTGTTGTCCGCAGAAGAACCCCACAGAAAAGAGAAAATAATACTTCTGAGCTTGTCAAGAATGGATTGAGGTACAGGTACCAGGGAAATCCAATATACCGACAAACTAGTGAGCACTGCTTTGATCAAAACTAGTCTTCCCCCAATGGATAAAAGACGAAAGGTCCAATGCTGGATTCTTTTCTCAAATTTTTGAAGGAGCCAATGGCAGTCCTTAACAAAGTGCCCAAGGGACTTAAGATAATATCCTAGGTAATTAAAACCCTTGTTAATGTGCTCAAATTTGTAAGGGAAGAACCCAAAGACCCTGTTCAATAGATCATCATCCAAAATATTGTGGAGGAAGCAAGATTTGTCCATGTTAATTTGCATACCGGAAGAATCATAGAAATTATCCAGTATGAATTTAAATGCAACCCACTCCTCGAATGTACTGGTACCAAACATAATCACATCATCCACAAAGAGTAGATGTGTGAGTGAAAGCTGTGGAGAAATCTTAATGCCCTTGATGTTACCATTGTTTTGTGCATCCTTAATAAGCAGTCTAAGGCCTTCAATGACCAAGATAAATAGCAATGGGGATAAAGGGCATCCATATTTAATGCCACAAGAAGCTATTAAAAACATAGAAGGAGATCCATTGACAAGAAGTGCAAAATTTGCAGATGACAGACAACCCAAAATCCAATTCGCACCCACCAGAGGGACACCAATTTGAAGTAGTATAAATCTGAGATAAGTCCAATTCACCCAGTCCAAAGCTTTAGAAAGATCAATTTTTAAAAGAAGAGCACATCTATTTTTTGTTTTGAAAGTGTGAAGAACTTCTTGAGTAATAGCCAGGGGCTCAGTAATTTGATTATTCTTTAAAAACCCAAATTGCTGAGGAGAAATGAACTTGTCCAGAAAAGGCTTGAGTCTCTGGGAAGCTACCTTAGAAATCAGCTTATAAACCATATTGCAGAGGGAAATGGGTCAAAAATCAGCAAAGGAGTTGGGATTTTCCTTCTTGGGAATAAGTGCTATGAAGGTAGAGTTCATTGAAAAAGTCACCCTGCCTTCTCGCTTGGAAGATTCCACCACTTTAACAAAATCAGGCCCCAAAATGTCAAAGAAAGCCAGATAGAATTCAACAGGCCATCTATCAAGCCCTGGAGACTTATATTTTTTGAAAGATTTAAGGGCGACTTCAACTTCTTTCATTGTGGTCTGACATGAGAAAGACTTCCTCTCCTCAGGGCTAATAAAGGAGGGAAATAAATGAATAAATTTAAGTTGGGCCTCAATATTGGTCAGGTGGTCATCTGCAAAGATTTTCTTGAAATACCTAACCCCCATGGCCTTAATGCCCAAGTCATCAACAACATGATTTCCAGCCTCATCTTCAAGACCCCAGATAGCATTATGGTTCTTTCTGGCTGAAGCCACCACATGAAAGAATTTTGTATTGGCATCACCCTACAATTCCCAAGTCAATCTGCTTTGCAATCTAGCAGATTGTAATTCATGGTCCATTCACTTCTGTAACTCGAGCCTAAGTTCCAGAAGTCTAGTATGATCCCGGGCACCAAGTATACTAGAAGATGAGTGTTAGTTTTTCAACATTAAGCTAGCATTATGTTAGGATCTTTACTGAGAGAATAACAAGTACAGCAATAAAACATAAGCACATCACAAGAGACAAGAGACACAAAGAGTTTTCCTCGGGGAAACCATAAAGGAGAAAACCCTGCAACTTCCTCAGAGATAGAATCAACACCAAAACAGTAAAAGCCTTCTTCTTGTCTAGCCCAGTGTATTTCCTTCCTCACTAATGCGCTATACTTGAGTGAGTGAATGATGTGTGTGATAAATAGAGAGTCTCACTCTCTATTTATATTCTTTTTCTCACTTGAAGTGTACTCAATCATGTCGGCCTCACTTAACAATTACTTACTAGAGCCGACATCTCCATGAGTGTCTAATAACCCTAGTGCCCCGAAACTGTGGGGACTTTAACAATGACTTGACATGACTTGTTTACATTATTGATCCTCCCGATCGGAACATCTGGGCAAGACAACATGACTCAAATACATACTAGAAACATCCCGGAATAAACATTGGGTTACAATACATAAGATACATATATGAATACATTCCGAAGTTACAAATACATCAACACTCCCTCTTAACTAGGAAGGTATTCTTTCGACACAATTTTCAGCACTGGTCTTCTTCTCTGTATCAGCTGGATCATCTTTGTCTTCAAGTCATCTTCGTCTTCAAGTCATCTTCTTCTTCAAGTCATCTTCGTCTTCAAGTCATCTTCTTCTTCAAGTCATCTTCATTATCGGATCTGGATCATCTCTCGATCTGAATCATCATAGAACATCAGCACTGGATCTGGATAATCACTGGATCTGGATCATCACTGGCTATCATCACTGGATCTGGATCATCACTGGTGCTATCTCATTATTCTTCTCGTCACAAGAAGTTCTACAGAGCCAGCCCTTTTTCATGTTGGTTGTAGGCATAGCCTCCATGTAGGTCTTTTCAGCACTTATATCTGATCAACACATGATATGAAGAATGGCTCATCATTTCTATCTGATCAACACATGATGCGAAGATAGATACTGCACTTACATCTGACCCACTCGTCAGAAAGGCACACCCAACACTTACATCTGACCTACTCGTCAAAAAGGCACGCCCAACACTCACATCTGACCTACTCGTCAGAAAGGCCCAGCACTTACATCTGATCAACACATGATGCAAAGAATGGCTCAATATATCTATATGATCAACACATGATGCGAAGATAGATACCGCACTTACATCTGATCAACACATGATGCGAAGAATGGCACTGCACTTACATCTTAT
>LPNX011090368.1:146321-179722 GCA_001517045.1 Pseudotsuga menziesii | reverse complement strand
TATCACATCAGAATGGCTACTCAGTTTTTACACTGAGTGTTCCTGGTAACTGACCAGGTGCCTCCATTCCTAGAATGGAAATTGCCCTTACATCTGTCCTACTCGATAGAATGGCCAGCACTCATATCTAACATGAAAGGGAGCAACCCTATCACCATGACAGAATGGCTCAGCCCTTACATCTGACCATGGAAGGAACCAATCCTCTCACCATGTCAGAATGGCTATGGGTCTCATCACTTTCTCTTGGAGGAAACCTTGATCTGGAGAACACCAAGCTTTTCCCTGAAGTACTCAAACTTCATCCTAGCCAATGGCTTCGTCAATACATCAGCTATTTGTTCCTCCGTCGCAATATACTGGAGCTTCATTGCTCCTCTCTGCACCATATCCCTGATATAGTGATACTTGATCTCGATATGCTTCGACTTGTCACGGAACACTAGATTCTCTAACAACTTCACACAACTTTGGTTGTCACAATGTATACAAGTAGCATCCAACTGGAGATCAAATATATCAAATATTAGCTTCTGTAGCCATACTGCCTCACAACTAGCTGAACAGACTGCGACATACTTTGCTTCAGCTGTACTCAGTGCCACACAGGATTGCTTCCTGCTAAACTAAGAGATCACACCTGATCCCATACTGAAGAAACATCCTAAAGGACTCTTCCTGTCAATGGCACTACCTGCCCAATCTGAATCAACATAACCCTCTAGGTTAACCTTTTGATTCGCATCGTACTTGAGCCCATAATCGATTGTACCCTTCAGGTACCTCAGAACATGCTTTGCAGCAATCAAGTGAACATTTCTTGGATCTGTCAAGTACTGCCTCAAGGTGTTCACAGCAAAGAAAATGTCTGGTCTCGTGTTCGTCAGGTACATCAATGACCCAATCATCTGACGATACATCGTAGCATTAACCGACTCTGATGAAGCATCACTCAATAGCTTCAGGTTCGATGCCATAGGTGTGGTCATAGCTTTGCAGTCCATCATCCCAAACCTCTTCAGGATCTCTACTGCATACTTCCCTTGTCCAAGGAAGATTCCATCTGTACTCTGCCACACCTCCATACCTAGAAAGTAATGCATCATCCCCAATTCCTTCATTTCGAACTCAGCAGTAAGCTTTCTCTTCGTATCAGCAATCAACCCATCTGTACCTGTCACAAATAGATCATCTACATACAGTAGGAGCATCACTGGGTTGCCATCTTCAACCTTGTAGTAAAGTTTGGAATCTGCTTTACTCTTGGTAAAGCCCAAACTAGATAGAAAGCTATCAATTCTACCGTACCAGGTCCTGGGTGCCTGTTTCAATCCATACAGAGCTTTCTTCAATCTCCATACATGAGACTCTCTGTCATGTGTCTCAAAACCGAGTGGCTGTTCTACATACACTTCCTCTTCTACTACACCATTCAAGAAGGCAGTCTTGACATCCATCTGGTGTATCTTCCATTTCATCACTGCAGCCAGAGCAA
Source organism: Pseudotsuga menziesii (assembly GCA_001517045.1). Taxonomy (NCBI): domain Eukaryota; kingdom Viridiplantae; phylum Streptophyta; class Pinopsida; order Pinales; family Pinaceae; genus Pseudotsuga; species Pseudotsuga menziesii. Next base: position 178,227 of record LPNX011090368.1, on the reverse strand, counting down.
GTACTGATCTGATGGAAGTGTATCTGGCTACAGGTGCGAAGGTCTCTTCATAGTATACTCCCTCTTTCTGAGAGAATCCTCGAGATACAAATATTGCTTTATACTTTTCAATGCTACCGTCTGCAGCATGCTTGATCTTGTAGATCCATTTGGAAGTTACAACTGACTTCCCTTTTGGTCTTGGGACAACATCCCAAACATCATTCTTCGTGATCGATTGATATTCTTCGATCATAGCATCCTTCCATTCTTTTTGTTCTGCCGCTTCTACATAACTGGAAGGTTCTTTATCAATGAAATCACATAGTAAAGCTACATACTCGGAATTAGATCTGGTCCTCTTTCTTTCTCTGTGATTCTCTTCTAGAGCCCCATATCTTTCCGCACCTTGGATAAGTTCATGTACCCAAGCAGGTTTCCTCTTATGAGGATTCTTCTCCAGAGGTGGTTCTACAGGTCTTTGTGGTTCCTTGAACTCTCGATCTTCTTCTTGAGCTTCTTCGTTCATGATTGTATCATGAAATCTGGGTACTTCTGCTTCTGCTTCTTCAGGTTCTTCAGCAGGTTTTTTTCTAGATTTGTTGTAAGCTGTGCCTTCATCAAATGTCACATCCCTGCTGATGTCAATCTTCTTGTATCCTGGGAAATAGATTCTGTAAGCCTTCGAGCTTTCAGAGTATCCCACAAATATTCCCTTCTTTCCTGAAGTATCTAGTTTTGTTCTCTTTTATTTTGGAATGTGTATGTACACGGGATAGCCAAATATTCTGAGATGGCTGAATTTTGGTTTCTTGTTGGAGAAGACTTCTTCAGGAGTCTTGTTCTCAAGTACTCTATGTGGAGTACAGTTCTGTACATACACTGCTATTCTGGCAGCTTCCGCCCAAAGATGCATAGGTAGATCTTGATCATGAAGCATTGCTCTTGCAGCTTCCATGATGGTTCTATTCTTCCGTTCCGCAATTCCATTTTGTTGTGGATTATAAGGAGTGGACAACTCCCTCTTAATCCCTGATTCTTTACATAGCTCTTTGAATTCATTCGAAGTGAATTCTCCACCATTATCTGATTGAAGAGTCTTGATCTTCTTTTCAGTATGGTTCTCTATCAAGGCTTTGAATTCTTTGAACTTGCTGAATACTTCATATTTGTTCTTCATAAAGTAAATCCATGTCTTTCTAGAAAAATCATCAATAAAAGAAACATAGTATGCATACCCGCTTAGTAATTTTGATGACATAGGAACGCATACATCGGAGTGGATGATTTCTAGGATACCTTTGGCTTTGCTTTCGCTGCTGGGAAATGTCTTCTTTGTATTCTTCCCTTTCATACATCCTTTGCAAACTCCATCATGTTTTGCTTGGAATTCTGGAAGACCTTCAACAGCTTTGCTTGCAACAGGTAGTGCTCTGTAATGCACATGTGCAAGCCTTCTATGCCAAAGCTCATTTGGCTCTACTGTGTCATGGATCAAGGCTTGTTCTGGATGACCCTTCAATTTGTACAAGCCTCCTTCTTGTTCTTCGATCACTACCGCATCATCGATAGTCTTTCCTTTTGGCCACATAATGACTGGACCATCTATGAATGCAACCCACATTCCTTTTGCATCCAATGCTGAAATGGAGAGAAGATTTTTGTTGAGTCCTGGAACAAACAATACTTCTTTCATTGTTAGAGACTTACCAGAGTCTAGTTTATATGAATATTCCCCACTGCCTTTTATTGGATATTGATAGTCATCTCCTAGTTTCACCTTGTGAGGTGATTCATGTTCTGACAGTCTTACAAACGATTCCTTGAATCCCATCATATGTTTGGAAGCACCACTATCTATAATCCAATCATCACTTCCATGAGTAATGTTACCTGTGAGAGCTGATATTAGAACATATTCATCCTCGCTTGAAGAATCTTCACTTTCATATCTGGATCTCTTATTGGATGGTTCATCATCCTCTGCAGCATGAGCATGATGTCTTCTTTTGTTCCCCTTCTTCTTATGAGAGTGGCTCTTGTTCTTCGGACAGTCTTTTGCAAAGTGTCTTATCTCATCACATGTATAACATCTTAATTTTGATATGTCTCTTCTGGGATGAGAATCCTTACCTTTGGAGTAATGAGGTCTTCTTCTGCTTTTCTTGGAGTGGGCTGTGAGGGCTTGGTCTTCACTTCCCATCTTCTCTTCTTGAGCTGATATCTGTGCTTATTCTTGAGAACATTCTTCCCATAGTCTGCTGAATTTGACTAACTTCTTTCTAGCACAGATTCCTTGGATGAAAGCATCCCATGACCTAGGAAGGCCATTCAAAGTAGTCATCACAATCTCTGCATTTTCCACTTCTTCATCAATAGCTTCTAATTGTTCCTTGATCTGAGAAACCCTTGTGAAGTAAGGCTGGATAGTTTCTGCATTCTGAATCTTCACATTCTTCATTTGGTTCCTCAGGGTCATCTTCCGATTGATGTTCTTTCCTTCAAACAATTTGGTTAGGGCATCAAACATAGCTTTAGGTGTCTTGAGAGAGGACACCTATGGGATAAGATGATCCTTAATAGAATCAGTAATGATCCTCTTTTCCATAACCATATTTTTCTTATGTAAGGCTTTTGCCTCATCTCCCTCTGGAACTGGAACCTCCTCATGAATGTAGGAGTCTAATTCATTCTCTTCCAAGACCAGGGAGATCCTATAATTCCAAGCTCGGAAGTTATCAGCTCCCTCAAGCTTTTCATCAAGCTTGGTATGATGAGACATTTTAAATGATAACCTCAAATGGAAATACAAATATTTTAGATCTTACCAAGTTCAAGATGTCGGATCTGAAACTTGAGCTGAAGTTCTGTAGAGCTAGTTCAGGAGCAAATTAGGGTTTTGATTTTTCGGAGTTCTGTCCACCCAAATGCCTTGAAAATTTTCCCTAACTTTGATTTTGGGGAGGAGATCAATCCAGGCCTGGGCTCACTGAAAAATTCCTCTTCTGTAAAAATCCCTAATTTTCGACCCCAGTGACAGGTCCAAAACTGAAAAACCTCAAAATTGGATTCTGTTTTGACAGAAATATGCGCCCTAAGGAGGAGAGTTGTTCCACCTTACTTTTTCTGAAAATATGTGGAGGAAGGTCCACAAACTAGGAATCCCTAGTTCTCGTAGCTGCATAGTGTCTTATTCTCAGGTTAGCTCTGATACCATGTTAGTTTTTCATCATTAAGCTAGCATTATGTTATGATCTTTACTGAGAGAATAACAAGTACAGCAATAAAACATAAGCACATCACAAGAGAAAAGAGACACAAAGAGTTTTCCTCGGGGAAACCATAAAGGAGAAAATCCCACAACTTCCTCAGAGATAGAATCAGCACCAAAACAGTAAAAGCCTTCTTCTTGTCTAGCCCAGTGTATTTCCTTCCTAACTAATGCGCTATACTTGAGTGAGTGAATGATGTGTGTGATAAATAGAGAGTCTCACTCTCTATTTATATTCTTTCATTCACTTGAAGTGCACTCAATCATGTCAGCCTCACTTAACAATTACTTACTAGAGCCGACATCTCTATGAGTGTCTAATAACCCTAGTGCCCCGAAACTGTGGGGACTTTAAAAATGACTTGACATGACTTGTTTACATTATTGATCCTCCCGATCGGAACATCGGGGCAAGACAACATGACTCAAATACATACTAGAAAAATCCCGGAATAAACATCGGGTTACAATACATAAGATACATAGATGAATACATTCCGAAGTTACAAATACATCAACAATGAGGAGTCAAGAAGACTTTTGATTTCATCCTCAATAAGAATGGATTTATCTCTCATATCTAGGGATTAAATTTTGGTCTAGTATTTGACCTTTCTTTTCAGAAGGTGTAGTTTAATAGAGAGGTCTTCCATTGTATCCATAGTATCTTTAGAGGAAATAAGAGGCCATTCTGCTCGAATCATCTTAACAAAGTCCTCATTAGACAACCAAGAGTGATTGAACTTGAAAGGAAGATGACAAGAGACTGGGTCGTCCATCCATTTGAAAAGAACAGGATAGTGATCAGATACCCTAGAGTGATGAGCCCAAACCCTATGTTTGTCTAGAAGGCTAACAAGATTAAAGGAGAGTAAGAATCTATCAATCCTTTTACAAATTCCCTTGTCCCCTAACCTACCATTACGCCAGGTTGGCCCAACACAAGAAGGGGCCATATCCGCTAGCTAATGATCGGAGAAAATTTTAGTAAAATAGGGACCAAGGGGATCAAGAATAGCCTTAGTACCCAAAATCTTAGACCCATTCAGAATTAGATTCAAATCACCAGCAAGGATCAGATTAGGCAAAGTGAGAAGACCACCCCAAGCAACCGAAGATTCACGATGGTGATAAGGGCCATAGCAGTTTAATATGGAAAGAGAAGTGGTTGAACCTCTGAATTGAGCATTGAGGAGGATCCTAGCCATAGTATGAAAGGCTTTACATTTGACAAGGTGAGGGCTCCAGCCTGAGAGAATGCCCCCTGAGAGGCCAAAGGAGTTGATGGCACAGAATTCCCAACCGGGACAGATATTGGAAAAAGCAAGCAAAGCATGGTAAGAACTATTCATGGTTTCTTGTAAAAGTATAATATCAGGTGAGAGAGCATAGAAAAGATGAAGGAGGATTTTTTGTTTAGCCAAGCCCCCCAAGCCTCGAACGTTAAGAGAGAGAATTCTCATCAAGAACCACTCTGAGAAGGGGTCAAAGCTCTAAGGACCCTATGGGGAGAAGATAACTGATGACGTGTCACATTTTTTAGCTTAGTGGACAAAGGGGTGTATGGAGCAGAAACTAGATCCAAAGACTCGGAAGGGTCTTTTTTCTTTTTTCTGATAGTAACATTCTCGAATCTAATGGAATCCAGTGGTAAGACCGAAGGGGAGAGGGGGTTTTAGCTGAAAATATTTCCAAATATTTTTGTAGAGAAGGATCTGCAAAGGACAGTGAAGAAACAAAATTGTGAGGAGGAGAAGCAATAACAATGGGGCGAGGACAAGAGAGAGGAGGGAAATCAGAATCAGAGAAAATAGAAGGTGGAGGGACCTCAGCTTCCAAGGAGGGGGAAAGTGTGGGCTGGAATGAAGAGGGAGGATGTTCCACAGGGGAGGCAGTAGCAGCATTCAATACAGGTACAGGACAGGACATAGGAGGGACAAAAGCATCAATAGAGGAAAGGGAATTACATCCATCCACCAAATACAAAAGTGAAAGTTGATGTTTAGAGGCATCATCAAAATAAGAGCAAGCATTATAGTAATTACTTGGTGCTGAAGGAGTTACAGAAGGAGATATGAGCCTCGTAGAGGGGTCTTCCAGAATAGGTGGAGGAGATCGACGAGCCATGGGTGAGTGATGTGCCAACGGAGAGGTTGAACCCTAACGAATGACAGGACATTCTCTGCGCAGATGTCCAACATCCCTACACCAACTGCATCTGAAGGGGATATTAAAGTAGTCTAATCGCTGAGTGAACAAATGTTCATGGCATAGTATCTCCACATCAGCCGGCAGCCCCACAGAAATGTCCATTTCCACAAGAATTTTAGCCATCCTTTTATCAAAGGAGTTCAAGAAATCCTCCTCCACTACAGCGAAACGACCAATGGTATTACCAATGCCCTCCAGCAGGGATCGATTCCAAAGAGGAAAAGGAAGGTCTGGGAGCAGAACCCACAAATGACGTTTCTTCACACACTCCCTGAGAGGGTCAAAATTGACATGCCATCTATCCAGAACCAAAGAACCAACACCAATACACCAAAGAGAGTTAAGAACAGTCGTAGCATGGGAGTCTTCTAGAAAGATGAAAACAATCCAGCCCCGAGCCAATAAGCTAATCATAGGCACATAAGTAAGGAACGACTTCTAGTGCTCAGAGGCCCAAGAGAACCAAGCCTTTTTATCCATTTGATGGTATTCAAGTCTGCCAATAAGGGTACACGAGCATAAATCTTCAACCCGGTCCATGAAGACATCACGCCCCACAACAAAATGAAGCTTCCCCTCCAAGGCCTTGTACGCTTTAGCTTTTTGGCGACGTCGAGAGTGAGCACATGTAGTGTCCGACAGGGGAATAGCATCACTTCCAAACCCTCTGACATGGTGTTTAGATAGGACAGGACATACAACAAAACCCACACCCAAAATCCCACGAGAGCAGATAACCTGTGAAGTGGACCACAAACCCTAGGTTAAATGTCCCAAGAAGGAAAATGGGTTAACCCACTAAAGCAAGACCAGAAACCCCAGAGAAGTAGGGTTAAGCAAAACCAAAAGGATTGGAAAGCGAAGGAAAAGAACCCCAGATAGCTGACAAAATCCCGAGCAGGTATAGAAAGCAAAAGAAACGGTCAAAAAATAAACATGAAGGTCAACCCCCAAAATCATGGGTTCCACTAAGGTGGCGAAACAAGAAAACGACGTAGATGGAAACCCAAATACTACCATAAATCAACGAGCCCAAGGTACAACAAGGAAATAATCAAGACCAAGAAACAACACAGGTCAACCAGAAGCCAACATAATAGTGCCACTGCATATTCCCACTTTTTTTGTGACTGGTTGGTACTAGTCCTCTGCTAAGAGGAGGAACTCTAGTCGTCAGTTCCAGCAAGGTAGAAAGGCAAGAGAAGGAACAGACACCAGACCGCTGAGTCGTGAGTCGTACCCGGTACCCTAGAAATCAAGACATCCAAGACCCAAAGCAAGCACCACCCCAAAGAAAACGCCAGCCAGACGAGACTCAAAAAATGAGACAGTGCCACCCCAGGAAAGAACAGCAAAGAAGCAAACAAAAAACCTCGAGCCAAGAAAAACCCAAAACAGGCAAGCACAAAGAGCGCTAAATCCAACCTACAAACCTGAGAATAACAGGGGAGAAAAGGTAGGCAATGAGCACGCCATTAGAACGTCCTCTCACAGCAGGAGCCGAAGAAGCAGACTGCAAACCCCGCTCCGCCTGCAAACCTATGACTGCAACCCCCGCCTAAGTCTCTCGCATGTTATCCACATAAACGTGTCTCGTTCCCAATTGTTATATAACCTTCCGCTGAACTTGGATGCTCAAAACCTTGTTCCCATGTGAATACCCACATCGACATTACTAAGTTGGAAATTCTCTCTCCGGGATAGCTAAAACTAACTTCCCATATATTCATTTACATTGTCACAGTAATGATAACTATATTTTCAAAATCAAACTTCCAACGCTAGCAATTGAGTTTTTAGAGGAAAATTTCACCATACAAGTTCATTGGATGAGAAAACAATGTTTGTTGCGTAATTTCCAATATACATCTATAAATTAGAGATTATATTTATGACAAATATTAATGAGTATGTAAATTCATGTACGCTCATTAATGGTGGTTAGTTGTGTCATGTATTTATAAACAACTAAAAATACTATAAATATGATAATTATATAGAAATATTATCATAATGCAAATATGAATATCTTAACAATAGTCACAAATGTAATTTACATATGAGTAGTCTAAAGATTAGACAATTTACACTTTTTTTCGTTCATTTTCTAACCATTTTCCCCTAAATCTAGTCGGAGTTGTTGCAATCGTAGATATAAGGTGTTGATATTGCACAATTGGTATGGAAAAAGGGTCTTTGAGGGTGTTGAATTCACAATCAAAAATAGATTTTGAACAATGAAAAGTTGTGGTCTAGCCAAAGATTAGATTCTTGGATTTTGTCAATAATAGCCAAAAAAGTCAAAATCATCTAATCTTTAGACAAATCCATTTTATACATCCATATTTCTATAAGTTGTGAGTTATGAATTATATGTAGTTGATTGAGACTACAACTAGCCTAGATCCATTTTAAATTATCAAAATAGATATATTTGGGGTTAAGATCGATCTATGCTAGTGTAAAAAGCGTTGTCACTTCAATTATTCTCTCCAATGTTTGATTGACATGCCCCAAAAAATCCATAAATTATCATGAAATTAATAATAATATTGATGGTGTCATGTCCTCTACAAAGCATTCCACTATGGGAATATCTTATGAATGATAACAACTATGATAGAAAGAGACAGTCGAATAACAGGGTGATGCTAAGAACCAACAACTTGTATAGGTTGGAAGTTAGTATATTTATGAACTTTTGACCCTCATTACAATGGTGAAGATGTTGTATATACAATGCCTTCTTCGTTGGATTTATATTGTGGATATTCATCCATAGAGGATTCTAATGATGAGATCTCTACAAGAACCAATGTATAGAGGATACGTTTGTTTTGGAGTATGCAAACAATAAATATTATTTCTATTTTATGTCATGAAACAATGCATGTGAATACATTCAACAAATAAACCATGCCACTTAAGAGAACTAAAGACCTCACATGTCTTTATTTGTTACAGTGTGTTGTTACCTTTGAGAGAAATCATATGCATTTTACAACCCAATATTAAATGGATTGTCCATGACATCAACATCTATCTTTCCAATATCGTATTTTATACAAAACTAAAAATAGAGTAATAATAATTATTCATAAATATTTATTGTACCTAGAGTAGATAGGCATGTCTACATAATAACCATCACAAATATTTAGTACACTATCTACGTGCATTTGCAACTCAAGCCCTTTTTTAGCAATGATTTTTGTATACCTACCCTTATAGCTACATACAAGGGCAATTTTAAACCACCTTTGTTTGTAGTTATAGGGGTGGTTTTTAGCAGTGGTGTGTTAAGACACCCTTATAGCTACATACAAGGGTGGTTTAAAACTATCCTTGTATGTAGATATAAAAGAGTTTTACAAACCACCCAAAAAACCACTTTTGGAAACAATATTTAAGGAGGTGGTTTCGAATCCCTAAAATAAGTTCTTCCTAGAAAATTGGTGGCAGTCAATAAATGTCTATCACTAAGATGTGTCATCATCTATAATATTGGTTAGAACACCCAAAATAAAGATAAGCATGGATTCCATTTTCTCCATTAAGGAGATACACATATAAATACAATCTGGTGTGGCCCTTGGTTTCATATTCCATGTGGTGCCTTGGACTTCCAACGACTCTTCATTTTCAACAATGTAACTTTTACTGGCCCTAACATATTGATTTTTCAACATTCCTCCCCTTAATCCAAAGGGGTGTTTGTGAGTCAAAGAAACTTTTGAAATTAGACAGATAAAAATTGGAAGTGAACAACTACAAAATATTGAACATTTCCTACTTGACAATCTCACCATGTGCCAAGTAAGTTAACATAAGCCGAAGTCTTCAACTAAGTGGTAAAAATAAGTGCTCAATAAATCAATGGTTTTAGGATGACCGCAAACTAGGTGTTTTTGGATGACCATAAACTAAAAAGGTTAGTAGAAGCAACAAAGGATGATGTCTTCTACTAAATGTCGGTTTTAGGCTAACGACAAACCAAAAAAGTGGTTTTGGATGGCTACAAACCAAAAGCATCAAAATGTGATGTATTGTACAAAATGGTGGTTTTGGGCTAACCACAAGCCCAAAAGGTATTTGTAGGATGACCATAAACCAAAAAGTTTAGTAGAATTTGGTCTTCTACTAAATGATGGTTTTTAGATGACTACAAACCAAACAAGTGTTAGGATATTTAGACACTTAGGAGTTAGTTAAGATCAACTTGTGTAATATATCCGTCAGGTAAAAGTGTGTTTCTTTAGTATGCATTAGTATTCATTTGTAAATATTATAATCCGACGGTCATGATATGTTCTAGACATAGAGTGATCCGATGGTTCAACTTCTCTTAGATCATACCTACCATTGATCCGTGGCTTAACACCCGATTGGTCCATGATCTCTATTTAAAGAGCATGGAGGGTCCTTGGCTAGTTGATCGATTATGAGAAGCTCATGTAACTTTCTTTCTTTTGCATAATAAATTGCTCCAAGTAGCTATATTGGTTGGGGCCGTGGACTGTTTCCCTCTCGAGGGTTTTAACCACGTGACAAACATCGGTGTGTTGATATATGATCTATTTGTGTGAAGCAGTTGCTCAAGGTGTTCGATCTTTTAGGAGTACCCTGTGTACCCGAACATGGTATTAGAGTGTTTATGAAGAGTCGTTTTCGGTTTTGATCAAGATCTGGAACCGGTGTTTCCAAAACTTTAAAAGGGTTTTCGCTTCTCAATTTTCTATGCATTTGTGGACTGTGGGAGCTATTCCATTGCATCTGAAGCGCCGTTTCCATTGGGAAATAGTTTTTCTTTCACTGAAAACCATTTCCGTTTGTTCCAAAAACACCCATTTCGGCAAATCTGAAGGTATAATGTTATAGTGATGGATTTGTTGTTTTCAAATCTCTCATATTTTATCAGTTTTATTATTAGATCTTTACTGTTTTAGTCTCGGATTGTTGCCTCCTTGGTTGTGTATGCTCTTTTTCGTGCACCTGGTGTGATCACGGGGAATAAAAAACAGAAAGAGAGTTTTTTTTCTTGTATTTTCAGTTACGTATGCTCTTTGTCGTGCACATTGTGTGATCACGGAAAATTAGAAACAACGAGAAAAGCTTGAAAACGTAGACTTTCCAGGTAAGCTAACCAAGATCTAACCCCATTGTGTGGAAACCGTTTTTTTTGTTTTTTTTGTGATTTGCAGGAAAAGAAGGAAAGCACGGAGAACAAGAGAGAAGAGTAAAAAAAATTAAAAAATCCCCCTTCCTCTTTCCATTCTTTTATGTACCTTTTAAACTTAGCTCACTTGGTCCAAAGTTGTTTTATTCCTTAATAGGTCTTGAGTTCAAGTCTTATTAAGCTACCTTTTAGTGCGTGCAATTTCTAATTTCAAGTTACTTTATTGTAAAAGTGCATCTCACTTAAATAAAATAAAATAAAAAGCGAGTCACTTAAGTCTTTTAATTTATTGCCGCACTATTTAAACTAACATTATTGTAAAAGTGAACATTACTTATTCTACAAAAGTGATTCACTTTAAAAACAACTTTATTGTAAAGTGATTGTTAAAGGTTGATCTTGGGAAGAGGGGTTTTTTTTTTTAGTTGGTCAAGTTAATATCTACCACGTCACTATTGGGGACATCTTTAACATTTTCTTTGATCAAACATAACTTCATCATCCATAATCAATTTTTAGTGCCGTTTTTTTTAAACCGTGTATTTTTTCGATCTCTTTGCATCCAAAGAGTTAGTTTCTGTTCTTTCAGCCATTATTTTACAGTATGGCCGCCCCTTGTGATATTATACTTACAAGTTCTAACTATTTCTCATGGAAATCTCGTATGGAGGATGTTCTGCGAAGTAGGGGACTTTTCAGGATAACCTCAGAGAAAGAAACAGAACCCAATGATGATGATAAGAAAATTAAATGGGAAAATAGATGTGATGAAGCTCATGGATTGATTGGGATGTCAATCTCTACTGATTTGCAATTCCACATATCTGGAATTGATGAACCTGATATAGCTTGGGAAAAGTTGGAATCTGTGTTTGGTAAACACAATGAAATTCAGGGTCATCAACTTGAGAATGAGTTGATCTCCTTAAATACAAATGATTTTTCATGCATTCAAGACTATTTATCTAAGTATAAAACTCTTAGACTCTTATGTGCATAATGCAAGATTAAGAAAGAAGACAAACAATGTATTTATCATATCCTTTCCAAACTTGAACCTGCATATTATGTGTTTGTATCTACATTCTACTCCATGAAAGAATCCTTGACTACAGCTAGCTATCAAGAGCCTAGTCTTAAATCTTTTTGTTATTCCTTAATTAGAGAGCAAGATAAGCTCATTCATCTTGGAATAATTAACAATGTAGATACATTTGGGAAAGCCTTATTGTCCCAATAGAAACAAAATTCCAAGCCTCCCAAGAAACAAAATTTTCGCAATAATAAGCCAAACAACAAGGGTCCCAAACCCTCTTAGTCAGCTCCTTCCTTAAAAGATGACAAAGGATCCAAGCCAAAAGGAAAGAAGACTGAGCGTCATTGCAATTTTTGTGGAAAATATAATCATGATGAATCTAAGTGTTTCAAGAAGATGGCAACCTTGGAAGCAGCACATCAACTTAGATTCATCTTCAGAATCTACCTCTCATGGACATGCACTTTGTGCTTCTGGTTACTCTTATACTTCATCTTCTTCTTCTACTTCAATTGAATAGCTCATTGATTCTAGAGCATCTTATCATATGGCTAAGGATCAAGCCATCTTTTCTACTATACATGAATGTAACACCAAGCAAATATTTGTTGGTGATGATAGATCTCTAAGTGTTGTAGGATCTAGAATAGTTCCAGTAGAAAATGGTCATTTTAGTGATGTACTATATGTTCCAAAAATTTCCTACAATTTGTTATTAGTCTATCAAATTATTCATTTGGGTGAAGGTAAAACTGTGAGGCTTACACCTCACCAAGTTGTAATCAAGGATTTTAAAAATCCTCAAAATGTCCTTGCTATTGGAACTGTTGATAATATTACCAGGTTATACAAATTTAACAAATTTGGGTCATCACCTTTTCCTTCAGTTTTTGTTGCTCATAGTGATAACTTGAGCAAACTTTGGCATGAGCGATTTGGTCACTTAAATTATCGCTCATTACAACAACTATGTAAAGACAATATGGTGACTGGTCTTCTGATGGTATCTTGCAAGGATGGTGTTTGTTCCGGTTGTGTACTCATAAGACATCATCAGGACAGTTTTGAAAAACGTGCCTCTTGGCACGCCTCGGTTCCCTTAGAGCTTGTGCATAGTAACTTGTGTGGCCCTCTTCCATATACATCCTTTTCTGGTTTCAAATATTTCTTAACTTTCATTGATGACTACTCCAGACACACTTGGGTTTACTTCCTAAAACTTAAGAGTGAAGTATTTAACATGTTCTTGGCCTACAAGGCCCTTGTTGAAAAATAATCTGGTCATCAAATTATTAAGTTAAGATCTGACAATGGAGGAAAATATGTTAACAACAAGTTCACTACTTTCTGCACTAAACAAGGAATCCAACAACAACAGACTGTTCCATACACACCACAACAAAATGGTGTAGCTGAATGGAAAAACTACACTTTAAAAGAAATGGCTAATTGTATGATCCAATCTAAGGGATTAAGTCTTCAATATTGGGCTGAGGCCATAAATTGTGAGAATTACATAGTTAATCACACACCCACTAAAGTTTTACAAGGTATAACACCAAAAGAAGCATGTAGTAAAATTAATCCAGATGTAAGTCACTTTCGTGTGTTTGGTTGTGAAGCATGGGCTCACATTCCAGATGAAAAATGGAAAGCATTGCAGCTTAAAAGTGAAAAGTGCATATTTGTTGGATATTCAGAAGATGTAAAAGGTTATAGAATTATTCAACCACATTCTCGTGATATCATCATTAGAAGAGATGTTAAATTTGATGAAAATATCTTGGCCTGCAATCCTAACTTGGAGGGTGTGCCATCTTTGGCCTGCGAGCCTGATTCAGTGATTGTACCTTCTTATTCTTATTCCAACTTCCTTGATAGCTTTCCAACTCCAGTTTATGATGATGACAGTGAGGATGAAAATCCACCTATGCCTGCTCATGTTCCTCCAATTGCACCAACACCAATACTTCCTCGATGGGTCCGTTCAACATGTGAAGCAGCTGGTGATCTTGCTGGAGATCCTAGAGATCAACGTCGAACACGTTCTCAGTTTCAGTGAGCCTCTTCTCTTTTGGCTCAAGTTTTCGAGAATCATGATCCAAAAACTTTTGCAGAAGCTTCAGGAAATCCAGATTGGGATGCAGCTATGGACGAAGAATATCGTTCCTTAGTGGCGAACGATACTTGGGATCTTGTTACTCTTCCAAAAGGAAGAAAACTTGTCATATGTAAATGGGTCTACAGAACTAAGATGCATCAGACGGAAGTGTTGAAATACTTAAGGAAAGGTTAGTTACCAAAGTTTTTTTCCAAGTTGAAGGGATTGACTACAATGAAACCTTTTCTCCTGTCGCAAAAATGAATTCCATTCACCTTTTTCTTTCCCTTGCAGCCTTACATAACTGGGAAGTCCATCAAATGGATGTCAAGTCTACCTTTTTACATGGTGATTTACAGGAGGAAATTTACATGGAACAACCTCCTGGATATGTTCAAGATAACTCTAGCCTTGTCTTTCTCCTTAAGAAATCCTTATATGGCCTTGAGCAAGCTCCTAGAGCTTGGTATGCCAAAATAGATAGCTTTCTCCTTGACATTGGTTTTTTTAGATGCCATTTTGACCCCAATGTCTATACCAAGAAATTAGGAAAACATCTCATCATACTTATTCTTTATGTTGATGATCTTATCCTTACTAGTAGTGACCCTAAACTTATAACCCATGTGAAATCCAGTCCTAAGCAAAATTTTGAAATGTCAGACTTAGGACATTTGCATTATTTTCTTGGTCTCCAAGTCTTGCAAACCAAAGAAGGAATCTTTCTTTCCCAATCTAAGTATTCTTGTGACCTTCTTCGTCATTTCCACATGGAATATTGTAAACCAACCCCTTCTCCCTCCCATTCTGGAGTCAAAATTTTTGCCACTTGTACTTCCCTTGAAGTAGATGCCACATTGTATCATCAGCTTGTTGGTATTCTTTTATACTTGACTCGTTCTTATCCTGACCTTTCCTTTGCCATTGGTCGTGTTTCCCATTATATGCAAACTCCTCATGAAAGTCACTATAAAGCAGCAAAAAGAATACTTCGATATATTGGAGGTACAATTCAGTTTGGGATTCATTACAGTACAGAGGGGAAACCTTTGTTGGTTGGTTTCACTGATTCAGATTGGGCTGGCTATCCTGATGATCGAAAGTCTACTGCAGGTTGTGTTTTCAGTCTAGGATCTAGACCTGTCACTTGGGCTTGTAAGAAACAACAAGCTCTTTCTCTTTCTTCAGCAGAAGCAGAATATCGAGCCGTAGTTAATGCCAGTCAGGAAGCTTTATGGCTTCGACAGATCCTTTCAGAGTTTGGATTCAAGCAGCAGTAGCCTACTCCACTTTGGTGCGACAATCAAAGTGCCATCAAGCTTGCCAAATATCTAGTTCTACATCAGCGCTACAAACACATTGAGCTACACATGCACTTCATCAGAAATCTTGTTCATGAT
Source organism: Pseudotsuga menziesii (assembly GCA_001517045.1). NCBI lineage: Eukaryota > Viridiplantae > Streptophyta > Pinopsida > Pinales > Pinaceae > Pseudotsuga > Pseudotsuga menziesii. Next base: position 163,053 of record LPNX011090368.1, on the reverse strand, counting down.
CATGTTATTGAAGTGCTCTATTGCTCTACAAATGATCAAGTTGCAGACATATTCACCAAGTCTCTTACAGAAGCGAAGTTTTCTTAACTTCGGTCTATGTTAGGAGTTTAGGAATGTGTCCTTAAGGGGGGATAGGCTCTAATGCCTCCTTCCTTCTCCTAATAGTGTCACTTTTGTAAATCCTTCAATCCTATCCCAAGTTGTTCTTAAGGGGAGATGTTAGGATATTTAGACACTTAGGATTTAGTTAAGATCAACTTGTGTAATATATCCATTAGGTAAAAGTGTGTTTCTTTAGTATGCATTAGTATGCATTTGTAAATATTCTAATCTGATGGTCACAATATGTTCTAGACATAGAGTGATCCGACAGTTCAAATTCTCTTAGATCATACCTATCATTGATCTGTGGCTTAACACCCGATTGGTTAATGATCTCTATTTAAAGAGCATGGAGGGTCCTTGTCTAGTTGATCGATTATGAGAATCTCATGTAACTTTTTTTCTTTTGCATAATAAATTGCTCAAAGTAGCTATTTGTATGGAGCCATGGATTGTTTCCCTCTTGAGGGTTTCAACCACGTGACAAACATTGGTGTGTTGATATGTGATCTATTTGTGTGAAGTGGTTTCTCAAGGTGTTCGGTCTTTGGGGAGTACCCTGTGTACCCAAACAACAAGTGGTTTTATGATGACCATAAACCAATGGGTTCTCTTGAACATGGCTCTAACTTTGTCTTTGGCTATAACTCTATATCTTACTTTGGCTCTAAGCTATGGTTTTTGGCTCTGGTTTTGACTATGTCTCAAGCTTTCTTATTTTGATAGATGATAAGGCTTAAAAAATTGAAGTCTAACTATCAATCCATGATGTCCCACCTTATTAGATACAAGATGAGAAGCATACACTAGTGGAAAATGAGAGATTAGTGACCAAGAAAATGACCAAAATCTGCATATCAATGACCACTTTTGGTTTGGCGATCGCTGGTGGCTAATTTACGGTCTTTTATTACGCGACCAAAATTGGTCATTTTTATTTTGGTCATATATAACTGATCAGTTGGTCATTAATTTGGTCATATATTTGAATCAATGACCAAATATATGACCACATTTATGACCAAATTAATGACCACATGACAAACTATAATATGACCAAATTTGGTCGTGTAATAAAAGACCGTAAATTAGCCACCAAAACTATTTTTTGGTCATTGATATGTGAATTTTGGTCATGTTTTTGGTCATTTATATCTCATTGTTTGGTGATGTATCTCTCAATTTTTGGTCATTTTATATGCAAAATTTGGTCAATCTCATTTATTGGTCACTAATTTAGCCATTTTTAGTCATTTTATGTGTGGCTATTATATTTTAGTATTTTTCATGGTGTCCATTATTAATCAATATAAATTTTTAATATGATATTATGTTTAAATTAAAAAAATAATCATACATTATTTATCATCAGCTAATACACATGTGAATTATGAAATGTCACATTAATTAGTTAATTACACCACTTGTAAATAATATAAAGTACAACCATATAGGTTTAAAACCATACAAATTATATTATATAAAATGTGAAATATTACAATAAATATGATTTTTCTCAAAAACTATCTCCATATAACTTTACATGAAAATCATCTAGTACATCGATGCCTTTTCAAAATATTACAATCGCTAAACCATCCCACTTGTACTTAGCTGCTAATCCATAATTAGATCCCGCGGCAGCTTCAAAACCATACTTAGCGGCTTGAAACCCTCAGTAACAGACTCTTCATACTCAATGGAAAAGCCTCACCAATGGGCTCTTCATATTCAATGGTCCACTTTCTGAGCTTTCTATCTGTGCACGTGCTTCTGTATTCGCATTGCACGTGCTTCTGAGCTTTCTGAACTTTATATCTAGGCATGTGCTTCTGTATCCGCACTGCAACAGCCTCCCTCCTCATTTTGTTATAAAGCTTGCGAGTAAGGTTACCTACAAACAACACATGTTAAGCAATAAATTTTGTTGCTCACTAAAAAGAGAAAACAAATAAATAAAAAATGTACATAGTAATTTCACAAGATTTAACATGGCAAAAAGAAATAATTCCAACAAACATCGGGTGTACTCAAAATGCATAAACATTTAGAACCAGCAAACCTACAAATACATGAATATGAAATACCTCTCCATAAAGCCTGAAGATCAATGGAAAATGCAATGTCCATAAAGAATATGAATCTCAAGTTCTTGAAAGCCTACAAACAAAGTTAAGAAAGAAATCTTAGTCGGGAAAATGTCCATGATTCAGGTAAATACATTTAGTTATCTTCCTAGGTGCAAAAGAATGTTTTAAAGACCAACTACAACTCAATAACATTGCAATTGTGTCAAGTATAGTCAAAACAACAATAGGCATCCTTAGCATGAACAGTGTATATGCCTTAAGTTCAAATTTCAGAATGAAACCTTACTAACAATTCCATTACCAAGCATCGAGTCAGTCTAAATCTGAAAATATTTGTAGCGAGACATTGATATATCTCTCATTCTCAGCAGCTTATAGACACTATGTTCGCACCTGCAAAAATCTAGACGACATGAAATTTAGTACATTTATTTTGAAAGAGTTGCAATAGGTATTGGTTCAATCTGAACCCCTAAGCACTTGATCCTTTGAACTAGTGGCCAAGGTTTGAACTTATTCATGGCATGGTATACTAAAGTTGAATATCTATTTCCTAGTGTGTTGAGTATGAGTATATTCCAATAGTATAAAAGACAAATTGCCCAAAAAATCATTTGCTTACTGCATTAATTAAAAGAACACTTAAGAGCAATTTAGAGTTAAGAGAGACATAAGTTCTAGTTTCTAAAGTATCTTTGTGTCTCACTTTTCCAGTAAAGCTAGCATCTTTTTCAAAGCAGTAGCACAAGGCTGACGAAGATCACATTCATATGATGAGACTTCATATTCCAGCTTTTTAAAATCTCGATATCCAAAGGCAGCTTCTCGCATAGCATCAGCTTTCCTCTCAAGCCAGTCAAAATGTTTCAGCACTACTCTCTCATCAACCTGCAATTAAATGTCGGGGTAAAAATTCTCAGAAAAAGGCAACTCAAATGTGGTGCACCACCCACTCACCTCCATGAACCCTAATTTCAAAATGGCATCCCCATACCCATAACCATGAACCCTGGCTACTTAATTTGAAAAACTACAAAGTTAATAGATTGAAACTTGGTTGTGAGGAGTACTAAATTAGTCCCTTAGTCTGCAACTCAATCCCTCCAAATATCTAGCTATGCAAAACTAGCAAACGCCATTCTAAACGGAGTTCAATAGGATAATTCTTAAACACAGACATGGTTAGCACCAGTGCAAAGCATGTCATAAAATTGCATCCTGAAATGGGCTTAATGAGAATTCTACCAACCTAGTCTCAATGTTCCTATCACTCAGTCATTCTAGACAGTAACATTTCCTGAGATTCACATTCTTTCAAAATTTCCCTTTTCTAAGAACGTGCTTATATCTAATAAGCTTTGCATTTGCCAAAGGTAGATGATATGCGATCCCTTTTCACATTTAAACATCTAATAATGGAAAATGTATTTACAAATTATCTCATTAAGGTTGTCTGTGAGTAAAATCCTTGAAACCAAAAGAACTAGATGAAAATACTCTAAATTCAATTGTGTCTCAAAAGAAGGGCTTGAGATATTAACATAGGGTTAGTAACGGAAACCATTAGTAAAGAATTTGTACAGAGTTAAGAAGTACACTATAAATATTAAAAATAATAGTAATAATAATAACTTGATTTTAATAGAGAAAGCATGGACACTAAGGAAAAATAGGTTAGTTGAAATATGGAAAAATGTAAACCATTCACACTGAGACAGTTTATTCAAAAAAAAATGGGACAAAGATCAAAAAAATAATAATTCAGTGATTACTCATTTGAAAATTAACAAAAGTCACACCAATGAAAAGGTTGAATGTAAACTAGAAGTGCTGTGGAATCCATTCTCAGTATCAATTGTATTTAGTTTCCTAATTATACCTTGTTAGCACTTGGAACTAGCTCCTATAAAGATTTCAAATTTTTCGCAATCCTCTCCCAGAGTTCCTGCCAGAAGAAACATAATAATCAGTAGAAAAGGTTCGCACCTTTTCAAGAGTAACAGGTTAAAACTAGACAGGCTCAATCCTCTGCAGTGACTGTTTTCATGGCTTCCAAAACTATTTGTAGTTAAGTAAACCACTGCAAAAGAAACAATGTACATACACATTAAGAGGATTTTGTAACAATGCTTCACATGGGAACATTTTATAACCCGCTCAACAATACTGTGTGGATAAGTAGATTGACCTCGACTAGCCCTCACGCCCATCCTAGGAGCTCCATTCAAAACAGCTCCAATAGTTGTTGTTGATAGATCTTGAGAAATCACAGAACGATTCCCATGCTGCTATAAAGAATTTCCCTGGCTGGATTGCAGCATCTGGAGACCAGTACTCTGCAATGCAAGAGTGCAAGTTTACAAATTACAATAAATAAAGTAATTCATAAAATTCATACAAATATTGTTCTGAAGATGCAAAGTGAAAAGCATATAGTAAAACGGCATACCTGCTGACAGGGTTGTGGTTCTGCAGTAACTGTTAATGGCGTATAACCTACTGATATGGCATAATTAGTCAATAGGGGCCCCTATCGTCCATCCAGCTCCTACAAGCATTGTATGAGTATTCAAATTAAGGACTGCAACTAGGAAACATATTTCTTAATGAATCAAAACTGTTTTTCTTAAACAATTTTCAATGCATTGTAAAAATTAAATAAAGTTGTTATTCTTTGTGAAGCTTTTATCCCTTACAGTAGTAGAAGGTCTATTTTCTCTTTCAGTGAATTATTCTTCCTATCGAAACCATTTTCCCAAGATATGCCCTTCACCTTGTATTGCTTCTGCATGCAAGATAAATTCTTCTGATTTCCCTTTCCCAGGCACTGAGGTAATATGTGGAACTCTAGGCATGTATGATTGAACCCAATGTGAGTGCACAGGAGTTGGTGAGAGAGTATCCCCATGACATGAATAGATACCAGATGCCTCATTAACACTGGCTCCCATTAGAGCAGAGCTCGGTATGAGAAGGGTTGCTCTTGTTGCACATCCAGTGACAGGTAGAATTTGGATGACGCTCCATGTGGAGAAACTATACCAGGTGACTTCAATTGCAATACAACAGACCACCTTGAAGTATTATTCCAAAACTCTTTCTGTAATGAGAGCTGTATATTTTTTTGTCCCCCTTGCACTTGTATATTCCCACCCATTGGGAACTTGCTCTCAACTTGAGTTTGACTTACTGCAGACTTGTTCAAAAGATATGACATATTTTTACTAGTGATCGCACTAGAAGAACTATTATGAACATCATTATTTTGAGCCTTCCCTTCTAAGTTTGGACTCATCTAACTTGAAGGTGTTAGTGACATTGTTGAGACTCTTGAGCTCTCTTGAACTGTTCCCATCGAATCACCAGGAAAGAAATTTGTTGGTCCTCCAGCACAACTATCCAAAAATGATCTGTCAACACCACTTATGTCTTCCCATGAAGATGTTAGTAATTGATCAAAAATATCATCCATTACAGAACTCAAGTGCTCCACTCACTTGGAAAACAAATGCTATGAACTTGCTCCTTATCCAGCAATAAATTGCATTTCTGAGAGGCTCAAACTGGTAGTGATCCCACTGATAACTCTAATTTGAAATAACAGTTGTAATTTTATATCCAGCAGTTGGGCATGACATGCATCATTGAGATGTGGATCAACCATTTATGTCAAGCGAGCCAAATAAATAAAAGGATCTGACATTACAATAAAGGCATCAAATAAATTTTGGATTTGACAACCTAGTGGAAACATCCTTAGCTGAGAGATCTCATTTCTTGTTGCTCTCCCCTCAGCGCCTACAAGTATTCAATAAATTGTTTTAGAAATTATGTAAGATGGAGGTATTAGGAATCAACAAGGGCATTCTTTCCCCTCATTCTCTTGCAAGAAATAAACCTAACCAAAAGAAAAACATCTACAAATTCAATTTATAGTTGTGCAACTAAACTATTTCTGCAACTGCGTGAATCGATTCAAACAATTCTTCAGACTGTCACTGAATTTACTGAAGACTCCATAGAGATGATTAAATCAGATAGTCACTGAATTTAAAAAAGAAGTATCTTTGTGTCTCACTTTTCCAGTAAAGCTAGCGTCTTTTTCAAAGTAGCATCACAAGGCTGACGAAGATAGCATTCATATGATGAAACTTCATATTCTAGCTTTTTAAAATCTCGATATCCAAAGGCAACTTCTCGCATAGCATCAGCTTTCCTCTAAGGCCAGTCAAAATGTTTCAACACTGCTCTCTCATCAACCTGCAATTAAATGTCAGGGTAAAAATTATCAGAAAAAGGAAACTCAAATGTGGTGCACCACCCACTCACCTCCATGAACCCTAATTTCAAAATGGCATCCCCATACCCATAACCATGAACCCTAGCAACTTAATTTGAAAAACTACAAAGTTCATAGATTGAAACTTGGTTGTGAGGAGTACTGAAGTAGTCTCTTAGTGTGCAACTCCAAAAAAATAATTTGCTTACTGCATTGGCAACAATTAAAAGAACATTGAACAGCAATTGAGAGTTAAGAGAGACATAAGTTCTAGTTTCTGAAGTATCTGTGTCTCACTTTTCCAGTAAAGATAGCGTATTTTTCAAAGCAACAGCACAAGGCTAATGAAGATCACATTCATATGATGAAACTTCATATTCCAAAATTTTCAAATCTTGATATCCAAAGGCAGCTTCTCACATAGCATCAGCTTTCCTCTCAGGCCAGTCAAAATGTTTCAGCACTGCTCTCTCATCAACCTGCAATTAAATATCAAGGTAAAAATTATCAGAAAAAGGAAACTCAAATGCAAATGTAGAGACAAATTCCAGTCTCCCAATGTATTCATAAAAGGACTATACCCATGCAGTTCAGCCATAAAATGCAATGAAGTACACCTCGAATAATCTGGATGGTTTTTTCTAACTTGTAGAGCTGATCTAGTTATGTGGATGTTACAATAGACAAGTAAACACCATTAGACTTCAACTTCCAAACAAGCTTGTCAAAGTAAATAATTCTTACCAGAAAAGATAGCTGATCATCAAGCCACTTAACAAAAGATACAACATCTTCAATGTTAGTGTATGTTGCTCTTCTCACTTCCCTTATCAAGGATCGAACAAAATCACCTTGGGTTTCCACATCTTCTTTTATCTGCATAGCTCCAAATTTATAAAGAAGAATGTATTGCTTTAGATTTAAAAAATGAAGGAAACAAAACAAGGCCTGGTTAGTCTCTAATCTACAGAAAAAGTAACTATGCAAAAAATCGGATGATTGAAACAGAGATAAATGCTTGCAACTGGTAAATGTGATGAACGGTTCTCAATTTCTCCAATCATGATGCTACGAGCATTTGCCATGGTAGGGGCATCCGCAATTGCATTTCCATAAGATTCTTTCTTACCATCTCGCTTCATCAATGACTGATAAAGCTTAACTACTTGTGGATATATCTGCATTGTATTAGCACCAGGTGTCAAAAACTTAGGAGGGGGAGGAGGGGGGTGTTGTTGTTGTTTCTGCTCCACCTTTAATTCCCTGAGTAATTGGCGGCGGTGGGGATGGCGGTGGTGGTGGAAGGGGTAGTAGGGACACGCTGATGGGACCCTTCTGAAGGACATTGGTTGCAGCAGGGATTCATCAATAATTCATTTCCATTTCCATATATGTCCATGTGTTGTAGTGCATTTATGTATACATATAAGCAAAGGCCATTCAAAAACACTCATACAAACACCCAAAAAAAAGATATCATAATAGAAACATCCAAACAGAGGTATCCAAAACTGAAGGAGTGACCATATAGAGTCTAGAGGATTACAATGAAGGCCAGAGAGCAAATTTTTATTCACACAAAGGTGCCAGAGTATGAATAAAATGAGAAAAGGGATTAATCAATAATTCATTTCCGTTGCCATAGATGTCCATCTGTTGTAATGTATTTATGTGTACATAAGAAAAGGTCATTGAAAAAGACTCGTAGGACTACAATGCAAGTTTATTACAATTATTGTATCAGTATTTAGACTTTAAATTTCACTCCAGGTATAATTGAAACTCTGCTAAAAAGTGAGTGATATATTGCAGCGACAACAAGGTGCTATGCATTTTGATGAGACAGCAAGGTGCTATGCATTTTGAGGGTGAAATAAGTTAATTAATTTGAGTGTATAAAGATGTCTATGCACCTCAAGAATTTTTATCCTTCTTCAATCCAATAGCATATCTATTAATTGCAATTAACTGCAACATACAACACTAATAATATATGCTCAGAAAAATTTATATATCTAAGTGGGGATATGATTCTTGTTTTAAGAAAAATATGTGTATGGTTTGTGTACAAGCTCTATTCACCACTGTACAGGGATTCCAATTAGTGAATTACCTACAGCTCAAGCTTTTCCATAGGACCCATAGGATCCATAAGCATTCATGTCTACTTTTCTACAAATGGGCACACCATTCATTTTTACCTTGGCATACAATGAATTGCATTGGACTTGCACAAAGCTTCCTTCCATGGCACCCTCTTGTAAATTTTCTGTAGAAGGTTTACGAAGGGAACCGAGAGAGTTTCTCCTATACACGTGAATTGGAGGCCAAACTGTTACTTGACAGTTTCCAATATTATCCAGAAAATCATATCAAATAAAAAATTATCTCACAACAAATATGGGATTAGCCATAAAACAAAATAATATTCACGCAACTACAAAATCCTTTTAGACAGAATGTTAATATTAGAATAAAATAAGTGCAAACAATCCTCTCAGGCATAAGATATGAATGACTAACTTAATGAGATAATGGAAGAAAGGTCACAAGAGAAAATAAGCCATAACAGTAGGGAAGTAGGATCACATAACTGTTCAGAATTTTGGAAGGAAAACGTGAAACATGTTCATAATAGAATCAAGGGAGTAATTGATTGGAATATAAATGCAAAAGAAGGCACAGGGTTATTATAAATATTGAAATGCAAATTGGGGTTATTATAAATTTTGAGATGCAAATTGAGGTAACTATAAATTTTCACATAGCATATACCTCAAGCATTCAATGCAAAAATTATTGCATTGGAGAGTTACAACAATTCAACTTATGGGTGTTTAGACATGCATTGTTTGTAAGATTGAGTGCCTATACTCATTTACTATTATCATATGGCATGTTGTCCTTAGATCAATCTTACTGCTCTGGATTCAATGCCAATTCCATACCCTGATACATAATAGAATCCAATATAAATGTTGCAATCCTGACAATCCTAAAATCCTAAAAACTATTAAGTCAACTAATTTTGAATGAGATATGAGATTCTACTTTCTCTATATTTAAGTTTGATGAGGTTGGAACCACTCTCAAACATCATGAAGCAATTAATGGTAATGTTAAACATTACCATTAATTGCCAATATTTTTATGTAATATAATAAAAAACCAAGCCAAATTGAATCAAATGAGCAGATTTAGAGAAGGAAATGCATCATACATATGTTGGTATGGCTTGGAAATGCATTTCTAACCATATGAAACATGTTTCCCACAAGTTGGATGCATTCATAAAGTTGAAAATGTATTTCCAAGCCATGCGACATATGTTTTCACATTTGTGTACCAAAACGTGCATGATACAAACCATATTATGTATTTCCTACAACTTAGGTACTTCCAATTCTAAAATTTAGATATTATTAAATCACATAACCATTTGAAAGTATCCTTTAAATTTGGGAATTCCTATTTTTAGGATATTCAACAGGCTTTGGAGATTGTGCTTTATGCTTCTTTATAGTCAAATTTTCTATAATACGGTTAACCAATTTCCTCATAAGGTGGCTATCATAAGGATATCATAGAACATTGTGCAAATCAACTAAATTCCTCTAGGTTGAACACTTTTATTCTTGAGCATGATTACCCTATCCAAAACCCATTAGATGCATTTCTTTGGTAAATTTTTCCTTGAATCATGCATTGGACATGTGTCAAATGAAACCATACCATTATGGGTGCTCCTTTTAAGACAAATCGTTGACCATGTCCAGTGGGATTGTGCCAACAATCCTCCTCAAGATAACAGTTTCTATATTAATGGGTGCCCAAATAAAAGGGAAGTGCTTTCTCCAATTCATTGACAAACTACATCAATAGTGGACCTCATAAAATAATGTGCTAGAAACCATCAAATGTGGTTGTTATAACAACTTCCTTAAAATGTGGCCACCTCCAATAACTGTGCACCAAAATATAAATTCTCAACATGGAAAACTCTAAAGTAACCCTTAATCAATGGGTATTTGTCTCCAGCTACCTCCTTGAGTAAAGGGTTGAATGTGCTTCTCTTGTAGGGGTCACTGCCTTGGGTGATGAATCAGATCAATGCCAAGCCTGAAGGCTATATGACACCCCAACAGATAACTAACAACACTGCCACGGGCTGATCTTAGCTACAAAATAATTCCCGGGACTTCGTAAATTAAAAGGCACTGAAGACACCCCAGAAAATTCACACTAAGCTAAGTGTAAGTGGAATAATATATCCACCATTGGGAAGAGCTTATAATTATCCTTAAATAGAAACATAGTTAGTCATTCAAGAACTAACAAACATTTTAATAGGGGCAACTCTACTACCAAGTATCACCTTCACAATTTTTTTATATTACATGATGACATTCATATCTTTACAACTGGTATGAATCCCCTATAGGACTGCTCATAAATGCCTCATCTACCTTATAAAGTGGGCAATTCACAATGGAGGATCTTTACCATTCAGTCCTTCTGGAAATGAAATGTTAGTCAAGGGCACAAACCTACAAATCAAGTGATTTGGATGCTGACATTGTTGATCCATAATCCCCCTAACAAATTGTGATGTGATAAGGATTCAAAATTGGAGCAAAACTATGTCTCAAAATACCAAATACATATCAAAATGTCTTTGGGAAGAAATCTTATTAATACTCAAAAAGCAAATACTAGGACTCATGAGTAATGTGGGAATTCTATGTGGCGGTGATGAATGCGGGAAAAGTATCACTAGGAGTTATCCTCGGCATCTTAATAGTGAAAATAATGGTTATGAGGTACCTATAAGTAACACTTCCACCACAACACAAAATCATGGCCAACCTCTATCTCAACATCAACATCAAGTGATATCTTCTACCACAAAAAGGGACTTCTAGGCATTGCAAGAGTAGTGTATTGAAAGTGGGAAGCAAATCAATGAAGTATGTCCTCAAAGGGAAGGCCTAGCTAAATCCACACAATATCTACATATCTAATTTTACATGGCTACTATATATCTACCCCTTCTTTCTTTTCATATTCTCAACATGTCAAAATGGAACATTTTTTACACCTTAGCAGAGTTCATATTTATGACTAGTGGCCAACTTATTTTGTACAAAAAGTTTGAAATCTTCTTACTATTTTGAACAAGGAGCTCCCAAAACCCTTGCCTAAAAGCTTGAATTATTACTATTCAAATGGTAGTGAATGAATAGGTTAGCTTCCATACTCTAAAATTCTCTTTCTTGGCTTCTTACATTTCATGTGTGGTAAATAGGTTCCATACATAGCAAACCATCAATCCCACCACTGAAGTTGGCATTTCTTCCATGAAAACTAGAGCTGTGATATAGAAATAGAATATCTTAGTATATTATAATATAGAAAACAAATAAGATTTCGTGCAAACAATAAATGGATAAAAATTAATAAGAAAACATGAACCAAAACCTCACCTTGATAAAGATGCTAGTTTGTTTGAACCACAAATGTTTGTGGAGTTGTCAAATGCAGATGGGTTCACATAAGCATAACCTATAGAACAGTTTCTAGGATTTCCTCCTCCAAGTTCTCTTAAATTGGTTTGTGAATTTGTACTTTGAACATGTTGTAGAAGAAACAAGTAGTTACTACACAAGGGATACAAGTAAAACAAGCCTATGAAGTCAATATAAATGCATGGAAGGTTTTCAATTCATATGAAGGGATACATGATACCGACAAATTGAATATCTTCCAAGGAAGCATAAGATTCATAGATTACATATTTCTTAAATATCCAAGTATAGCTTATAATTTTTTACCTTTCCTACATTCGTAGCATTGTTTAATAAGACAGTTTTGACCACTTTTGACTACACAGAGTATAGTTGTTTAATATCGTTTTGACCTTGTGAGTCGAAGTTTGCTATTCCTCTTAGTGGGGAGTCTTGTTTAACACTTTCTGCATGCCACTTATTCATTTAAACCATTCCTACTACCTGTTGGAGCATATGCCTGGGGGCATTATTAACATATCATTTCTAGAAATCACCTGTACTGGTAGTCATATTACATAGCCGGCTATATCCCAAGTGATTCATATTAATTAAAGGTTGCAAATCATCTTCCCTTTGAGGACTTTTCCCAGTATAATCGCTCCCATCTTTTTCCTCTGGTTCCTTCCAAACCTGCTTACTATAACCACAATGCAAGAATAAATGACAGTTTGTCTCTACATTTGATTGGCACAAATAATAAATACTAGGACCTTGTTGATTGATTTTCTATATGATATCTTAGGTTAGAACCTCGTTTTGAAGTAAACATCACACGATTTTTTTTGTCTTGGAAGGGTACTTAAACTTCAATAATTGTTTCCACCACCAGGATGAATTTTCTCTATCACCTCCCTTTCTTAAGTGCTTACACCATTCCTTTAGAGTGTATTCTCCTATAGGTGCATGTGCCCATATTAACTCATATTCCTTGTAATGTATTCTTACATGGCTAGATCTTAGGCTTTCCAATAGGTTCCTCCAAATGACTTCTTCCAATTCCCTAAAACCTAATATCTCAACTGATATTTAGCCTTACACCCATAGGTTTGTAAGTACACATTTTTTTATTTGAGACAAGAAACAATAATGTCATTCCTCAATTTATAAATCATATTAACATGTATCTTACATTCCATACTACTTCCCACCCAAGGATCTTCCCCTCGCCTCATTGTTTAACCTTTTCCAACCCTCTAGACCAACTCCTCTCCAAATATAAAAAAGTATTTATTGTTAAAAGAATTAATAAGTTCAGTCCAATCATAAAGAACTTGTGTCAAATACTTCCAAAACCTCTGGTATTAATCAAATACAGACAGAATATAAACCATATTACACAAGAATAGTGTCTGTAAATTAATACATTGTTCTGGTAGCAATTTAGCAGCGGAAAATAATAAAAGTAGCAGACTATCCACTAATTAATACACAGGAAATTCATGATAGAAGTGATGAAAGGCACTTCAACACACAATTTTTTCGTCAAACTTTGACCCTGGAAAAACCCCACCCCCTGGAGAACCAACATGTAAGAGAATTTATTATTAAGATGAGAAATAAATGATACAGCACATAAATTACTTTCAGTATATAGTACTATACCAGCACCTTGGGAAATGTGCCAAACCCACAGTTACTAACAATAAAAACATTGTACAGTCAACTGTACAATTCGCCCTTGCTAATTTCATCCTAGAAATCTGTTTACAAAAAAACCTAGAAATATGTGCCAAAACAATTAAAAAATCATAGCATTAAATGTACCTCGATTTCTGTGCAAATACTTAGTTGTACAACCCTCAATTTCAGTTCCAACTCTATAGTATGGCCTCCTGGGAATGATGTACAGACAAAAGTGTACTCCAGTTAGTGCATTGTGAATCATTCTCACTCCATTCTCTTGAAAAGTGCGCCCCATCTCTTCTACATTGTCTTCATTTGCTGCACCAAACTTCTCTGGAAAAGTGTGGCCAACACTAGTACAATTCACCTAGGAATGTGTTGCCTTCATTCTGCTCAGTTGTACTCTCTCTCTTACATTGAAAATCATTCCCTCAAGGAGACTCCTCTCCCCTTCTTGGAACTCATGCTAAGAAATTATGCATACTTTTCTACGTATTTCTAATCCAATTCAAGACAGTTTCAGGAGAGATATACTTTTGAAAAAGTGCTCTGCACCATAGTCCTTTTCCTTTTACCAATTGCCATACACATTTAGTTTCAAGTGCTTTGGATAAATATAAAATGTTCTTTTGACCTCAGCCTCCCTCTTCCTTGGGTAGGGAAACCTTTTCCATTTGACCCATGGGATGCCCTTATTTTTGTCATCTTCCCTAGACCATAAAAATATGAAGCTTAGTATCCTTATTTGATATAGGATTCCTTTAGGAATCTAGGCCAAGGAAATCCAATAAATGGGTATTATTTATAGGACTTCTCTAATAAGAACCAACCTTCCCTCTTTTGAAAGAAATCTAAAACTCGACTTGATTTTCTTCTCAATCTTCACAACAAAACACGACTAGTCTTTCAGGTAATTATTAGGCTTCAACATAAAACCCAGGTGCTTAATTCCTTCATCTATTTCTACCCTTTTGTAAGGAAACAACATAGTATAGAAGTCAATTTCTTATTCTTCAAACCTAGATGGAGAGATATTTGGATTCCTACTACTTATCCATATTCCTATAGCTTTACAAAAGAGATCTAAGACTTATTTCCAGTGTTCTACCATCTTTCCAGGACACGGGAACATGGGAGAAGGGAAACACACATTGGGGACGTGTGGAGACAAAGACCAAGCTAGTTTTGTTAATGACATGTAGCCTTGTTCTAAGGTTACTCCTTTTACCCTCCTACCACTTATAGAAACCTATTTTTTATATTTGTTTAGAAAGAACCAATGTTTTGAACTCACCATGTTTAGCTATACAACTACTTCAATAATTTGTCATTACAATACATTGCATAAAAGTCACACTAGAGAACAACACCAACATAAATTTAAATAGAAATCAAGGATTTCTCTCATTGTTTCAAATAAGATGTATTTGAATAATAATCAAGACTTTTATGTCAACTTTTTGAATAATAATATATAGTGTGTTGACACTAGATATATCAGTCCATTAGTTAATCAAAACAAAAGTATCATAATCATCATTGCTCCTAAGGCATGTAACAATGATACAATGTTTATGGATTCCAATAGTTTATATAATCAAAATGCATGTACAATAAATGAAAGAAAGAAAGCATATCTATGACAATGTTATGACTATCACTAACAAATATAATTTGTGGGATTTTTATATCCATCTCTCAATTGGTTAAGAGTTCATTTAGGTGTGCAATTTCCTAGTGCTGGAGAGTTTTAAAGCTGTAATATTTAACTTTTAAAGTAGATAACATAGAAATGGTTTGGATATTCAAGAAACAAGGATGGCATATACTTCAATAAATAACTTCAAGATTAGTATCAATTGAATCCTAGTTCCACATGCTTTTCCATAGTAATATTTTGTCAAAGGAAGCATGATAAACTAGTATAATATTTTTGTAGTCATTATACTTTTTCTAAAAAGAAAATGGTATTCATTCATTATATTGATGACATCCAAACTCCTAAGCCACCAACCTTGCCAATGGTATAGATAGTTTCCCTATCCCATATGGCCACCCATTGACATTACCACTTCCACCAACTAAACAGTTAATAAGAAGAAGGGATATTCAAACAATACCAAAATTAAAAAAGACAAGGATGAAAACCTGCAGCTGCTTTGCAAGAGACATAACTACATATAGATTGGCATTAGACTCCTAATACATAGAAAATCAATTTGTTTTCAACATATATATCAACATATAGGAGATGATCATGTATTCTCAATTATGATTCAACATAAGAATGTTAGTCATTATGTTAGTTACTTGGACTGATTTGAGGGTAAACTTCTTTCTATACTAGGACTATTCACTGAAAGTTCATTTACTTCCATCTTAGTAGCTCCCAAATTAGAACCTAGTCTTGATGCTCTTATGTCATCATATCCCCCACCGATTGTCTTCATACAATTAGCATGACCCATAAGGTTGATGTTTGAACTAGAGTGCATTCTCTCAAGATTTAAACTAAAACCTGGACTTGGTATGCTTAATTTCCCATGGGTAATACCATGATTCCTTTCCTGTCCAAGATTATCTACAACTTTTGAACCAGTTCCAGAATTGATAGCTACTTTATGAGAGAAAGGCAAGGTTCCATTTACTGAATTCCTACAATGAACAATAGGACCAAATTCACTCTTTGAAAAACAAATGCTTACTCAAGGACTGCTGAATAATTTCCATTGAAGTGTTTCTTTATCCCTACCGGTTTCCACCACGCTACTTAACTGGACAAAGGCATAAGTATGAACAAGAAACCTTGTTATATATTCAATCTCGCCAAAAGGAGAAAACAAATTTATCAAGCTCATTTCATCCACGTTCATGTAATTTGAAAAACCTATCTATAAAACTTCACTTTGCTTGACATCCATATCCATTTTATGCCTATCAGAAGATGCATAAGAATTGTATCCTGGAACCCTTAAATCTCTGAGGCCTGAAAAGCCAACAACTTCAGTACATCATCTATTCTCTCACAGTATTGGATGTAAAACTCCTACATCCATATGTTTTGCATATCT
>LPNX011090368.1:120134-142979 GCA_001517045.1 Pseudotsuga menziesii | reverse complement strand
CCTTGGCCTTATGCAAAATTGTTTGCCTCTAACTCTAAACTCCCCCTCTGTGGAGTCAGATCGCAATATAATATTGAATGGTAGTAGCAATTACAGAACCGTCGGCCCATATATGAAGATAATCTCCCCTTCTTTATCTCCTTGCTACTTTACAATTTGTTGTAAGTAATGCCTTCACCTATTATGCTTCTTCTAGTCTCCTCTATCAAAAAGTAATTCACTTGTCATCACTCCCTTCTAGCAGGACATGACCGAAATCTGACATCGTAGCCATGTCCCATACTCCCAGAACATTAAACTGGTCCAATGTATAATTAGTCAATCTAACCACCATAGAATCGTTCTTATAGGTTCTATTCAGGTTCTCCTCTGATATAATAAACCCATTAGTCAAATTCTCAAAATCATCCCCACAGCCCCCCCACCAATAAACCTCGACCCCTTCAATCATATCAAAATTGGTCACCATGACGGAGCAACCATCAAATATATTGATCACCACTGAGAGATGATGCTATACCATCTCAAAATCTGCTGAAAACCCTACCATGGAGCTATTGAGGGTGCAATTTCTTTCCAAAGAATCTACATCTGAAAAACTTCCCAACATGCCCTAACCCATGAAAACTATGATTTGGAACAAAAACAACAATCTCCTCATGTTTACCTCCATCGACGAATCTCAACATCCCAGTCTAGAGAGATACAAACATGCTAAGAAAATTTGAAGGAAAAAATCTTCTAGGCCGCCTAGAAATTGAAAATATTCACATGAAATTAATCAGAGTTTAATGGTTTTCCCTAAATTGGTTTGCAGCTGAGACATACCTTTAGGTACTTGGAGATATCTACCGCAAATTGGAACCAAATTTTAGCAAGACTGTTCGCTAAGTTCGATCCGTGTCCCATAGGCGAAGACTCTGATAAAATGCTCTCTCGATCCCTTAAATGTTGTTGTGGATCTGGGTGCTGTTATTTTTGGTGTTTAGGAAGGTTGTGGCTATGGCCTTGGCTTTAAGGTGTGTGTTTGGTGTGTTTTTCTATTTGTTGGTGTAGTTGGGATTTTAATTAATTTAATTAAATATAAGGACGTTTATAGGTATGGCATGCTTTTCACATTTTAGATAGGCATTTGGAAATTTATTTTACAAAGGATATAAGGTGTGTTTTTGGTGTGTTGTTCTATTTGTTGGTGTAGTTGGGATTTTAATTAATTTAATTAAATATGAGCATGTTTATAAGCATGGCATGCTTTTCACATTTTAGATAGGTATTTGGCAATTCATTTTTATTTTTTTTACTGTTTTTTGGAAACTCTAAACCATCACCAATGGGAGTAAATGTTTGGACCTTTAAATTTTGTTTCATCGTGTAAATCATTAGTCTCAACCTCAACCCTTGGCCTTTCACAATTATATTTTGATTTTTTTAATTCAGTGTAAATTAGTAGTCCCAAGGTCGTATCCAAATTAGCCTATAAAAACTATAATTATATGCCAAGGTTATGTAAATTAGCCTTATAATTAACATTATATGCCAAGGTTTAGTGGGTTTAAAGGTTTAGTGAGTTTTTTTATATGTTAGAATTTAATAAAATGTACAAATTCATTGTCAAATTTATATTTTTTTTCATTGCCGGAGTGACAACTAAAAATGACCAAATAAATGACCAATTGTTATGTGGTCATTTTTAGTTTAGATATCCTGTGACCAAATTTGGTCGTTTATTTTGGTCGTTTTTAGCTGGTTTTTATCCCGTGACCAAAAGTGGTCATTTATCTTGGTGTTTTTTAGTTGGCTCACTTAAATTTATCAATTTTGGTCATCTATCCCTTGAAAAAAACTCTGGTGACCAAAATTTTTGGTCTTCTAGTCACTAATCTCTCATTTTCCACTAGTGATACAACTTTCTTTGGTGTGATGGTAAATGTACATGGTTGTATCTCCAATGGAAAGATATATCAAAGAGGTAGGTTTCAGTGGTAGAATTAGATACAATAACTATCCAAACACATCATAGTGGTTTTGAGCATCAAAACTAGACACACAATACCATGATTTAAACTATGAATTATTAGAAATACGCGAAGCCTTTCAATGCTAAACCTACAAGGGATTCTTGTGACTCTACCCTTTAAAAATAAGACTCAATCTTAAAAAATGAAGTTTGTCGATTCTACCAATAATGCACCCAAATACAACATAGTGCAATTCAACTTAATTTCAATTTGACACTCAGACAAAAACTATTGCAAGTACCAAAATACAAAATACAAGTAAACTTTAAAAAGTGATGTTAAATGCTAAGCTGGTCTCCAAAATGAATACCTAGGTAGGTAGTGTTTAAGTGGTCATGACTATGAGTTTTAATGGTACAACTTGACACCATAAATGTTTTGGACAATTGCGGGTCCAAATGCGCTATAAAAAAACTAATAAATTTGATGTAGATTGATGAAGAACAATGAAGGATAGTGAAATAGACCCAAGCATGATGAATTATGCCATGGGGGATCCAATGAAAAAATTGACAAACTCCTCGACCATCTTCTTGTCTTCCTGACACAATGCTGACTAATTTTCTACAAGGCCTTTGAAATGGTCGTTTTATGCATTGCAACATCAAGTTATTTAAAAAAAATACTTGTTTTCTTGCTTAAATGCCCCATATTTGATCCTCCCCTTCTTCTCTTTAGAGTCGAGAAATAATATCACACTCCCTAATACAACAAAAATAGAAAATATATGTTATTTCATAATGCAATGATATCTAATCTCCCTGGATGTTAATAAAATAGATGACTGAGAAACAAATAACCAAGACCAAACTGTAAAACGAATGATCTAAGAGCTAAAAAAATTCAGAGATAAAAGAAGTAAAATATAAAGAGTAATGGTTTGGGGAGGATACTTATAACTCGCTCTGTCCAATAATAGGCCAAACATCTTTCGCCTCATAAATAGACCAAAATTCCTATAAAACCATCAACATCTCTAGAATTAAAGGCTTGGGGATAAATCTATGAGCATTGATTCCTTTCTATACCTGGGATAATCTCCACATCCCTAACATATGGAACACCCTCAACAAGTGAAACTACACTATCCAACACAAATTCTCTTAGAAAAAATCTCCTCGACTGACTACCTATTATCAAAAAAAAATTATAACAACTTATCAATATTTGACAATGAACCCCTTCAAAAATTACTTTACGGTCATTGTCTCGGGGGCTAGTTGTGGCTTAATTCCACAATAATGGCTTCACTTATAAATTCTTGACTCAACAGACTTACATAATAAAATTCTAGTGGTTCAACTCCTTTGATAAATTGATTCCTATTCAATGGTTCAATTCATCCTTACAGTTCTACCACGAACAACATAACTTTATTCTCACAAACCCATACTTGATTCTAATGTCTTATTGAAAAACATAACTTTATTCTCACAAACCTATTCTTGATTCTAATTTCTTATGGTGGCTAGAATCCTCATGATAGGTCATGGTCAATAATTTTATACATGGGTCATACGCACATGAAAACATCTGAAACTCTTGTTCCTTCTCATGAGAATTATAGCATAAAATAAGAGCATACAAACACAAAAGTGATTCCAACTAATAGAAAAACAAAAGCTCAAGTTTGTCACTCACAACCATCAATTAATAAAATATCATTCCCATTCTCCAACTAAGAAATGCACTTCGCTACTTCCTTTGTCTTTTTTTGTAGTCTCATGCTTGGTTCTTAACATACCATTGTCATCTGATGAAGCTTAGGGGAAGCTAATGAATGGACATGGAAGGAAGAACACCTAGGAAATTAAATTCACCCAACAAGAGAAAGAAAAAACTCTAATGTAAGACCAACCATTCAAAGGATTAATTCTCACAAGAAATATCTCATGCTATGAAAAACTACCATAGCATTTTTTCAGGCCCTAAGAAATATAGGGGCTTTGATACCACTGTTAGAAAACTCAAAATAAAGATAAGCGTGAATGTCCTTTTTCTATTAAGAAGATACACATAAATATAATTTGGTGTAATCTTTGGTTTCATATTCCAAGTAATCTCTTGGACTTCCGACAACTCTTCATTTTCAACAATGTGACTTTTACTCACGTGGGGGTCAGTTGATAGGCAATATCCTATCACGTCCATTCATATTGGGGAATAAACTATGATATGAAAATGATATAATATATTGCCATGTATTAAGGGGCCAAGGGGGATTGATTATGTTATATGAAAATACAAATATTTAGGGTATATTTTATTACATTTTGTTTAGAATTAGTGGAGGGGAAGCAGAGGGAAAAAACTGTAAATATAATAGTTAGGATGATATACTATGTATAATTTAATGTCTTAGATGGGATGTAATAAAAATAAAAACATTGTTAAATTTATCATTTTAGTAGTACAGGAACTACATTGCATGGATAATAATAATCCAAAGTAATAACATGTGATGTTGGGGTCGACTGGGAAGAATGGGGGTGATAGGAATCCCAAGACTAGAGATGAGGTGTTTATTGGGGTAGGGGATATTTTGTTGAATATTAGGATTGGGGAGGAGGATAAATTTGGAGTTGGGTCAGTTGTGCTTATTGAAGTGCCTAGTTGTACTACAACTCTTGGAGATCCTGCAAGATTGGTGGCAGGCAAGCATAGTCTATCTATGCTAAAGGAGATTCCCAATGAGATAATGTATCACACTTTATTTATTAGTGTGTGGTATGAATATGTAATTTGATGCTAAATGCATGCTTCCATATTTACTTGTATTAATAATCTATACCAAATATTATATAGTCAAAGCACCTCTACGCCGAAGGAGATTCCTAGTGACACAATGGATCATCACACTTCATTTATCAGTGAATGGTTTGATTATGTAATTTGATGATAAATGAATATTTCCATCATTGCTTGTTTTAATAATCTCTACCAAAGATTATAAATTCATCTTTGTGTATGAGTCAATAGGTGATTTATGTATTGATCTGTGTGATTAAAAAATGAGGGGATCCATAGCCAAACCTTGTAGAACTTGACGCTATGGTAATATTGGGTTTGTTTAGAATTTCTCATAATCACCAAGTTCTGTAGATGGATACACGTGTATGGTTCAATGGCATTTACAACTTAATACCATTCTAACAAATTTGTTCATTCTTACTTGGATATGAAAGCTACAAAGTTGTTTTTCCTTAATATGTTAAGCAATAGGTCGTTTTTCCTTAATATCTTAAGCAATTATATCTTCGTATGAGATACTTATTCATAGATAATCTTGCTTCTCATTGAATTTTTACTTTTAAATTAGGGTTATGATATTATTTTTGAGAAGGATTTGCTCATTTTGCTTTGAAAATTGGAAAGCTTGTGTATGAATTCGTAGGAAATATGTGTATTAACCCTTATCGTAGAAAATGAAGAGATTCGTGCCTATAAGTTAGTGAAACCTTGTAGAACTTGATGTCATATTGTTGGGTTTGTTTATAATTTCTTAGAATCATCAAGCCTTATGACCCATATCATGTACACGATAAGGATAAATTTGGTGGCAATGAGTGCCTTCTCAGAGGAGCTTTGAAGATGAATCCTAGGAGATGGATGCATGCATATATAAACACACATGGTAATTATCATGCACACATTCCAAACGTTATACAATCACCTCTCAAAAGAATGGGTCGCAAATTTATTATGATTTTAATTTTTGATAGGATCCATTCCTCCATAAATGACTTGAAAGACAATATTTTCACATTCGTCATAGTATGAAGACCTACCTAGTGTTCACATGTTTCACACAATACACATAGGGAAGAATGCATCTTCGTGTTTATATGACATGTTATTTAAGAAGATTTCAATACATGGGAAACAACTAAATAAGCTATAAGTGAGGATGGACCTCAAAGAAGTAGGAAGAACGTCTCATCTTCAGCTAGATGATGATGGTAACTTTGTATATGATCTATGGTCTCTCACAAAGGAGGGAAAATGAATATGATTAAATCCATACATAAGTAATATTCCCAACAAGTTTTGGAGTAAATTTCAAGAAGGAGCAAAAGGAAATGAACTTGCTCAAATGAAGACCCATGATTGCCATAATTTCCTTAGGGTGCTTATGTGCACATTGATTGAAGTTATCTGAATTATATATTATATGTTTTTAAAATTATTTTATTTTTTCAAATTTTTTTAAAAATATTTTGTGTGTTATTTATCATTTTAAACATGCTATATGTAGTACCTATTGCTTGTTAGCATTCCAAATAATCTAGATGGCAACATTAGGAGGACAATCTACAAGTTGAGCAAATTTGTTAGGTATTAATGCATGACCTATATAAGAAAAAATGTCCCTTATTGTATACAGAAGTTATTAATCTAAAATATTTTCTTCCTTTATACAAATAATGAGTTTATATTAATTATTTATATTTTAGGTGGGTAACTTCAACAAATATACACAATAAATATTAAAGATGTGGAAGAAAGAATTCCCTCTTCTCATGTGTGACATTCAAAAATATTTCCTAACAAGTTTCTTCAATGCACAATAACACTATATTGTGCATCTATTACATGAAATAGAGATGTGTGGACTAGTCCATTGGATGTAGCTTGGGTGGTTGAGAGAAATGATTGCTACCCTTCCCACCCAAGTTCAATTTCTAGTTAATCACCTATGTAATAATTGGGTAGATAAAAATAAACTCGTTATGTATCCAACATATAAAAAGAATCATTTAATAGTGTATAACATAATTCTTGGGTCAACCCAAGACAACCAAAACACCCCATGTCTTCGACAAGTTATGCTTGAGGGCGATTTGGTTAAAGTATATACTTGTTAAAGTATATACTTCTCCCAAGATATGCATCAATTTTATATTACTATATCTAGTTTATATTATGATAACATGTAAAAGGACTCATTTAATATTTAATATTGTATTTTTTACTTTGACCTAATTCTTAGGTCACTCCATAGTAGTGATATGTACATAACTTTAAAATTATGATATCTCTTGGCACTAAGACATATGTTAAATTATGGAGAATGTTTCGAATTTACTTGGCACTAAGAAATATGTTAAATTCTGTATAATTTTGAATTTACGATCATAAACTTATGGCAGCTTATTGAATTTTTTACCGTGTCATAAATCTAATTCAAAAAAGTTGATATCACCTGAATGATTCGATTTGGAATGAATTTGTACCCTACTGAAGTTAATGAGAAATATCATGGCATGTACACGTATCTTGATTATTTAATGAATTTTTCCTTGGGATTTGATACATTGAGTATCGCAGGAGCTTCTCTGAGCATTTTCTATCTGACATTAACTTGGGTAGGTGAAGTAGTAGACACCTGGCTTATCTTTGAAAAGGATTCTTGGCGAGTGATGAGACATCACTACACTTCATTAATGAAGCTCATTTCCCATTGTTCATGTATTTTTTTCTCGTTAGTTTTTCATTTCTTTCAATATTTTTGCTTGAATGGTATTAGGTTAGGGCTTAGAAATTTCTTTAGTTTTCTCTCAAATGGAATGACGATTATTAATGCCGCATCTACAATTCCCTTATACACAGGTATTTTCCAAGTGGCTCAATGCTCAATTCACCATTCTATTCTCTGTGTTCTTATTTCCATTTTTCACTAATTTATTTTTATAATAGTAATGTTACAAAGAGGTTTCTCCTCCAATATTTGAGATTCCTTTTCCCTTCTTGACTCCAGGTCTACAATTTTCGAATGGCATAAAAATCCCTTCCCAGAGAATTCGGTAAGGGTTCTATGTTTACTCTTGCTTACACTTATGTTACTGCAGTATATGGAAAGTATTAGGTTTGTAATAATTTATTTTGATCCTTTTGCATATCAAACATTATGCGGTTGGGAATTCACATTCTCATGAACGATTGGCAATGGCATTTCCAAGTATGTCTATGTGAGTTGTGTGAAATCTATTATAACTTCCAGACCCCAGATAGGTTATACCTGACCATTGATTCCGCTATACCTTTGTCTTCGTTAAAAGTGGTCTTGGATGAGTTTTATGGCCAACCTCAATCCATATTTATAACTTTTTCTCCAATATAACCTCCTTAACTTTTAACAAATATTTTTACCATATATGTTAGAAGAAAGGAATAAATGGAAGGAACTAGCACCATATATGTTAGAAGAAAGGAATAAATGGCAGGAACCGGCATGTCTTCTTTCGTAAGATGTTTATCACAGCATAAGTAATGAAAGGTATAAACATTCCCGTTCATTGAGAGAGAAATACATATGTTTGCTGCCGGTATAGAGCAGCTTACAGAAACAACAACTAGCTCTAAGAGATCTAACAAATAAGCTTCTCGTTGTCTCCTCTCCTTTCACTTGACAGATGCTGTTGAAGCCAACTAGGGATTGGTATGTGCAACATTAAACTTTCTATATCAAGATTTATGGTGCATATACAACTCCTCACACATTATTTTCAAAGTACATGCCCAGTATTTATTTGGGAGATTTATTTCTATACCACCTTTCATGGAGTAGCTAGGATTCCTAAAAAGAATAAAAAGGAGTACCTAGTCTACTGTAATGGCCCATTTTCCCACATATTTCCTTTGCTCAATGTTACACTCTGGCCCTTTTTCCCACAGATTTCCTCTGCTCAATCTTACACTCTTTTATTACATGAGAAAATATAAGAGCTGAACAAACAAATGGTAATAGAAACCATATTGAAAAAGTGACCTAAAAAAACAAAATCTAACCTAAAAAAACTTTATTAGCATTAAGATTCTTTCCATTTGGCATATGAGCATTGAACAATCATTCCATTTTCCTGTTAAAATTTTTATTTCTTTAATATATGAAAAATTGGTAATTTAAAATTAATATTTATCATAATACATTTTTTCTTAATGTTAAGTTTTGGGTTATTTTGATGGATTTGAAGCAAATTAAATACTAAACAAAAAAATAATAAAAACATTATATAATTACTTTATATATAGAGAGAGTGTGTGTGTTTTTTCACTATAATTAAATTTATTTTTAAATAATAAAACAACATAATCAAATTTTGTGTATGGTAAAACAATAATTAAAAAAAATCCCATATTTATAAAATGATGTCCCTTTTTGGGCCAAATAAACAAGTTTAAAGGGTGGAAAATGGCATAGATCCGTGTATATCAAGCACTTCTAATAATGTGGTTGTGCTAGTTACATAAGGACTTTACTAAGTTCCCCTTTTTTTATGTAATAGTTGACATGCTATTTTGGGTCTTTGCAAATTTGTGTCTTAGATGTGGGTAATGAATATGTTTTCCTTGCTATGTTTATAGTCTTATCAACGGTCTTTTCATGTCTCAAATTATTCATTATAATAATGACACCAAGGACCACCATTTAATTAAATGTTTTTCATTAGATATGAAATGAATTTCGAACCCATTAACAAACCTCTTTGTGTTGTGTTCTATTATTTTTATGAGTAAAGTCATTCTCTTTTATTATCAAGTAGGGTTATTTTATCCTTCACTTATGTATATACACTCTGTTATAATGGTTTCCATGGGTAATGTATATTCTACAATAAAATACTATTCTTCTTAACTCATAAGAGTTTACTATTTTGTTATTTAAATAGACTAATCCGCTATCATTAAATGTTCTCTTATAGTAAATACATTAATGTTCTTTTCTAACTAATTAATTGTTGTTTTAAATTGTTTTTTCAAGTATTCAATATCAAAATGTTTGAAGATGATACAAATTTTTCTTCATAATATGGTGTATCTTCTCTCATCCAACAAAATATTAAGGATGGATTTCATTCTATCACTGATTATGGGGTGATTTTTCACCTAGAAATTATTGTTCTAGATAAAATTTCATTAAATGAAACAAATATATGCAAATTCATTTTTCAATGAATACAATTTGTAAGTATGCTAATCTTATATTGTATCTTTCTTAAGTAATTGTTTAAAAGGATGAAAAAGAATGGGAAAATGAACTTTGAGTAATACTTCAACCTTATCATATGGCAAGATGTTGAATTCACATTGCTTTAAAGGTTAGTACATTTCAATTATTTTTGCAATCAACAAAATNATAAAGAGAAGTCAATGGAAAAATCAAGGATGAACAATATTAGCAAATTTAAACATGAAATATTAGTTTTCTCTCTCATTTTTCATTAAAAAACAAATTTCAATATATATATATAGTATTCTCTCTCATTTTTCATAACAAAAGAAAAATGAGAGGGAATACTATATATATTTTCTGAAGTTGCACAATTGTATTGTATTTTTTTGTAGGCATTCTAGTAAATACCTAACTCTTCATTTTTTAGGTTGGGTTTTTGGCAGATATTGAGATTCAATCAAACCTTGCCCCATGACAACCACAAAAAGTGAGATCAATATTTCTTGGCTCACGGGAACCAAGAAAAGTTAGATCAATATTTTTTTCCTAATTATTTCTTTAAACTTTTTGTATTCTTCTTTGACATTTTTGCATCACCAATTAGGACTAGTTGTTAGATTGAATTATGTTTGGCACATTCAAAATTGTAATTTCAATTCTTATGTGAAATACATCCATCTTAATATTGTATTGGAACTGACATAAACATAGGTAAAAATATAAATTCTTATCTACATATCCTATGTGTTATCGTTACCATGAAATGGTATCATATAAGTTTCATCATTTGTGTATCTTTATAACCCTTGCATGCTTGAAAATTAACAGTAGGTATTTTTCCATATCTTGTAGAGATGAAAAAAACTAGATATAACCCAAGAAAAGGGAAGTAAATGTTGTTAATTTCCTTGATTGCTAGAATAAATGTAGATGAAGTGAAGGAAATTCAGTGCATCTTGTGTATGACCCAAGTCCAAGTTATTAACATGATCATATGGCATTATCGGAAAGTAAGAGAATTCTTTCTATGTTTATTTGGGTTTAAACATCAATGATGTTTGTTTTGATAGGAAGGTAGGGAAGTCCAGCCATCAAAGGGTTTCAATTTTGCATTTTTATGGAGTTTAATTTATAAAGCTTTACAGAAAACACGAACTCTATGGTTATATATGTGTTTACATGATGTTAAATTGATAGATTGGTAGGCTATGGTGTGAAACATCTGCAATTCTTATATATTCTAAGCATTTCACTGACTATTGAACTATTAGTCTTTTACATTCTTAGTTACATTAATCTCTTGATTGGGTTTATTTTTATGCATTTTGCAATCCCCATTACAATTTTGTAAGCTCTTCCACTATTTGAAGCTACAAATTGATTAGTCACTCATGCGATTTCGGTTGGATCATGATTAGCAGTATGCTATTATTTTATTTATCATCTTGTTTTCTTATACTAAGATGTGTTAGGGCTTCTTCTTCTACAACTTAATAATATGATATAAAGGGGGTATTAAAAATGGGTTGATAAAAGTGGATACCTACAATATCTGGGGAAACTAGGGTTTTTCTCAATTGGAAAGGTATATTGAGAGGGGGATTCAACAATACAATTTGATGAGGAATTTTCCAATATTTAGTGAAATTAGGGATATTATTTAATATCCTACGAACAATTGTGCTATGTAACAAGTTCATTGAATGAACCCCCCATGCTTTTATTAACCATACCGGATTAGGTTTCCAACAATTAAATTACATTAAATTTGGAAAAATGGTGAACTTATATATGAAAAACTTAAAAATAATCCATCCATTATAATCATACAAATATCTAATAAATTAAATTAATAAAACTCTATATTAATTGTATTTTTTTTAAGCACCAACAAATTTATGTTTCTATTTCTTTTGATTTCTAAATATTTTTATTGGTTTGGATATAAGTTGTATTTATGTTGGTATCTTTCACACACAAGTGTTTAATTAGACAATTATAATGTATATCCAAAACTTAGCTTTGACATATCATAACTAATGCATGCATAGTTGAATGGCAAGTTTTCTCCGCGTGTCATAAGACACTGAATCATCCAGTAAATATTGCTAAATTTTATGTGAAATAATCATAGGAGAAAAAGAATAACAAGGAAGATGGTTATAGGATGAGAGGATAAATGCATGCTTGTGAAAACATGAAAAAATAAATATGAAAAAATAATCTAAATTAAATTGAAAAGGATTTAACCTAAGACAATAAAAAAAATGGCATATCAAGAAAATTCACATTTTTATGCATTTTGACCCGATCCACGGGAACAAAATAGACAAATTTCATCGACAAGAAGTAAGAGCTTATTCCTCGCATTTTGACTAGAAATATAAGGGAACATGATAAACATAGAAGACAAAATTCACCCACAAGAATCAAGAACTTATTCCTCTACCTTACAATACAATAAAGCCCCAAGAAATCTCTATGACACAACACAAATATATGAACATAATTTATAACCGATAATTACATGTTAATATTGATATGTGGACAATATAGATGGTTAAGAATTACGAATTATTACTTGCAATGACTGGAATGGAGATCCTATTTCCAAATGACTAAACTTCCATTAACTTGAATGGACTCTATTATTTCATTATCTCTCCATTTGCATGTATGGGATTAGTGCATCCCTTCATTTGTGCATAGAGACACATTAAATAGTGGATTGAAAAAAAAAGATATTTATGGCATGGTCCATAACCATCCTCTCTCCATATCCTTGCGGCTTAATCCTTACTCGTATTTCTAAGAGTTAATAATTGCATGTTTTTGGTAATAATTAATAACAATTATGTCTATGAATATGGTATAAGGAAAGGGATCTTAGCACATGGTTATTAGTCGCTACCAACCCATTAGTCCTTACTTTCATGTTGGCAAGGACTTTATATATGAATGGCTCTTTTGCTTTTTATTAAAATGACACACAAATTTATGTACTAAGGTAACTTTTAATATAAGTTTTGGTTAAATACATACACATATACTTTATAGAGACCTATCAATGTTCAAAAGGTTTTATGTGCACCAATCAATAACTTTGAGCTCTTAATTGGCTTCATACCAAGGCAAGCAGGTGAATATGCAATGTGTTTATTCAAGTTTTATGTAAACTCTTAAAATTACCTTGAAAATCCTTTTCTATAATTGAATTAATACTAGAATTAATTCAAGCATTATTTTTTATTCTATGCATGAAGCAAGGTTTATGCATCATCACCTTGAATACATGTTTCATCATAGTCTTCACCTACATGAGATTTGTGCCTCTTTCCATGACTTGGTTCCTCTCATCCTTAGAAAGACATGGCATTAACTGGTGAGGATATTTTCCACCTCCAAGATATATGTAATGTCCCTACTTGGAATTTTGGAGAAAAGTACAAATTGGGAAAAATTTGAGCTTAAATAGTCAGGGCTCTAGAGGGTTCCAACTTTCTCCAAATGGTCCTAAATTTGAAAGGAAATGGTATGGTGAGTATTAAAAAATACCAATTTGTTTTATGGACACTTTTTATCTTACTTTATACCTATATAAACTTGTTTGGGTTAATGAGAGAAAGTGCACATTTACTAGGAAATTGTGGTTAAATCTCCCCTAGGGTGCAGGCCAAATTAGATTCCCAACTCAAGTACGAACCTCCCAACTTTAAGAAAAGAGTATGGGGATGAATATAAGATATAGGTTTCTGTAATTAATCATGGTTATTATCTCTTCAAACTAATTATAAAGTGCAACATTGGCATGACCACTTTCAAGGAAATTGCATAACTAGCTCGATTTTGACACATGAAAGGTAGATTTAAAGGTGAAGATCAAGATGTGACATATATATACAATATATAGAATAAAAATTTCTTCCCCAAAAGTATTAAACACAATATAAATCCATTCATACGAGTCTGGTATACAACTCATTCAGTATGGGAGTCAAATACATGAAAACTAGTCATTTAATAACATGGAATCGCAAGAGTTTCACATATAGATTTCTTGGATTTCAAGCCACGGCACATCGGGAAGCAAGGTTTATGCATCACCATTTTGAATACATGTTTCATCATAGTCTTCACCTACATGAGATTTGTTCCTCTTTCCATGACTTGGTTCCTCTTGTCCTTAGAAATACTTGGCATTAATTGGTGAGCTTACTTTATACCTATATAAACTTGTTTGGGTTAATGAGAGAGAGTGCAAATTTACTAGGAAATTGTGGTTAAATCTCCCCTAGGGTGCAGGCCAAATTAGATTCCCAACTCAAGTACGAACCTCCCAACTTTAAGAAAAGAGTATGGGGATGAATATAAGGCATAGGTTTCTATAATTAATCATGGTTATTATCTCTTCAAACTAATTATAAAGTGCAACATTCATATGACCACTTTTAAGGAAATTGCATAACTAGATCGATTTTGACACATGAAAGGTAGAGTTAAAGGTGAAGATCAAGATGTGACATATAGATACAATATATAGAATACAAATTTCTTCCCAAAAAGTATTAAACACAATATAAATCCATTCATACGAGTCTGGTATACAACTCATTCAGTATGGGAGTCAAATACATGAAAACTAGTCATTTAATAACATGGAATCACAAGAGCTTCACATATAGATTTCTTGGATTTCAAGCCACGGCACATAGGGAAGCAAGGTTTATGCATCACCACCTTGAATACATGTTTCATCATAGTCTTCACCTACATGAGATTTGTTCCTCTTTCCATGACTTGGTTCTTCTTGTCCTTAGAAATACTTGGCATTAATTGGTGAGGATATTTTCCACCTCCAAGATATATGTAATGTCCCTACTTGGAATTTTGGAGAAAAGTGCAAATTGGGAAAAATTTGAGCTTAACTAGTCATGACTCTAGAGGGTTCCAACTTTCTCCAAATGGTCATGAATTTGAAAGGAAATGGTATGGTGAGTATTAAAAAATACCAATTTGTTTTATGGACACTTTTTATCTTACTTTATACCTATATAAACTTTTTTGGGTTAATGAGAGAAAGTGCAAATTTACTAGGAAATTGTGGTTAAATCTCCCCTAGGGTGTAGGCCAAATTAGATTCCCAAATCAAGTACGAACCTCCAAAATTTGAGAAAAGAGTATGGGGAAGAATATAATTCATAAGTTTCTGTAATTAATCATGGTTATTATCTCTTCAAACTAATTATAAAGTGCAACATTCGCATGACCACTTTAAGGGAAATTGCATAACTAGCTCGATTTTGACGCATGAAAGGTGGAGTTAAAGGTGAAGATCAAGATGCGACCTATAGATACAATATATAGAATACAAATTTATTCCCCAAAAGTATTAAACACAATATAAATACATTCATATGAGTCTGGTATACAACTCATTTAGTATGGGAGTCAAATACATGAAAACTAGTCATCTAATAACATGGAATCGCAAAAGTTTCACATATAGATTTCTTGGATTTCAAGCCACATCACATAGGGACATGAAATTACAAAGTAACAGATAATATATTCCTATCATGAGATAATCAAACTTAGAGAACATCCCTCATACAAATATGATATGAAACTACTTCAAGATTGAAGACAAATCCATGAAAACTAGTCCTTCAAGAGCATGGGAATGCGAGCCTTTCACACTAGAGTTTGTTGAATTTAGAAATACAGAGAATATGGTAATGAAAATAAATATTTATACATAATTTATATCTTCCACATTATCATCATACTTATAGAAAATTCATCATGCAAATCTGATATACAACTCTTTCAAAAATGGAAGCCAAATACATGAAACTAGTCATTCAAGAGCATGAAATGCAAGCATTTCATACATGTATTTCTGATATTTTGAATTATAGAGAATATGGACATAATATTAAAGATCCATACATCATATACCCAATATTGGGCGTCAAATATCCTCAACAAAGTGTAAGCACCACTCCAACAAGTGCGTCATCAACACGAGAGTGTGGGGGAATGGAGAAGAAGGAATAACAGAATAGGGAGATAGATGAGAATACGACTGTATGGACCTTCAATGTGAAGCTAAAACACATTCATTAATATCCAATGATAGTTCTTATTGGCCTCTCTGTCAACCAACTTGGAAAGGAATCCAACTCCCTTGAAATTGGTTGAGAAGCAGGGAGAGTGCAAACTCACAGTGCAATGGACAAGCAAAATCTCTCCAAAATTCCAAGGCCAATTAACAAATGATAAAAATTTATTCTCCTTACTCATGAAATCATTTTATTAAATTCATGAGGCTTCCTAAGGTCGAATTTCCCTCCATGGGATTCCTCCAACACATCTTAGTGGTTTAGTAACTCTCATGACACTTGTCTTTCTCTTCATGCTCCAATTCTTTCCCTAATTCAAATGGATGCCTATAACTCCCAAATTCGACCTCTTGGTGTCTATTTTTATCCCTGTCATGTAATATTTGTCATATGTCTGTAATCAGGTTTGAATTTGTCATACTTGTCATAGAATCTTTCATCATTTGTTGTCATAGAGTGCATGGAATCTCCTTCCAAGTGGCACACATTGTATTCTAGTATATCATTCTTCCATGGGACTTACTATCCTTTACCAATTCAAATTTCTTCTATCATTATATTTTATTTGACACCACATCACCCTCCAATAACTTTACACTATCCACGTGTTCGAATTTGGATGAAGATCATGCCAAGTGTGTGGGAAATCTAGTCACCCAAAGGCTCCACAAGCTTCCAAGTGTCTTCTTGAACCCATGCCACATTATTTTATTAGAATTTATTATTTATCAAACCCATTTAAATGTGAAAATGGTAAAGTAAAGTCATTTTGGGTCCCATATCCCCTTATTACAAAATTTATGTCTCTATCTCAACCAACGAAACTAGTAGGTTCGTGAAACATTGTTTGTAAGTAGCCTTATTTTAAAATTATTTAACTGGGGACATGAAATTACTCCCCACTCAATATTTCTTGTCCTCAAGCAATTTCAAACATGTATTTTGAATAACCTTCTTTCATTCCAAAACTTTTCTTCAAACCTTAGCTACAATTTGAGTAGTTGAACTCATATACTATAATTGTGTTTTTCCAAAAGTAAAGATATGTGGATGTTTGCATATTAATATATCATGTGACATCACCACTAACACCAAAAAGGATTAATTAAAACCATCAAAAAAAAAATCACAAATAATATTAACCTTCATCTTTTGGAAACCTTTTATGAACTTTCGACCTTTTTTTTCTTTTATATAATTCTTTGAAGTTGGTACTGAGTTGCCAAACTTGAATTTCCAATATTCTAAGAAATTTTCAAAGAGGTACCACCATCCTCGTTTCTTCTCTACTCTGATTACAATCACCTTCTCAAGTTGTGACTCAATATCCCCTACTGCTTATTGCCCCCAAAATTGAAACCAAGCAATACCTGGATCCCATTGCTTGTATTGCACCCTTCCAAACATCATGAGTACAAAAGATAGATCATTAAAGTACATGACTACATCATACAAATGTACATCAAGAAGATATATAAAAAAAGGATCATGAAAATTCTTGTACATCCAAGCAAGCATATGATCATGTGGCCCATACATACAAACATTAAGTATTATGTAAAATCTTCTACAATGACATAAGTGAGGATCCCATGCCCTATAATGTTTCTGTGAAATAATGTAATATGGAATGGATAAGAAGGAATGAGAGAATAGGGAGATATATGAGAATTCAACTGTATGGACCTTCAACTTGTGGATAAAACAAATTCATTAATATCCAATGATAGATCTAAATGGCCTCTCCATTAACCAACTTGTAAAGGAATCCAATTCCCTCGAAATTGGTTTACAAGCAAGGAGAGTGAATACCCATTGTGCAATGGACAAGCAAAATCTCTCCAAAATTCCAAATAATACTTAACAAATGATCAAAGGCTATTCTTCTTCATCATGACATCCTTTTATTAATTTAAGGAGGCCTCATAAGGTCTAATTTCCCTCCATGGGATTCCTCTAACTCATCTTAGTGGTTTAGTAACTCTCATGACACTTGTATTCCTCTTCATGTTCCAATTATATCCCCAATTCGAATGGATGCCTATAACTCCCAAATTCGACCTCTTGGTGGCTATTTTTAGCCATGCCATGTCTGATTTTTCACATGTCTGCAATCAAGTTTGAATTTGTCATACTTGTCATAGAATATTTCATCATTTGTTGTCATAGAGTGCATGGAATCTCCTTCCAGCTGGCACAGATTGCCTTCTAGTCTCTTCCTCTTCCATGGGAGTTACTCTCCTTTACCAATTGAATTTCTTGGCTCCTTATATGTTGTTTGACACCAAAACAATTTCCAATAACTTTACATTACCCGTGTGTTCGAATTTGGATGAATATCATGCCAAGTGTGTGCGAAATCTAGTCACCCAAAGGCTCCACAAGATTTCAAGTGTCTTCTTGAACCCATGCTAAATTATTTTATTAGAATTAATCATTTATGTCACCCATTTAAATGTTAATATGGTAAAATAAAAGAATTTTGGTCCCATATCCCCTTATTACAAAATTTATGCCTCCATCTCAACCTAGGGAACTAGTAGGTTGGTGAAACATTATTTGCAAGTAGACTTATTTGGAAATTGTTTAATTGGGGAAATGACAATAGAATGCTTTATTGCACCACGTCCAATTCTCAACACTTCCTCCTCTTTGCAATACTTCCTTACTTCAAGATATAATGCGTCATTGCACAATCGCCACTCCACATCACAACTTTACTTGAAACAAATTTTGTACTGTGTAATGAATGACATAGAAAGACTATTGGACATAAGGAAAATACCTGCTCATGAGAAGGTTGAGATTTGGGTTTATTGACTGTTATTGGAGATTTTCTGCATTATTTCCATTAAATTCTATGAAGTTTTCCATTGTGTGGTGTGACTGCACACAAAACTATGTGTTTCCTCTTTCCTTGAATCCTTCCTTTAATTGTTCTCTCTTCACATTAGCAAGCACGATTCACGTAGGAGTATTATTTTCATAGGGATATAGTTATTTTCATCCTCCTTCACATATCATCTCACTCTTCATGGATTCATTAAAGGGGATTGCTCAACCAATTGAAGATTGGTTCCAACATCGAAATAGGAGCACATATTATGGGTTCAACCCTCTTGTGTGTATTATCAATAATTTCTTCCTCATATGGAGATAAAACACAACTGCAAAGCTCGAGATACCCAAGATAGTATTCCACCCATCTAGTGCTTTTTTTTTCACTTATCATCTCTAGAAATACATGCAATGTGAAGAATTATAATTAGATAATGACACATTCCACATTCTCCATCTCTATGCTCTTAAGAGGTCGAAACCACATAGAGGATCAAAGCAATTAGAGAAAAGCTAATGATTTGAAGTAGATTGGGTGATGCAAAGTATTATCTATTCCCTGCTACTTATGAATTCTTCATCTACAATACTGTACTTTAACTTAGTCAACTCAAATTTGTGTTTTCTTTTTGTCACGATTACATGGTTTGAACTTCTATCCTATTTAGGAAACAACTCAAGATTGACAAAACACAACATTTGCAGATTTCATATTTTAAAACATGAATTTGTTTTTGTGAGAGGTCAAGAGAATTTTTAAATTCAATTAAATAACATTTTGCAATATATACCTTTTTTAAAATTGTAAACAAGGCATAATCACAGTAATGGAGTCTAGATTTAATATCGTAGTTTGAGTCTCCCCCTCTAGGTATCGATGTTCTAGATCCTATATCTCATGACTTACATGATGAGGGAGATTGGTTCTTCAAGGATATCATACCCACAATCGCTACCCTAAACGATTTATTCTTTATTCCAAGTAACACAAGTCACAATCAAGCCTCAATAAGAGGTATCTCTTCTCATTTTTTATTTGCAATTCGATTTACAATGTTATAAGTGCAATATACCTCCAACAAAACTTCTCTATGACCACATCCCTCTATTAAAAAAACAACATACATGACTTCCTAAACACATAGGACAGGGACTTGTTCCTCTGCAAGTCATCTTGTTTGTAATATTGTGATCTCTAATATTATAGTTATAATCATTTAATAGTTAAAGGTTGTAAGAGTAG
The DNA here is from genome assembly GCA_001517045.1 of Pseudotsuga menziesii. Classification (NCBI taxonomy): domain Eukaryota; kingdom Viridiplantae; phylum Streptophyta; class Pinopsida; order Pinales; family Pinaceae; genus Pseudotsuga; species Pseudotsuga menziesii. The sequence continues at coordinate 122,804 of LPNX011090368.1, read as the reverse complement.
GTAATAAGAGTGCTGGTTTTGTATTTTATTTTTATTTATTTTTAAACGATGATGAATATTTTGTATTAGAAAAGGTTATAACCTAATTGATTGACATTTCCAATACAAAATACAAAAGAGGCACGTAAGTGTGGTTCTCCTTCTAAAAATTGAAGTTTGTGTTCCGAAAACATTTTATCTACTTAATAAAAAAATACTAATTTTTAGTATGACATGTATAAAGTTCAACACATTGTTTCAAGGCGAGGAAAAAGTTTCAATACATTAAAGATTATTTGAAGAATTTAAAAATGTTGTTTGATAGAGGATTCTTTCTAGCACCTAGTCATCCTCAACCAAGTTGTTTTCGTTTCTCCCTTTCCTAGATGATATACAAAGTCCACAGTTGTGATTTCCACAAACAAAACCTTTTCCTCTTTTACCATTGCAAACCCCTACATAAAATCTTCGTGGCCGATAAAGGGTTCTTTCTAGCAACCAATCATCCTTAACCAAGTTGTTCTCATTTCTCCCTTTCCTTGGATGAGATATAAAGTTCGTTGTTGTTGTTTCCACATATGAATCCTTCTCCTCTTTTGCCATTGCACACCCCTACATCAATGCTTCATGGAAAATAGAGGGTTATTTCTAGCACCTAGTCATCCTCAACCAAGTTATTCTCATCTTTCCCTTGATAAGATACAAAGAACTGTTTTTGTTTCCAAGTTGTCTCGTTTCTCCCTTTCCCTTGATAAGATATAGAGAACTATTGTTGTTTCCACTTATGAAACCCTCTCCTCGTTTACCTTTGCACACCCATACATAAATGCTTCATTGACTACATGGAAAGAGTTGTGTAGTGGTTCATTTCTGTTGAGGGTCATGGCTAGAGTTGTGTAGTGGTTCTTTTATAGATAGGGTCAAAGAATGTTGAATGTCTTTAACGCTCATTTCTAACGATTTCTCCCTTTCCTCAAATGCTTGATTTCCATTTTTCATAGAATATGTGAGTGGTGATTATTAGTGGAATATATGGAGAGGAAAGAGGGATATAAGGTAGTAAAACATAGAGGGAAAGGAGATGAAAATGTGGGGAGTGGGAAACGGGATGCTTTTTTTTAATTAGGAAATGGGTAATTTGTGTTTTTTTGTATAAATTGAAATTTTGATATAACTGGTTAGATTTTATTTGAAACATTTATTAATTTAATAACCAATAATTTAATGGTTATAAAATTAATAATTTAATAATTAAAATAATCATTAATTAAAATTTATTTTAAAAATCAAATTGGAAAAGGAATGAAAAAATCATCAATTTTACTTTTTTCAAATGAATGTTAAAGAGAATATTTATAAAAACTTAAAAACAAATTTATAAGTTTTTAGTAGACAAAATTTGGATAGGAAAGTTTATCGTTTTTATTTGTAACATATGATTGGTTGGATTTATTAAAGATTGTGTGTCACGTGAAAGGAGAGGAAAAACCAATTTAATTAAATTAGTAAAGTGAGATATTCTATTCATTCAATGGGACTAGAATATGAAACACCATAGTTAATCCCGGGACGAGAATACATAACAACGCAGGCTGCATCCATGGAGCTGGGTTACACTTTTTGGCAAGGCGCTTTGGACAAAAACACCAAAATGTACATCGATCGAGAAATTTTTAAATCCTTGATCGAGGTCTTAACACCTAGATCGAGGTCTTAACACCTTGGTCGAGGGTTTAACAAACGCTCAATCAAGGTTTTCTTAAACCCTCGATCGAGCTTATGCTAAACTCTTGATCGAGGGTTTAGCAGAAGCTCGATTGAGGGTTTAAGAAAACCTTGATATAACACCTCGATCGAGGTATTAACACCTCGGTCGAGGGTTTAACAAACGCTCGATCAAGGTTTTCTTAAACCCTCGATCGAGCTTATGCTAAACTCTCGATCGAGGTGTTAGAATCTTGATTGAGGGTTTAGCAGAAGCTCGATCGAGGGTTTAAGAAAACCTCGATCTAGATACATACCTCGTTCAAGGTCACTGTGCAAAAAAACTAATAGGTAGAAATACCTCAACCGAAGTTTTAACAGTAGCTCGATCGAGGGTTTATTAGACCCTCGATCAAGGGCCTAATAAACCCTTGATCGAGCTACTGTTAAAACCGCGATTGAGGGATTTGAATATCTTAACAGTAGCTCGATCGAGGGTTTATTAGGCCCTTGATCAAGGGCCTAATAAACCCTTGATTGAGCTACTATTAAAACGTTGATCGAGGGATTTGAATATCTCGATCGAGAGCTTGGAAAACAGAGAATTATCCCTCTTACATTCAAATCAATATTTATCTATTTCTTCCAGGGGTGTAAAACCTGCCATTCATGGCACATAATTGAGCGAAGTTTATACTGATAGATTCATTACTGAATCCTCTATCCATTGAGGTATCATGCATGTGTTTTGGCATTCATATGGTTTTTTTTAATTTGTTCTAAAACTTACACTTAGAAAATGTGACAACTTCAAAGTAGCTCAAAAAAAATCTGTAGGGTAAAAAATACACATCCAAAAATTTATTAAAAATTCATAGACCACACATTGGTGTGTCATTTTCAAAAGGGTATCTTTGGTTTTTCAATTTTTGAAAACAGTGAAAAAAGATGGGAAGGACACACGTGTATAAAATGATGTTGAAATCA
>LPNX011090368.1:86801-120004 GCA_001517045.1 Pseudotsuga menziesii | reverse complement strand
ATATTAAATTATTAATGTAAGATTGAATTATTGGGGTGGGACATGAGCCACTTATTAACTTCTTCAAATGTTTAAGGTCACACAGTTCATTAAACACAAAATTTCACACATTAAATGACATCGAAATATTAAAAAACAAACATCATTGGGAAGCTAACATAATATTCTACAATTTGTTTGTTTACTAAAAGTCGAAATTCACATGGCATATATGCGTTTCGAGGGCTTCTATCTAGCACATGAGTAAAAAAGTAGGTTTTCATCTCCAAATTTGGCCAAAAAGTGTTACCCACCTTCATCGAATCACCCTGTAGTCAATCTAACATTCATAGCATGAACCTATTTAATTACCTTAATATACTTAAGAATTAGAAAAGTATGTCATGATTGGTATAATTAGGTAGTGATGAAATTGAGCACAAAATGGAGTTTTAATTTCCCTCCAAATTCAGTTGGATACTGGCACTAAAACTATTGTAACTAAGCCCACAATTTTCCTATTTGTTATCCTATTTTTGGCATAGGAAAATAAGATAATAATCAAACTATGTTATTACCCAAACCTAAACCAGTAATAATCGAACACAAAACATTCTCTCAAATTTGAAATTTGAAATTCTTGTAAAATTACAAGACAACCAAAAAAAATTCTTCGACAAATTTTTCACCGCCCACCGTGGGGCTAGACCACATGGTTAAGAGCTTTGTGTTCTACCAGCTCAGCTAAATGAGCTCATGCATAAGAACCTAGCCATAAAGGCCTTTAGTTATAGTTTTGGGACAATTAGATCCTGCAAGAGGTCACATCATGTAACATAATGTAACATCATGTCACAAAGATATCAACTAGGGAGTTAAGGTTTGCTATATTTCATTTGGAACAAATCATGGAGGTATGCAAGTAGAGTGTTGATTTTGGTGATACTTTCAATGTTAGTATGTTGATTTATACATGTCACAATCTTTATAATTTGTCTGATGATTCAAACATTTTATTAGAGGAGAAATAACCTTGTTTTTGTCAAAACATGTCACCTTTGGACATTGGAATGCCAGGACTTGGTTGAATGTTTAATGTAACCTTGATTTGAATTGTCATGCAACTTGAATGCATCATCCACTTACTAGATTCATTTTTGTAATTTGTCCAAAGTTCTTAGTATTGATGTGAGGTAATAACCCATGCACTCTAGTCCAATTAAAGAGTATCATTTATCAAATTTCAAAACTTAACCATAAACTAATTAATTTTAACAATTTGAAACGAGTCAACTTCCAAAATTAGATTTTCCAAAGGTGCTTGAGCATGCATAAGGATGGCAAGGATATGCAATAATGGAATTGAACATAACTTCTTGGGTTTAAGTGTCATGATTTTAACAATTTGAAACAAGTCAACTTCCAATGTTAGTTTTTCCAGAGGTACCTAAGCATGCATAAGGATGGAAATGATATGCAATAATGGAATTGAACATAACATCTTAGGCTTGAGTGCCATGAATGCATCATTGCACCTTCTTAAGCTCAAGAACCATGAAAAAAACCTAAAAACCATGGCACACACCTTCTCAATGGAGCCTTTGGCATTTGAAGTTAATGTGAGCGTCATTATGAGGTTTTAGGCATCATCTATCTCCTTTTCTTTGCACTGTCTTCTTCATCCATATGCTTGTTGTTGGCTTCTTAAATAATAAAAACTGAAAATTTTTATTTTTTTAAATTTGTTAGAAAAAAAATTCATATACATTAATCAACTCCTTAATAATATTTGAATATTAAAACTTTATAAATATTTTATAGTTTTATAAATTAATATAAAAATAAATATTCTCATAAAAAAAATCAAATCAAATGAATCTCCTCTCTTTTGTACCTTGTTGATTGATAATGATTCACATGGATGAATAATCAATCACCAAATAAATAATTCAAATTGGAAAACCCATAAAACCTTAAAAATAAAGAAAAAGTGAAAACCCCAAAAAAACAATCATACGAATGAAAACAAAACTTGCCTTAAAATATCCTAATAAGCATACTATTTTTTTAATAGATCTCTATCATAATTGAACAAATTATTTAAAATTTAAAATATTAAAACTTAAATATTTCTTCAAACTTTATGAACATGATAAATATCAATGAAAACCTACTCATGTAAATGTTTGAAGAAATTTTTTATAAACAAAGCTATCGGATAGTGTAGTCCGTGCCAAAGTAAAAATAATTTAAGTTTACAGATAATTTGAAAAACATAATACAAATAGAAATAAATAACTTTTCAAATAATTTGAAAATAGATTATTACGTGGAGTTTTTTCCACTTAATAATGCACCCAACTTAATAATGCACCAAACATATGGAGATAAACAAGGAAGGATGATGGGGCGGATGAAATTTAAATGGTTGTTTAGAAAGCACCATTGTGAACTTCCATTACAAAGTCCTAGGCACACATTTTAAAGCTTTATGGAGAATGTAGGAAGCAAAAAATCATAGTATACGCTTATAGAGGAAACACATATTACTGAATCTGATAAATTCTAACATTTTTAGAAGCAATTTATACATGTGAAAAAGGTTAGAAGACCAATTGAAATAATTTCATTTAGAGGATTTCGCTAGGTTATATGTTAAACATGAAGAACATAAGGAGCAAAAAAAGAATGAAGCAACTAATGGATACACATTTATAAGTTTAGTGGATGTGCTTCCAAGCAATATAAATTCAATCAAACGAAGAGAATGTAAGAAGCAAAAAGACAAAGTATTACAGTTACATAGGAAACAAATAATGCTCAGTATGTGAATAATTGTTGTTCAGGATTAAACACCTTTGTAACCTAGGGTCTGGGGTTACCAACTTACTTCTAACCTTGCAAACAATTATCTTTGACAAAGTACAGAAAGGAAATAGAAAGAAATACTTGATTCACCCGATTACCGACGGTTGATCCAAGCTTGATCTTCTTCTGCTCTACTTTTCTCCAAAGCTTTCAGGGATGCACCTTCTTCACCTACAAAGAGCAAATTCTCCAAGTACAATCTTATACATGTATATATAACAGGTTAGATAAACAATATATCTAGTGCTTAATAGAATATATTCATCAACCATAATACATGAAAGAGACTCAACACAATGTTGGAAGAAGAATTCTCTTTATTAACAATTAGTGAATGAGGTAAGAGTAAAACCCAACGCTTGAGACAAAGACTCCTTTGTAACCAAAGGACTCTGAGTTCTGCTGCTCCAAGACTTCTGAAGATATACCACCAGCATAACTTTGCTCTCCAAACTTGATTCCTTAATGCCCTCCCCAAGGCCTCTATTTATACTTTGGGAAATAGAGTGGTTTCGAAGGTTGAGGAGGTTGAGATAGTTGGGGTGGTTAATGATTAAGGCCCAACTAATCTCCATTAATTGTGATTTATATTTTTTGATGTCGAATGAAGATGTATGTGACTATTAATATAGGCAACCCGCGTATGACACATGAGTTGCTTAAAGGAAACCCGCGTATGCTGATGTACGTAAGTTGCAATGGAGATAGTCGCATATAGTACGCGAGTTGTCAATGGCAATAGTCGCATACGTACGCGATTTGCAATGAAGATAGTTGCATACGCCATTCAACTCCTAGAAAAATAATATGGCAAGCTAGTTGAAGGGTAAATGCATCTCATGTCATGCCCATCTATAGTGTTTTGGTAAACTTCAATCCTAAAATGTCCTTTTGTGTACCAACATAAAGAATGTCAGCACTTAGACGGAAAAGTGCCATTTGGGTTGATAACAGATGCCCCCTAATGTGTGAGGTCAGAGGGAAACGATGGCCGAAATAGATTATAATATTATCTTTGAGAATGCAGAAGTCCAATGGAGCAGAGGTAGTACTTGAAACAAATATATAATAATGTCATATACAAAATCATATCCAAGGATGCTATGTTCAATATATTGAAACACTAGATCCTTTACAATATTTGAGTACATCATACAGTATGGGTACAAGATCACGTATATTACAGAGGTGGATCGAAGCCACAATATATAATAATAATGAGTCTTCAAAGATCTGGAAGCTGTGTACAACATAATCTTGCGCAACTTAGTCCATAGATGTGAAACTAAGGTCTTCATAATAAATCCCAAAGAACCAGTACAATCCAAGCCATGTGAATAGATGTTAGCGAAGTCGAACATGGATAGGATTCAACAGATTGTCAACCAATAGGTGATAATTGACAACTGAAGCAAAGGAATTCTAAAAAATGAAAGTGAATCCTAAGGTACGATCGTCAAAACTCTAGGTCTTCGTTGTCAGGAAGTGCTGATGTGGAACCATACTGTGATAAGGAAGGCAATAGATCCTCCAACGGATCATAAGAGTGACTAGGAACTGGGTAAGGGAAGGGAGACACTAGTAAAAGATATGACAATGATGGAATCAGAATATAGATCAGATACATGGTTAAGTCCTTGAACAGTGAGCACGACACAATATGACCCAAGGAAGCTTTTAACTTTGCAAATAGGACAACCAAACTTATCTGTCATGTAGGGGACATGATCAGATTCCCCAGGTAGAACTGACAAGAGGAGGAGTAAGAAACTTGAGGTAATAGGTTAACTAAAAGTGAACACTGAGACATGAGTATCGGTAAAAACAAAGAGTGCTATGTTCAAGGAGGACATGTTGCCACTGACTGAGAACCAAAAGAAAACTTCTTCCTTACCTTCCCTATTAAATTTTAATGAGTCCAGGAAATTCAACTCGAGTCTCTATTCATCTTTGACAAGCTTGAAGGGAAGAGGGAATAATGCTTGATAGTGTCACTAATTCGTGGATTTTATGAACTCAAACTAGTACATGCTCACTTAGTGTTTTCATGTTTAGAGAGTTTGAAAACTCCAAAGAAGACTCCAGGGGGTTCCTTTTTCGTCCAATTTAGTCTCATGAGGCTGAAAAAGTATAAAGCATACCATAGAAGAACTCTCTTAATTTCCGTAGAAGAAAAGGTCAACCTTTTTCGTACTTAGTCAGGGAGGTCCGAAAAAGGTTAAATTACCACCCACCTAATGCTCCTTCAAGAGCAACATATAGCTTCATTTTTACGAGTGTGAAGGAGAGCAAGATTTCTTGGAAAGATCCATTTGAGTACGAGAAATGGGGCTTATAACAATAAACTCAATGCTTTGTTCTTGGTGTTTAATGAGCATGACAAAGACATAAAGTACACTCGAAATATTTTTCATGTTTAGGTCCAGAGCATGAAAAAGAGAAAACTAATCTCATACCGGGAGTTCCTTTTTCGTAAGTTTAGTCCCTCAAGTCCGGAAAAGTGATAAACCTGTACCTGAGAATACTCTTCTCAATTCCTTAGAAAAGAGAGTGATCCTTTCTCGTATTATTTCACGTGGTCCGAGAAAGAGATAACCTACCACCAATGTGGATGCCCATTCGCATATTCTTAACGAGCTTGAACGGACAAGTTTACTCAGTAGTCAAGTTTGTTTTAAGGAGTTAGACCTGGGCCTAAAGAAAATCCATAAGGGCGGGGAGTCCTATAAAGGGATAGCTTGTAAAAAGAGACCAAAATGAGGCTGAATTTAGCGTGAAAACTAGCTAAAAAGATTATCCTCAACCTATAACAGTTGCAGCATGAGTAACAAAAGACAATAAGTAGGTTCTAAATGAGGATACTCATGAGAGGAAAGTCCTATCCACGGAAGAACAATGATAAAGACAAGGAGCTAATGGTTAAAGATACCATAGTCCGTGGTCGAAGTGTTAATGCTAGGATCAAGATGGATCAGGTATAAATGCATAATGCATGTGAAATGACCAAAAACCATCCCATATGAGCGAAAAAAAACTTAAAGATGACCATAAACCTGTCACGTGGAAGAAAAGATATGGCATTAGTTTAAAAATTATGAACTATAGAGAAAAAACCCACTTTGAAATTATTTTTTTCTATAAATAGGTCAAAATATGAATAAAAAAATCACCATTTGATTTTTAACCATAAAAAGACAAGTTTTACCTCTACCTTTGATTGCTCATTGTGGACGATTCGGTGGACCATTCCCAAAACCGCAAGTGTCAGGTAAAACTACACTCCATGCTCTTTCATTTGATCCAAGGAATTGTCAACTTGGAGCCCTAATTCATGTTTTTAAGCGCCCTTAAATCATGGACGTTGTGTATGCGGGTATGGTATGTTAATAGTCGCGTACATGCATTCTATATGCGGGTTTCCCAAAAGACAGTCGTGTATAGTACACGACTTTCCTAAAAGACAGTTGCGTACGATGCGTGAGGTAGCAAAAGAATGTATAGGATGAAAAAATTCAAGTTTTATATGAATCTAATAGTTTGTAATTGCTTGTTTATTAAATTGAAAGATGGTTCTTGAGTGGAGGGAGCGGGAACATGAAGACATGGACCAAGAAGCTCTTCAAGATGCCCCCACAGTGAATGTTTTATGTCAAAGTGGGTTATTAAAGTTTTTATGTGCCTCATCTATGCGGGCAAATGTCCGCCTCTTAGAGTTTTTGATAGACTATTGGGATCATGATTTGGACATGTTTGACCTTCAAGGTGAGTTTTTAGAGATTTCATTAGAGGATGTCTATTTCATTTCCGGTTTATCACGATGGGGAGCTCTGGTGAACTTGGAAGGTACTGACAGAGACGGTGACCCTCTAAGTGTCCAAAACTATATAGACATATACTGTGAGCCAGGCACTCAAAAGAGGGGTAGTTGCATCCCTATTGTTCACATTCGCAACTTTCCTTTATAGGTATTGGTGAGCACTATAGTGAGGGTTATAAGGTCATTATCACTTCACCTTGCAACTTGGAACCAAATGAGACTAGTAGTAGACTGTATGTAAGGAGCCCTATATGACTGGTGCTCGGGAGTGGCCCCGATAATGAGAAAATAGCTCTCTGACTACAAAAGAGGCAGGAGGAAGAATTTTGGTTATTCTAGCATGTTAGTAGCCTTTTTCTTTGAGAGAGTGTCGATTTTGAGTCTTGCAGTTCCATTTCTAGTTCGTTCTCCCCGTCAACCTAGGCTAAGTAGGTGGGGAGATATCTTCCTCTGCCAGAGAGGTGGTGGATCGGTCTAGAGTGTCTATGATGATGACTTCTACTTTTGGTGGGAGCGACAGTTGCCAACCTTGGAGTAGTTCCCATATGCTGGATTAGATTTTCGAGGTGATACCGACCTCGTCCTCCCTCCAGGAGGAGCATGGGGAGAGTTAGGTAATTTTTATTTTCAAAATTTTTAAATTTTTTATGAATTTTAATTATATAGATATATACATATGTATAGGAGTTCTAATCTTTTTAACAATGTCAAAATGCAGATATTGGACCAGTCCGCCCTATTGGGCATCCACGCATGTATGTGCGTCCTGTTTTGGGAGAGGACTAGGGTTTGATTAGGGTTATTGATGGGAAGCTGGCCATGATTACCCAGAAAGTACGTACCTTACGGATTGATCACATCCTTGCCATCATGGAGGAGCTAGCGGTTGGTGTACCACCTGTCTGGATACACCTTCTAAGGTGGGTAGCCAGAGCAGTAATTGTGTATATAGATGCTATTGAGGCTGTTGAAGCTGAGGAGGCTACTGAAGATGAGGAGGCTGAAGAAGCCCGAGCGCAGGGTGATCGGGGGGACCAGGGTGGTCCAAGTGACCAGGGAGGTCAAGCTTAGACCTAGGAGCATTTTATGGATTTTGATCCATGTTTTGTATATATTTTGTATATTATACAGTAATTTTTGTATATTATACAGTTATGATTGGATCTGAGGATCAGAGACTCGACCTATCTATATGGATAGATATTCACACACACACACACACACACACACACACACATATATATATATTGCTAGTTTATTCACAAATGTTTTTAATGTATATGCTGTATATTTTTATGTAAAATGTGTTAAATGCAGGGATGATTTTAAGGAACCATACTTATTTAAAAGTGCATAAATGTTGGCGAATATTATCGATTCTTAAAACACCAACTATAAAATGATTGGCGATATTTTTCAAAAAATATTTTAATTTCCAGGGATTTTACATCGTTTATATGATAATTTGGCGATTTCTAGGGTGAAAAATTTCTACCCCATCAAAATTGGGCGAAACAGGGCTTCAAAAAATGCAAAATGGCGAATCTTTTTTGGTAGAAAAACATGGAAAAATAGCTCACTGGGCTAAAATTCGCCCCTAAAATTATCCCTAGTTAAATGCCAATCCAAGATATAATTAGCATATGCATCAGTTAATGAATTTTGATTTCTTAGAATATGATTGAATGTAATGAACTCAAAATTTCTTTCCAATAACCTAACTTGCATAAACTGACGTAATAGAATAGGGTTCCACACCTGATAAGCCCGATTGAGCTGGGAAACTACCAGTTGAGTCTAGTCGGACTTCCAACTAAGTGATACCATGTGACAAAGCATCCCATAAAAGCTCAATGATGGCCCTGTATTCAACGACATTATTGGAAGTAGGACCTAAGGAAGCTCCTCCTGAGGCAACTAACTATCCTGAGGGTGAATAAATGACCCATGTAGCTAAAGCCAAATTACAAGTGTGGCGACTGGCGCCATCAACGAAATCTACGAACCACTCGGAAGACATCTATAACAACCAGCAGATGGTATAAAAACACAAACCGATGACCTATTGTACATAAAAATACATACAATACAATATAGGAAAAAGTGCTAAGCCTAAACATAGTACTTTTTCAGGTAGAGCCCATTTCTAGGCTCAGGTAGCTTATTCCTATCGAAATCAATCAATTCATATGCGCCCTTCTTTAACACCTTTGAAACGACATAAGGCCCCAACCACGTAGACCTAAATTTTCCTGTCCACAGGGGTTCTTTGTCTTGGTCCCAGAGCAAAACAAGTTCCCCTTCAGAAAAAATCCGAGGCTTGATCGATTTATCGTATTGGATTTTGACCCTATTTTTATGAGCTTGGTTTGCTATCAGCGCATCTCTACATTGTTCATCAAGATGTTCTAAATGTAATAGACGTTCTTCCATCTCAGTCGTATCAAGTGACACATGAATAACAATTCTTAAGGACGGGATTTCACATTCAATCGGGGTATCGACTTCCACTCCATGAACGAGTTGGAAGGGGGAAAACCTTGTAGCAGTTTTCACGTTGGTCTGATATGCCCAAAATGCAGGATACAACATGATATGCCAGTTGGAACGGGCTGCATTAATAGTACGTTTGAGGATAGTTTTCAAAGTTTTTTTAATAGCCTCGACTTGACCATTTACTTGAGGATAGAACGAAGATGAATGTTCTTGTCTAAATCCTAGCATAGTGGTCAATTCAGTCATCATGCTATTTTGGAAATGAATGCCATGGTTAGTGACAATCACTTTAAGTATACCGAATTGTGCGATAATTTGATTGATCACGAAAAAATATGCAGTTTTCCCGTCAGCTTTAAAGGTGGGAATTGCCTCTGCCCATTTGGTAAAATAATCCACAGTGATAATGATATATTTGTGCCCCCTAGCTGAGGCTAGGTTACACGTCACATAATCAATCCCCCACTTCATGAAGGGGCCCACTGAGATGATGGAAAATAATGGAGCAATATGCGACCGCATCTTTCTGGTGTAAAGCTGACAAGGATGATAGCGCTTCACGGTTTCCACACAATCTTTGAAGACCGTGGGCCAGAAATAACTGACACGTAATATCTTATGGGTCGTTGCTAACCCAGATAAATGACCCCCACACGCTCCACTATGGGCATCATTTAGGACAATATCCATTTCCTCGTGGGTAAGACATCGACGCAAAATGGAACCTACCCCCGTGTGATATAAAGTATCTCCTATAATGAGGTAGTTCTTGGCATATAGGCATAGTTTACGTCGTTCTTCCCGCGAGAAAGTTGCAGGATACTTCAAAGTCTGGAGATAGATATGTATATCTCTGTACCAGGGGTCAGAGGTGGAAATCAAAAAGATATGCTCATCTGGGAATGAGTCTTCTTCAAAGGCTACATCTTCTTCTACTGGAAATTATGCAATGAGCTCAGTAAAAAATAAGGATTTGGCGGATTTGGCGGATTGAAAATCTAAGTCAAACTCTTGGAGAATGACTAGGTCGATTTGTTGAATTTTCCTCCAACTATCCGTCGAGACAAAACATATTGAAAATCATTAACATTCGCCACTACCATCGTAGTCCTTAGTAAGATGTAGTGACGTAAGCTCTGAACAGCATAAACAGCTGCCAAGGCTAGCTTCTCGACATGGGAATACCTAAGTTCAGGTTCGGCTAAAGCACGGCTGAGATAGTAAATGACATTCTCTTGGAGCTTATCGTCCTCCTGGACTAGTACTACCCCTATGATCGACTCAGATGTGGCCAGATACAATATAAAATACCTAGAGTAATCTAGCGGATGTAATAATGGTGCCGCCAACAAAGCTTTTTTTAATGCCTTGAAAGCGAGTTGTGCAATTTCATCCCATACAAATGGGGTATTCTGTTTTAACAGGCGCATGAAACCTGTAGTAATATTGGCATAATTTACAATAAAACATCGAAGAAAATTGGACTTCCCTTGCAGGCTCTGAAGCTTCCTGATAGAACGAGGAGGAGGTAGATTGACAATGGCCTCAACTTTCAAAGGATCCACCTTAATGCCTTTGTTAGCTACAATGAATCCGAGCAGTCTCCCTGACTCGACACAGAAAATGCACTAGTGGGGATTCAAGTGAATCTTATAGTATCTGCATCATTCAAAAATCAAATGCAAGTGATATGGATGATCGATCCTCTTATGAGCATGTGCAGGAATATCATCAAGGTAGGGTTCGAAAATGGCCTTAATATCGTGAAAGGAAAAATTCATTGTCCGCTGAAAGGTTGCCCCAGCATTTTTCAATCTATAGGGAATTTTCTTGTACACGAAGGTACCCCAAGGACAAATGAAAGCTATTTTATGTTGGTCTTCCGGTTTAATTTGAATTTGATTATATCCAGAGAAACCATCCATAAATGAAAATACTTCACTTCCTGCCCAAGCATCAATAATTTGATCTATAAATGGCGTGGGATAGTTGTCCTTAGGACATGGTTTGTTTAAATCTCGAAAGTCAGTACACACGTGTATGGTCCCTTGCTTTTTATCAACAAGAACAGGGTTGGATACCCATTCTGTCAAATCTATGGGATAAATAAAACTGGCTTTCAGCAGTTTCTCCACTTCAACCTTCATTGCCACTGCTTTATGTGGGTTAATAGGTCTCAACTTTTGCCGAACAGATTTATCGTCAAGGTATGTTCGGATTTCATGCTCAACTATAGATGGATCAATGTCTGGCATCTCCTCATATGACCAGGAAAAAATGTCACGGAATTCCTTAAATAAGGCCATATAGATCGTAATCTCCTCAAGAGAGCAGTTTGCATCGATATGCACATTTTCCACAACGTTAAGATTTATATAGTTGTTGATAGGGATAGTAGTGAAAATATTTTCCTTGTTCCCCTCAGCAAACATTCCTTCCCTTGGTAAGGGATTAATGGGCATATCAACATCGTCTGCCAATCTCATATGAAACTCCTAGTTCTCTATCCTACTAATCGTGGAAGAAAATAGGATCAATGGTGAAGATCTTCGTAGATATTATTTCGTCCACACATGGATTCCAGAATGGCTTCATCCGAATGTAAAACCATATCTAAGTAATCTCTATAATGCAAAGATTTTTCTGCCCAAGCAGGCAGATAGGATTCTTCCAGTTTCTCTGAGACCATGAGGGGGACCAGAATGGAATCAATAGTGGTATGGGTGATAGCTTGATAAGCCGCTTCCACTGCCAATAAGGGTACTTCATGTTCATGGTGGGAGGGGAGAACCCAAGGATGAGTCCTATCAATAACTGTAGCTGTGGACTTTCCTACACTAGTAGAACCTATATAATTAATTGGAGCTAGAAGATCAAATGTGCCCATCAATAATGCATACATTCCAGCCCCTAAGCTCTCTGAAGCAGGTTTGACCTGATCAACCAATGGTATAGTGGACTCATTAGATTCCATGTGGCCTTTCCGAGTAAAACTAAGTTGGTCAACAGTAACCAACTTCCCTTCGTGTGGAAACACTACCAACTGAAAGACGATCGATGCAATAGTAGACATGGCATAAGTCCAACTTCTCCCCAAGAGCAAGTTGTAATCCAAAGGTGCATCAATCACCTCTACCTCAACAGACATTGCTTTCCATGCCAGTTTAATTTCAAAAGCTGGTAGGATACCATGTGGATGGAATGACCTTCCATCGAAAGCAGTAAGTAGGGTGTTTGACGGGACCAGCTCTAGAGATCCAAGAGCTTTCCAATAAGACAAGCAAATAACACGTGTAGAAGCACCCTCGTCGACAACTGCTCTTCCAATGTTTTTTCCACCATGGATGACATCTATCGATAAGGCTACATGATATGGTAGGCAAATTTTGACATCAGACAAATTAAATTTTGCCATGAGACTCGATGAGTCCATACTGCCTAAGGATACTAAGAGTGCATCCCGCTGGGCGAGATAGCTCTGTAACACCTCTAAAGCTGACATTGCACAAGGAGTTTGGGCTAAGTATTCAACTACAGAGTAGTTTTCTACAGCCCTGGTATTAGGATTATGCAAGGTCTTATTAAAGACACATTTCGGTATCTTGGGCATAATTTCGGCAGGTTTCTCAATCGTGAGAGGGTTAGAAGTTTCACCTATTGACTTACCCTTCTCTGAGGTCTCTTTTTCATAGTTTTTTTTCCTCGTCGATAGTAAAGTTTTGGATTGAACCATGTTGATATAATTGGGGTCAAGAGCATTTGGGGTTCCCCCTGCTGCATTTGAAGTTGAAGCTGAATTCTATCCCCGGGGAAAAGGATCCTTTAGGACAGCCGATTGTTGGGATTTTAACAACTTTTGAGCTTGTTCCATAAGGGGACATAGATGAGTAAGGTGATCTTCATGGAAAAACTTACATAGGAATTTCACCTTTTTCTTTTCTTTCTTTCCCCCATTAGCACTGTTTACGGGTTTTTGCTTGTTTTGGATTCCCTCCCCTTTCTTTCCTCTCTTCTTTTTTCCACCGGGCTACTGATTTCCCTTATGAGAGGTTTGTGCAAAAACATTTGCATTTTGGGGTGAGGGGGAAACCTTTGCTTCCTTTGTCGTAGAATGTTTTATGAACAGCTGATGGAGTTGTTTGGCCAAAGATTCTACAGTGGGAGAATTTACGGAACCAAGCACACCATCGGCATGGGGTCCAGGCTTAGGTTTCTCTGCATCGTGCATTGGCCTTGGTTCCTCAGGTATAATCTCATATAAGATCCCAGACTGAGAATATATCAAATCTAGTTGTTGGTCCCTAAGGATATCTTCTTCCTCATTCATCACTCTTGAAGTATATACATCCTTAGAGATATAAGGCAATAGCGATTTAAGGAACCATTCTAATAAGAACTCAGGAGGAATAGTGGCTTTAATAAGGCTCTTCCATCTTCTCCATTCTTGGATGTGATCTGAGATATGGGTGGCCTTGTTCTGCCGAAAGGTAGACAACAAGTCCGTTCTGAAATCATATTGGACAGGAAGCTGGAAGTGACTAAGAAGTGCATTAGCCAAGTCCCAAAAACTGCTAAATGCAGCACAAGGCAACTCAATGTACCATTTTGCTGCAGTACTCATCAAATTTCTTTGGAACAGCCTCAATCGAATTGAATCTTCGTTCAGTGAGTTGGAAGAGCACCATAAATGGAAAGTGGTGGCATGAGCTCCAGGATCGTCACCAACTTTGCCTTCAAATTTTGGGATATCCGAGGGTAGCTTGGTAGGGACGGGTGGCCAGGAGGGATCATGTCTTATCCGTTCATTCACCAGTTTAGACAAATCTGGAAATTTTAACGTTGCCAAGAAAGGAAGCTTGGGTCTAACCGGAGCACTAAAAGTACCAGTTTGGGGATTAGAGGGACTTTCCCCCATATTCCCATCTGTGAAGATGGGGTTTCCCCCTACTGCCAGTTGTGAAGTGGATGGGTTTCTTTGGAAAGGATTCCATCCTAAGCCACAAAATTGTTTGTGTGAGGTGCAATATAAGAGGTTCTGGCTGCCCCGGTCAAAACGGGGGTTTGAAATATAGGAGCAGGTATCCCTCCGCTAAAAAGTGAAAAGGGAGAGCTCATGAACAGAGCTGAAATCAGAGTTTGAAAACCTTGACCATAAGGGTTATTGTTTCCAAACTACACCCCTACATATGAGGGTGTTGGGCCTACATATGGAGCAGATGGGAGAATGTTCCCGCCATTCCAAGGAAATCCTTGGACAAAAGCCAAGGGTCCTACAGGACCACTCTGGGTAGTGTGTGTGAAGGAAGTAGGAACTATAGGTACACTAGGAATCTTAGTGACCATACCACCAGAAGCACGTGCTAGACTTGTGGGAGCCAGTGGTTGAACCACTCAGCTCGCTGGAGTTAAGGGCATATTAGGTATGCTTGTTCTAGGGGCACCTACTGGGGGAGGTAGCACCCCTTTATCCAGAGTGACTGAGGTGGAAGTGAAAGAAATTTCTCCTACAGTAGACATTGTCCTGCCCATAGGGACACCATTCACGGGTGAGTCGAAAGGACGAACCTGAACAATCACAGGATTGTTTAAGTCAGTTAGAGGTGTATTAAAATTCCTTGCAAACTCGTCAGCTTGCAAGTCTTCTATCTCAACTATGTTTAAATTAAAATGGTTTGCCCTAAGTTATGGTTCACCCGAAACTTCACTAACTCCTATTGGTTCAAAAGAACCGTCTGTGTCCAATCTTTGCCTTTGAGAGGGAGGTGGAGGTTCCAATGTGATAAGCGTAGGAAGGTTTTGCAACCTTCGTGACCTTCTGATAGATTGGTCCTCCACAATTGTAAATTTGACTCTTCAAACCCTAAGGTTGGCTAAACACAGAAAAACCACAGAGCAATCACTACAAAAATTCCTAAAGCCTCAACAATCATAAAGGGTACAAGATATGCTTTCCTGAAGAAAGCCGAGAGATAGTTTCTTGGCGTCCTTGAAGAGGTTCTTAGGCACAAGCGGAGGAATCACCCACCTCCCTCCTACACTTTCAACAAGGGTTACCTTCCAAGCCCATCCAAGGTGAACCAGAAATAGCCTTTCGGTTTACCTTTGTATAAACCCTAGATGTCAAGAGACTAGAGGCTACCTTAACTATATTAATAGTCAAGGGGGATAGTCGCAAGCCTAATTCGTACGCATGGGCAGGGTAGCTGAGCCCAAAAATCTATCTAGGATAGAATCCCCAGATGCGTAAAAACCTTGGTCTACGTTTCAACAAGGAATCAGAGGGTTATCTCTTCAGTCCAATGCCTCTATGCGGCCTCGTGCTTAACTCCCGTTTGAGAGGAGCTTCCCAGATACTATCGATAAAGAGAATGATTTACCTATTGATTGGCCCACTATGTCTGAATTTAAGTACTTATGAGGAGTTTACACTTCCTATCCCACAAGTCTAGCCTAAGCTAGTAGGTGTATGGCCCTATAAAACAAAAATTACTAATAAGTTTTAAATTATAGCGTTCATTTTAAGGGTTGTTTTTACTTAGAAGGCAAGTGGAGTGAAAGACTATGATGTTATTGAGTCGATAAGAAACGTAAAAAAACAGGTGTATAAATGAATTTCAAAGCAGATTATTACTACTTAAAACAAGATTCTCTTTTCTTTTTTTTGGTAAATATAAACTAATGAAAATGCAACTAAGAGAAAACTAAGACTTATTTTTGTAATTTTTGAGATTTTATTTAAAAATTGAAAGTAAAACTACCATATGCAATTCGAAATGCAAATGTTTCTAATGCTTTTGTTTTCACTTTTCAAATTCCTCAAATATTACTATGCACCTAAATGCAAAAAATTCTTGAGTATGCTTGAATAATCTAACTATATAAAGTAAGCAAAATGAAATAAAGCAAATTTATAAAAACCAAAGATCAAACACCTAAGGAAGACATGGAAAACACCCAGCTGGGGAAGACACAATGAATGGAAATCACTGAAATCAATCAAAGGAAGTGACAAACCAACACTATTTAGAAATAGAAATGGGATATACGGTATCTAGAACCTTGATCACTGATTCAGACAACCAACACTTGGACCTATCACCCAACATGGAAATCCACTTCAAATTGCTAAAAGAAAGACAATCCAACCAATAAAAACTCAGGGGCTTACCGAAAAGCACAAAGTATGGTTAACAGGGCTATCAAACCTGTAGTGCAATTCCAGTACTAAATACCATCAAGCAAAAAAAAATCCACAAAAGGACAGGGACAAGCAACCCTACCCAACAATTTTGTTGCTCAGACTTGTACGCGATTGTCTATAAGAGCAACTCGCGTACTATACACGACTGTCCAATACAGTAACCCACGTATGCAGACCTCTGTACGCGACTGTGTAGCACAACAACCCGCATACAAGAGTAAAATTTTTCAACAAAAATAAAAATTATGAAGGTCTTCAAACACCACTATAAGTCTAAATCAAGACAAAACACCACACATGGAATCAAAGCAAAGACTGGGAAATGATCTACAGAGTTAACCCACAGCAGGCTAGGCTCCCCAGTGGAGTCGCCAGTTCTATTGTTCAGGATTAAACACCCTTGTAACCTAGGGTCTGGGGTTACCAACTTACTTCTAACCTTGTAGACAATCATCTTTAACAAAGTACAGAAATGAAACAGAAAGAAATACTTGACTCACTCGATTACCGACAGTTGATCCAAGCTTGATCTTCTTCTGCTCTACTTCTCTCCAAAGCTTTCAGGGATGTACCTCCTTCACTTGCAAAGAGAAAATTCTCCAAGTACAATCTTATACATGTATATATGACAGGTTAGATAAACAATATATCTAGTGCTTAATCGAATATATTCATCAACCATAATACATGAAAGAGACTCAACACAATGTTGGAAGAAGAATTCTCTTTATTAACAATCAGTGAATGAGATAAGAGTACAACCCAACACCTGAGACAAGGACTCTTCTGCAACCAAAGGACTCTGAGTTCTGCTACTGCAAGACTTCTGAAGATATACCACCAGCATAATTTTGCTCTTTAAACTTGATTCCTTAATTCCCTCCCCAAGGCCTCTATTCATACTTTGGGAAATAGAGTGGTTTCGAAGGTTGAGGAGGTTGAGATAGTTGGGGTGGTTAATGATTAAGGCCCAACTAATATCCATTAATCATGATTTATATTTTTTGATGTCCAATGAAGATGTATGCGACTATTAATATAGGCAACCCGGGTATGACACACGAGTTGCTTAAAGGAAACCCGCGTATGCTGATGTATGCGGGTTGCAATGGAGATAGTTGCATACAGTACACGAGTTGTCAATGGGAATAGTCACGTACGTACACGAGTTGCAATGAAGATAGTCACGTATGCCATTCAACTCCTAGAAAAATCATATGGCAAGCTGGTTGAAGGGTAAATGCATCTTATGTCATACCCATCTATAGTGTTTTGGTAAACTTCAATCCTAAGATGTCCTTTTGTGTACCAACATAAAGAATGTCGGCACTTGGACGGATAAGTGCCATTTGGGTTGATAACAATAATGTATAGGATAAATCCTCACAATTGAAGGACCAATTTGAACCAACAAATTTTCAAAAGTCAAACTAGTAGAACTATGTTTGGATGATGCTACATTACATGCTAAAAGTGAAGAACAAAAGCATCCAAATACTAAAACGCCCCATGGAGTTGTACCTATAATATTATTAGTTGTGATTTTGAGAAATATAGAGAAAAACATATCAGAGGAAAAGTCATCTTGAGCATATTTCTTCCTGTAGTTTGGGAAAAGTCGGCTTGAGCATATTTCCTCCCGTAACTTGGGAAAAGTCATATTGAGCATATTTCTTCGTGTAATTTTTTTGCATTTGAAGATTCAAGAAAAAGCAAAGTAGTGTTATAATTATTATCAGGAAATTCACAATATCAGATGTAATGGACTAGTATAGGAGCTACCAAATGGATTGAAGGAGATAAGTATAAACGCGTCCCAAAACTATTTTCCTTCCAAGTGTTAACCATGTAACAACAATTATGACACATGCATGACTTTGAGAGAATTAAAAAAATATGTCAATGCCATCCTTGAAGCCATTCCAAATGTTTTAGCAATGTACTAGTCATAATTGTTACTACATGGCTAACACACAAAAGTCGGATTACATATTCAAACACGTGGAATTCGACTTATATATTTTGTCAAAGTAGTCCATCCATCAAAGAATTCCAAACCTTTCAACAATGCAATTGTCATAATTGTTATTGCATGGATAAAATTTGGAAGATAAATAGTTGTTGGAAGAGTTTATACTTTTGGTCACTCCTGTCCCATTCCACCATTACAACAACTATTGTGAATTTCCTAATAATAACAACCAATATAGATCCATCTAAAATAGGATGTACCAAGTTTCGAGAGGGATCAAATCTCTCGAGGTGCAAACTCCTTTTTAGAGTGAGAACATTGAGGAAGTGTGTAATGCAATGTTTATGGTTTTAATCTATCTAATTTTTGTAGTTTTATATATATGCAGTTCTAAATAATTTAAATTTAATTTGAGATGACATGTTATTTTTAATAATATTTTATTATTTTTTATAAAGGACATGTGTCAGATCTAGGATGAGAACGACACATCTCTCCCCTACTGGGTTTTAGAATGCACCTCTTCGACGCAATAACATTACTTTGCTTGAATTCACAAATGAAAACAAAATACAAAAGAAATACATTGAAGCTAACTTTTCCCAAACAATAGGAAGAAATCCCAAATAACGAGAAGAAATACGCTCAAGATGACTTTTCCTCTAGTATGCTTGTCTCTATAGAGCTAAGAAGAATGATTTGTAAAATTATAGATACACCTCCTTGGGGGATTTTAGTATTTGCATGCTCATGTTCTTCACTTTTAGCATGTAACCTAGCATCATCCAAACATAGTTCTTCCAATGTGTCTTTTGACCTTTTTGTAGGTTGAAATTAGTCCTTTAGTTGTGAGGATTTATCATATCCATGATTCACAAACTAAGTAATATTTGTTGCATGTGTAACTGTAATACTTTGTATTTTTGCGTGAGGATTTATTAGATTCAATATCAAATTCTAAGCGAAATTTAATAGGTTTTCTGTAAACCACATTATGGATTGAAGACATAAGTGCTATTTTTAAGAAAAAAAAATTAATGACCATTTATGCTTTATTTAATGTAAGTTTTTTTTAAACTTTTGTTTTAATGAACCATGTATGCTTATTTAATTTAACTCAATTAATTTATTTTAAGAATCTTGGTTTTTAGAGAACCATTTATACTTATTTAATTTAACTCTACTTATTTAATTAAACTTAGTTTACTATTTTTTAGCTACATAATAGTAAATGAAAACAATTAATATAAGCAGAGAAAACACTTGGTTTAATTGAAGTTTGCACTTTCTGAATTGTTTGAAATATACAGAGGTTACATTTTTGGAATTGTTTTTTGTTTTATAGTAAATATAATCTATGTCATTGTTTCATCCTTTGCATTAAATAGTTGTTATTTGGAAATCCAAAATATAACAACATTATTTTATTTTATTTTTCATTTTTATAGGTATTTTGTGAAAGAAAAAAAAAACCAATGAAGAATATAGAGTTGCATAGGGTATGTTAAAATCATGTTGATTATTTCAAATATAAATAATTTAATGATTTATTAAACATGAATAATGTACAATTACATTACTGCGTTATTAAACTAGAAGAATGTATAGGTGCATGGGTATGTTAAAAACACGTCTTTTATTGCAAACACAGATAATTTATTGAGATATTAAACATGAATCTAGTGTTATAACACTAATATTTCTTTTGAACATTTGAAATAGGGGTAGGCAATCATGCCTTTTATTTTCATAGCACTAATTCGGTGTCTTCCATCAACAAATGTATACCCCTTTGGGTTTTCCACGAGCTGTTTCTTTCAGCTACTGGACTCTACTTGGATCGGGGTTTGTTGGCTTTCGGTTTCTATCCATAGTAGCAACCCTTTCTTTGTGGCTTCGATCTATGTCTATTTTGGGTAACAAGGGTTAGCACCTCTGCCTCTACGCAAACATTTTTGTGGGGTTGACTTTGTGGGACTTATCCATGGCAGAAAACGGTGTTCAGCCACGCTTCCTCCGAAAACAGAGGACCAAGTGTGTTAAGGCATAGGAGGGTCGTTATCGA
Organism: Pseudotsuga menziesii; assembly: GCA_001517045.1. Lineage (NCBI taxonomy): Eukaryota > Viridiplantae > Streptophyta > Pinopsida > Pinales > Pinaceae > Pseudotsuga > Pseudotsuga menziesii. The sequence continues at coordinate 99,606 of LPNX011090368.1, read as the reverse complement.
TATGTCTTGGGACACAACATTTTCATGGAGAGTGTCACATCCCTTTGCTCGTGTGCCCTAGTGGGCCGTTTGGAATACTAGAGGATGAACAAGGCATATTGGGTCAATTGGGCTTCGGAGAATTGGAAGCCTCTTTTCGACTATATCTCGACCATCAGCTTACTGTCAAATGGTTGGATTGTGGTTGTGTTTCTTGATGCTGAACATTGCTTTCGGGTTTTGGAAGGTATCTGGCGCATTGGAAAGGGTTTGTTGGTTCTTGGTCGCTGGCACACCAAGTTCGATCCTTTGAGAGAGAGAATTTCCAAACGTCACCTGTGGGTTTTATTACCCCACCTTCAGTTCCCCCTATGGAGTAGACATTTTCTGGAGGGAATTGGGAATACTATTGGGAGGTTTGTATCTGTGGAGGATGACTTTCATTAGGTATATGATAAGAGTATAGCCAAAATACTTGTAGAAATGGATATTTCTTGAGGGCTACCAGTGGAAGTGGAGATATTATGCAACGAGCGCTTATTGATCCAATGGCTCGACTATATTCACGTACCCTTCAGATGTAGCTGCTGCCACTCAGTGGGTCATCTGAGGAATTCCTGTCCTCACAGGTTCACAAGAGGAAACAACTCAGATTCTGGTGAACTCCGATCGCCTTCGCCTTCGGCCAGCCCCTCGAAGGGCCAACATACTCCTCTAGGTATTTCTAATGAGTACACTCCTCCCACTGATATTGTTCCTGACTCTTTCTTTGAGGCTGTTGACAATTTGATTTTGTCTCATAAAAAATTACCTATCCCTCCGTCATCCTCCAATACTATTCCGGTTTCTCCTCCTTCGTTCTCCCCACTGGCATTGAATTCACCCACCCTGTTAGACTCTCACCCTTCCCCTGATTCTTTTCTGAAGGTAGTGGAAGCACTCTCTTTTCCCTCCAGCGCTGCCACCCCGCTTTCTCCTATATTGGAGAGTTACCACTCAGTTTCGGTTCTACCTACTCTTGATTCGATGGTGGATTTCCCCCCTCTTTTACCTATGACTCCTCCTTCTGGCCTAGTCATCCCCCCTATTTTACCTTTTGCTCCTCCTTCTAACTAGGTCACCCCCCCTCATAGCCCCATCTCCTCGCCTTCTTTCTCTGATCCTTCTCCTAAGAGGTCCCTCTCAATTTTCACAGCCTCTTCCCCTACCTCTCCTTCCACCCTTCACCTTAACTCCATCAGGTTTGCGAATGTGACTATTAGGAAGCCTCCCAAAGGGAAAAGGGAAACCAAGGTTGACCTCTCCTTGGCCTCTCCACCTTACATTCCTCTCTCTATCTGTATCAAGGATGCGGCCAGAAGTCACTCTTCCAGGGGACTTAGAGAGATGTCTCCCCCTAAGGAAAAGGCCTAATGTTAATCCTCTCCCTTAACATTTGTGGTCTATGAGGCAGGACCAAATCACTCAGCCTCCGTGCTCTTTTCAAATCCCTTAACCCTAAATTTATCCTTCTGCAGGAAACCATGTGTAGTGCCTCCCCTGCTCTGTTTGCTTTTTCGAAATTACTCCCCTCGTGGGAATTCTATGCTATCAGTGCCCGTGGGCTTTCAGGGGGTCTAATCTTTGCTTGGAATCCGTCTAAGGCAAACTGTAGGGCCTTCCAAACTTGTGCGGGTATCTTGCTACAGGCCTCTATTCGAGGGATGCCAGATCCTCTCCTTATTCTCAATGTTTATGGTCCTTACCAGGAAAGAGAATTTTTTTGGGACAATGCCCTTCGAGGTGGGTTACTAAACCTACTGCATCTGGTATTAGGTGGGGACCTTAATCTCACTCTCCACTCTTCTAAAATTTGGGGCTCTAAGGCCACTCTAGACCCTCTTTCCGATCACTTCTTTTCTCTCTTTGAGACAGCAGGACTTATGGATGTGGCTCTCCTTGTGACAGGACCTACTTGGCGCAACGGTCGAGCTGGGGATAAGGGAATCAGCAAACGACTTGATCGTTTTCTTATCTCCAATACCTTGCTTCACTCCTTGGGGTTTTTCAGGACCTGGACCAAATGCTTGGATCTCTCTGACCATTTTCCTATATGTCTTGAATGGAATACTCCGAGAGGTCCCTTTGATTACCCCTTTAAATTCAATCATTCTTGGCTAGAAGATCCTGACTTCATCGATTGGTTTTTGTGCTGGTGGTCCACTAACTCTGATGCTGATAATCTTTTAGGCATAGAGGATCTTTGTCACATCCTGCGCAAACTTAAATCTGCTACTAAGAGATGGATAAAGGTGAAATCTACAAGCATTGACTCTACATCCTCTAGCCTCAAACTTGCCATTGAATCAATCCTTGCAGGTCCCTCTAATGGTATTCTCACTAGGGAGCAAATTTCCCATTTGTCTAACCTTAGTGCTGAAAGGAAGAGGATCTTGGAACATTTTCACCTTACCTGGCAACTAAAAAGTAAAACCAAGTGGGCCCTCCAGGGTGACTCCAACACCAAATTTTTTCATGCTATGGCTTCGGGGAGAAGGATGCAAAACATGATCTGGTCTCTTGAAGATCCTGATGGTAACCTTATTGAGGAGGAGGCCTCCCTAAAAGAGTTTGGAAAAGCACACTTTGCTAACATATACAAGGATGATGGTTGCACTAGTCTAGTACACTAAATAAAGGTGGTCTCGCTCTTCCCCAGAATGATTCCCTCAGAACACTCGTCTCTCCTTTCTTGCCTGGTTAGTCTGAAGGAAATTGAACTCTCTCTCAAGTCCTTCAAAAAAGATCATAGCCCGGGCCCGAATGGGTGGCCCGCAGAGTTCTATCTGCACTTTTTCGATCTCCTGAGCCCTGTGTTATTAAAAACCATTGACATGACTAGGACCTCCGGTTTTATCCCTCCTTCCTTGAACTCAACGTTCCTTGTTCTTATCCCTAAGAAGGACAAGCCTCGAACCTTTGATGACTTTAGGCCCATCTCTTTATGTAACCTTCTCTATAAACTCACTGCTAAAGTCATTACTGGAAGGTTAAAGCCCTTCTTGGATCTAGGTATTTCTCAGGAACAATTCGGGTTTCTTAAAGACCGTCAAATCAAATCTCTGAACCTATAGGTATTGTGCAAGAGGTCCTTCACTCTGTCAAAACCAAGAATCTTTGCGCTTTTGTTCTTAAACTGGATCTTACAAAGGCTTTTGATCGTGTTGACTGGACTTATGTCAGATTGATCCTGATACAAATTGGAGTGCCTCTCCTTACTATAAATTGGATCATGGGATGCCTCTCTACTGCTAATTTTGTGGTTCTGGTCAATGGGACTCCTTCAAATTTTTTCACAGCTACTCCTGGTATCCGTCAAGGTTTTCCTTTATCCCCTCTCCTCTTTATCCTTGTTATCGAGGGCCTTAGTCTTCTCATTCGAGATGCCAGATCCAATGGTCTCATTCAGGGCATTCAACTCTCACCCTCCCTTGCTCTTTCTCACCTCCTCTTTGTGGACGATGTGATTCTCATGGGCTCGGGTACTTTTCAGGACTGGTCTGCTTTCGAGGTTATCATTGAGACTTTTTGTAAATCCTCGGGCATGAGGATCAACATTGAAAAGTCTTGTTTTCTCTACTACAATCTTGCCACTGACTGTCTAAATGATTTTGTGGGAGTCCTGCCTTATAGGATGTCGCCGCTCCAATCTAGGTTCAATTACCTGGGTTATTATTTGAAACCGCTTGGGTATAAAGTAAATGATTGGCTATGGATTATACAAAAGTTTGAAAGAAGGATAAGTTACTGGACCTATAAGTATCTTTCCCTTGGGGGCAGATTGATTCTCGTTCAATCTGTATTGTCTAGTATACCTGTGTATTGGATTGGACTTGCTCCTCTCCTAGTCTCCTTTCTTTAGAAACTCAGAAGAATCATGTTTAATTTATTATGGGGATCCTCTGACAATAACTACAAATATCATCTGGCTAGCTGGAAGGATCTTTCCTGGCCCAAGGATTATGGGGGCTAGGGAATCAAAAACCTCCCTTGGTTCAGCTTAGCTTTGCGTCTCAAAACTTTATGGAGAATCCTCCACTCTAAGGGTTTATGGTTTCAAGTTATTCATTTTAAATATATGAAAAGCTCCTCAATGGCTGACTGGCTCAGATATAAATGCTTCAGCTCACGCAATGTTTCTGTTATGTGGAGAGGGTTCATGCAGACTCTCCCTTGGATGGGCTCTCATATGGCTCGGCAGGTGGGNTGGCTCAGATATAAATGCTTCAGCTCACGCAATGTTTCTGTTATGTGGAGAGGGTTCATGCAGACTCTCCCTTGGATGGGCTCTCATATGGCTCGGCAGGGGGGAAATGGTGACAATATTCTGCTGGGAATCGACCCAATTGTGGGTTCTCACTCCTCCTTTAATATCCCTGAGGATCTGAGATCTTACCTAGAGGATTTGAACATATGCACTCTCTCTCAGGCTCATAAATCTCTTTTAAATGCACAGATTTATTGGTTTACCGCCGATGATCTTGATCTTGGAGGCTCTTACAACTCCACTTGGAATGCATATATTGAGGGATTATCTGGAGCTGGTATTCGCCTCACCGATCGTCCTGATGACCTGGTATGGGTTTACAATAAAAATTCGGGCTCCATTTCTGCCAGGAACGCTTATGATTGCATTGTTAGATCCTCCTCACTCCCGGCTACAAATCCTGCTGACTCCCATCTATGGAACAAGGCCCTTCCAAATAAAATTTCATGTTTTATCTGGTTAGCTCTCCGGAACAGAATCCTCACTTGGGAGAATTTATAGAAAATAGGTAAATCAGGCCCAGGTATATGTGCTCTTTGCTGTTCGGATGAGGAGATAGTCGAGCACTTATTCTCCATCTGCACGGTTTGGAAAATAGTGGATGATCATGTTTGTGATCATTTTAACATCCCAGCTTACTCTCAGTGCGTTCCTCTTGGGGATAGTTTAAATGGTTGCTTTGGAAAAACATCAAGAAACTCACACCTCTTTTTGCTTCCTTTCTATATGATGTGGATAATTTGGAAAGTGCGTAACCAGGCTATTTTTGAGGGGGAATGAAGGAACATCTACAGTATTGTTCAGAAAATTATTACTTATGTACAGTCTCTCCCTTCTTCGACTGTCATTGGAAAAATTAGAAGTAGAAATTTGGGGAAGCCCCCCTGCAAGGTTTATCCCTGCGGTTTTATTGATGGTGCATCAAACTGTATGATTGCTGGAGTAGGTTACTGCATATTTTTCAATGACTCCCACTACTTGGAGTTCTCGCTGGGGGTTGGATATGGCACTAACACCAAAGCGGAATTGCTCAGCTTATGGGCACTTCTTCTCTCTTCCCAAATGATGGGGATCCCCCTATCCCATGTATATGGTGATTCTCAAGTAATCATCAATTGGGTGATGGGATCGACTGCTCTCTCCCCACTTGATCTTGTTCATTGGTGTAGGGAGACAAAAAAGTTAATTTTTAGCTTTCAAGACTTGTCTTTCACTCACATTTACTGAGAGCAAAAACGAATGGCTGACCGTCTCTCCAAAACTGCACTCTCTTTTCCTCACGGTAAAGGCAGTTTTATGGAATATTTTGAGAACCATTTGGTTTCTCAGGATACTTTTCAGCTCTTCTGAGCATGGTTAAGGGATTTTTTTATCTCCCTCATATATGTTATGATTGAAAGAGTGATCACTTTTAGAATGCTGTTCAGAGCCCTTTGGCACTCGGTAGTTGTGGATGAGAAGACATCCCTCTCTTTATGATGAGACAGTTTTCTGATGGGATCATTCTTCATAGTTGTTATGCCTTTCCCCTCAAGAGAACTCTTGTGGGCTGTTTTGGTATGTAACCCACCTATGGGATGATTGTACTGATGACCTTTGATTCTTCTGAGAATAACAAGGACAAGATTTTTTCTTTCTAAAAAAAAATATCTTAAATGTCAATGTGCCTTTTCAACATGTTGCATATAATATCCCACGGGACTTCCTAAAGTATGGACATTAGAGGTGGTATGACGGGGATTTTATTCTTATGCTATCGTTTTTTTTAAGAAGTCCATTTCACAATTGTAATTTGCAAATGACTAGATCAAATAGTATTTTTAATTTTTTTTAGAAGTCCATTTCACAATTGTAATTTACAAATAACTAAATCAAATAGTCTAGAAAAAATGACATAAAGACAAAACTTATCCGATTTGATATAGAAAAAAGAGAAACAATCATTAAATCGTTAAATGTGTCCGACAATTTAAAAAAAAAAATAATGTGTATGACAGCCAAAAATATTATTAATAATTGCTTATGTTGAAACTTTCTATCACATAATATGCTTATGATTTTGGTTGAGAAGAATTTAATTAATCCATATAACATAGCATTAACAAATGTATGTATTTAATTAATCCATATGTTAGTTGTTTCGACATAACACTATGAAATCTAGGAAATATGGGTTTAATGCATTCAATGCACTAGATATTCCCAAAGACATCGCAACCATTTGGATTTAATGCATTCAATGCACGAGATACTCCCAATGACCTGACTGCAACCCCGACATTAAGGCCTCAATGTTGTCATCCAATAAGATCAAAGAAAAATATTGTTTTTGGTTTATTTTAATTACAATAATAAATATTATTTGCAATGGCCTTTGTACAACATTGGAAAATCAAAATAAATTTAAATTCAACTTCAAATTAATAGAGAGTGTGCAATAAATGAATACAATAGTACCTTGACCTTGAGCATGAACTAATAAGATTTTGAACAAACCTAATTTATTAAACACAATAAATATCCATGCAAATCTATTGCTATAAATGTTTGAAGAAAAATTATATCAATAATTTTTTGAACATACCTCATTTAATATTCCCTTCTCTTTGTCATGATAAACCCATTCATAAGCATACATTAATTGAGTTTTGTATTTTAAATGACATTTGACATTATAGAGGTTATATCTCAGGTTGATTCATATAATTTATTTCATGAAAACTAGGTTGTATGTACAATCTCTCTCTTACAAACATATATATTAAGTATATATTAAGTATTAGTTTATTTGATTTTAGTTTTATGTTTTGTACAACTAGAGTAGATTTAATAGTTAAGAATATGTGTTTCCTCTTGGGATATCATATGTTCAAATCCAGAGGGGTAGGATATGTAAACATTTTTAGACTTTAACTGTTACATTGTTTTGTGGAGAGGGGTCCCTTGTCCCACAAACAAAGGTATCTCATACACCAATGTAGTGCCTGACTTGGTTGTCGTGTTAAAAATAAATTATTATTATTATTATTATTATTATAAAATTTTATCATCATGTCAATCATTGATATTTAATTTCTAATTGTTAGTAATTTGATAGATGTCACTTTATTGATAAATTGTTTCTAGAGTTCAATTCTTGGATGCTTTTCATTTAATAAAATCTCAATTAAAACATTCAGTTTCGTGGTCCACCATTTGGATTTTAACCTTACAAAAAGTTTTGTGATTCAACCAAGTTAGTTAAAGTTTCTTTGTCAATTAGTTTATTATTATTATTATTAGTCCCTACCATAGGCTAGCAGGGACTCTATGAATGGATTTGCTGTCGTTTTCAAATTTTTTCCCGATAACCAATATAAATATAATCTTTTAACCAAAGTTTTCCATTGCACAGTATTAATAACGCTTTTTATTTGTTGTGTTTTCTTCCCACTTTTAACTTTTTTACATTTGCAAATAGACTTATTTTACTATTTTTTTTTAAAATAAATTTGTTCATTGTTCGGAACTCTGGATAGCATGGTTGACTCCGCCTCCACATTAGATGTTTCCATGAGGATGAATCACTGCAGTTATGGTAAGATGAGAAGCAAATTTTGGATAAGATGAGATGAAACATTTTGAGAAAATGTTTGATGATGAGGGCCTAGTTCACATCTTCGAAAAGTTGATAGTACTCAGTCTTTTTCCTTGTTATTTTACTTCTGCAAAAGTTGATCTTATTAGCAGACCTGTTACACTTGGGGAAATTGAAAGAGTTTTGAAGAATTTTGCGAAGGATAAGGCGTCGGGGCCCGATGGATGGCCAATCGAATTTTTCCTTGGCTTTTTTTATTTGATTGGCAGGGATATTCCAGCGGCCGTGGAATACAACAGAACCCAGGGATGTATTATGAAATCTTTGAATGAAACCTACATATCCTTAATTCCTAAGTGTGACAAGCCAAATACCTTTGCTGATTTCAGACCGATATCACGTTGTAATTTAATTTACAAAATGATTACAAAATTATTGTATGATAGAATCAAACCATTGCTGGTAGAGGCCCTTTCTGATGAACAATTTGGGTTTTTGAGGAAAAGACAAATACATGAAGATGTTGGGATCACACAAGAGGTTATGCATTCTTTGAAGATAAAAAAGCTTGAAGCGTTGATATAAAAGATGGATATGATCAACGCATATGATCATGTAAACTAGAATTTGTTGATACTTATTCTATTGCAGATCAGACTTCATGTGGTGATGATAAATTGGATTATGGAATGTGTTCAACGACTGATTTTGCAGTTCTGGTAAATGGGGTACCTTCTTCTTCCTTTTCAGCAAGCAGGGGTTTACGGTAAGGCTGCCCTCTCTCACCATTACTTTTTCTTCTAGTGGTGGAGGGATTACTTCTACTCATCCATGAAGAAAAGGGATTGGGAAGGATTGCTGGTATACACTTAACACTGTCCATGTCTGTCACTCACATTTTGTTTTTGGATGACGTGGTTTTATTTGGGTGTAGAACCTGTGAGGAATGGAGAAATTCTAGACTTATCATTGATTTATTCACTCCTGCTTCAGGTATGAAGATTAGCATAGAAAAATATTCTTTTCTTATAAACAATGTTTCTAATGATGTTATGGAGCAGGAAAAAGAACACTTTCGATTGAAAACGGAGGATTTGGAGAAGGGATTCAAGTATTTAGGATTTTGGCTCAAACCATTTGGTTACAGGGTTGCCGATTGGAGTTGGCTCATAAAAAAAATCGAGAGAAAGGTCAATAATTGGACTTTCAGATTTTTATTTTTGGGTGGTCGTCTTATACTGCTACAATCTGTTTTAGGAGCTTTACATGTCTTTTGGTTTTCTTTAATGAAGATTCATGTTTCAATATTGCATAAGATCATAAGCTTGGTGTTTAACTTCTTGTGGGGTAAAAACGCTGGAAAAAATCGTATGCATCTAGAAAACTGGGAGACATTGTCATGGCCTTTTGGAAATGGTGGCTAGAATATCATGCATCTAGAACATTTCAATTCTACATTGAGATTCAAAAACTTGTCGCGGGTCTTAACTGTAAATGGAATTTGGAGCTGAGTAATAAGAGAAAAGTATTTCAAAACTTTGTCTGTAGCTGACTGGTTAAGGAAAAGAGATTACTCGATTACCAACACATCTATTATTTGGAATGGGTTCCTGCGTATCTTTTGCTGGATAATTAAGTCTATATGCTGGAGAGTGGGTTGTGGTTTCAATGTTCATATTGGGATTGATCCAATCACATGAATGGAGAATTCCTTTACACTTTCACCCTACCTTATTAGCTATCTGCACGATTATGGGCCTTTTACCCTAAATCATATTGTTGTTAAAAATTCTAAATTTTCTTCAATCAGTTCTAGTGATCTTTGGCTGTCGGCAGAGGAACTTGAGTTGGGTGGAGATTGGAAAAAAGAATGGGATACATACATCCATTCTTTAATATCCTTGGGAATCAAACTCAACTCAAAGGAGGATGCATGGGTTTGGTCATTTAATGAGTCCAATGCATAGGTTTCAACAAAACTTACTTATCAATATATTCAGTGGAGACAACTTTGGATTTACAATAGGATAGGTTTTTAAAGCATTATGGAAGTTGAGAATCCCAATTAATATTAAGTGTTTTAATTGGCTTCTGTTGATGAATAAGATTAGTTCTTGGGACAATCTCTGTAAACAGGGCTGGATAGGGCCTAGTTTGTGTCCTTTATACAAAGCTGATGGCGAATGTGTTGTTCATCTTTTTGTGGAATGCATTTTTTGTAAATATGTTTGAAACCGTGCTGCTGAAACCTTAGCAGTTGATTTTTTTTGGGAAAGTAAAAGTATAAAGTAAAATATTTATGCTTGGTTCAGATATGGTATTGCACCATGCTACCTTCCTTTTTTTTGCAACTGGGTTATTTGGCTTGTTAGAAATGATTGTATTTTTTCTAGTGTTGAACCTTTAGTACAGAGTACTGCTCTTAAATGCTTGGAACTTTTAGCTGAACATCCTTTATTAGAAAGAGAAATAAAGTTCAGGAATATTGGAATGGGACCTAAGATCAAAACAATCACTGGTTTTTTTTATGGTGCTGCAGCAAATTTGATGGGAGGTGCAGGTGTTGTACTCTACATTGGCCGTGATCATTATTTTTGTATTAGATTGGGATATGGACATAGTACTAACACTAAGGATGAAATTTTAGTCCTCTGGGAACTGTTATTTGTTGCTGATGAGATAGGGCTTCTGAAGTTGAATGTTTTTGGTGATTAAAAAAAATCATTGATTGGGTCAATGATGAGGCATTACTAGAAGTTCTGGCTCTAAATCATTGGTGTAATAGAATCAGATATTTGGTCACTATATTTCTTAATATTTCTTGCAATCACATTTTTAAGGAACACAATCGGGTGGTGGATAGGCTTTCCAAAGAGGCACTGGAGCTTGAAGATGGTTTTTTCACTCTACAATAATTTCTGGAAAATGAAAAGTGTCATGAACACACTTTAAATATTTCTTTTTATATGTTAAATGACATTGTTGTATTGGTAAAAGTCGAAGGGGAAGGATATAAGATATAAAATGTTTGTTGCATACTTTTTCGGGTATATGCAGTTATGGTTATTTGGGTGAGGGATTTTATCTTCTTTAAAAAATGGTTTTCTGATTGTATACAGGTCCTTTGAAATTTATACAAGGATTGAATTTTTCTTCTTGAAAAAGGGACCTCCCACGTGCGACATTTACACCATCATTCATTTGATTTTTTTTCAAACTTATATCACTAGTTTGATTTTCAACACTCATCACGCCATTTAGAAACTAGATTACAAAATGGATCAATTTCATAATAAGATGGATGTTGCTGCCATGGCTACCTCGAATATGGTTAAAAATATATGCTTAAATTCTCTGCAAGATGCGGTCCTTCTAGGATGGTCTCTTCATCCTCGGCCATACGTGTAGCATGAGAATAAGGTTGGTCACTCAGATCTATAGGATGGATAATTTGTTCTATGGTTTGCTGGTTATGCCTCTAGTTTTGCTTTTACGTTTAGGTTTGTAGAGTCAGTATAGTAATAATTTTTTGTATGTCTATGTCATATGGCAAGTATTCAATATTTTCTATAATATGTCCTTAGGCAAGCTAGTAGCATACATAGTTTCTCGAACTGTTGGTTTTAGTCCAGGTCAAGTTTTTTGAGGTTGGGTCCAATACCTTCTTTATGTTATATATTTTTTATGATATGATATAATTTTCCTTCTTAATAAAAAAAATTTCAGGGTGAAGGAATCCAATGTTTTCTTTAGCATGGCCATCCTAAAATGGTGTATATGATTTCATACCTGGAGTGAAATTTGAAATGGAATTTGGACACCTAATCATCAATTAACATTTGCATATTAAATTTGATTTGGAAATTTGTAATTGATTGGAAATCTCATTATTAATGTAATTGTCATTTTCTTCCAATATAAGACTTTGGATATGGAAAGAAATCTATAAATATTCATTAAAACGCTGAAATCGCTCTGCACAACTACAATGCTCAAATTAATGCATACATCTAGACTAATAGCACTCAGAAGGCATGGCTAACTCCTATTAGGGAAATAAAAGAAAATACACACAAATCTTGGCCCACTTTTAGCCTCCTCAAATATTTATAAGTGTTAGAATAATCAAACCCATAGTATTACCCACTTAGACATTAATTCATTTATTTTTGTCTTATTTGCCTAGTTCATGAGTCCCACCATGTTCAAGTTGCTAATTGCCTATCCATAGAGGTCAAACTTGCCATCTTTGACTCATGTAGCGCTTAGGAAAGCCTTAGGAATCAAATCTGCTCTATTCCTAGCCTCCTAGGTGCCCTTCTGCTTTTTCTGCTTTGTTGACTGCTTTTTCAGTTTTTAAAGCACATAAGGAAAGCAAGACTAGGTGAGGTGAACCTGTTTTATTCCCCTTTCATCCTCCACTCTTTCCTCCATGCAAAAGCATGTATGAGCTGCCATTTCACCACTCATTAGCTTGCCCATGCGCCCTTGCCAATTCGTGAGACTCATGACAGATTTGGGATCAGCTTTTTACACCTATGGGGGATTTGCCTATTTTGGGTAAGCCCGATTTATGCTAGATTTGGATGCTTCCTCATGCATTCGATTTCTTCATGTATTCTATTTATTCAGTAGCCTATGATATTATAGGTTTGGCTATTGTACACTGAGTTAATATAATTTTGTGTTACAGCTCCATTTTCAGTCTCCATTGTTGACAATTTTGCATGATCAATTGTAATTTGTTGTGAGTGAAATTAATCTATTGCTGGTCAGAATTTATACATGGTATCAGAGCCATTGTAGGTTGTTACTCTCCTTCAAAAATTGTTTTGCAGGTTCGACATCAAGACTGGGAACCTTCTACTGACAGCCGGGACAAATTTTCTAAAGCTATGGATTCACAGAAAACTATCCTCACTCCCTTCAAGTTTTTTGAATGG
>LPNX011090368.1:6601-82986 GCA_001517045.1 Pseudotsuga menziesii | reverse complement strand
GTTTTTAAAGCACATAAGGAAAGCAAGACTAGGTGAGGTGAACATGTTTTATTCCCCTTTCATCCTCCACTCTTTCCTCCATGCAAAAGCATGTATGAGCTGCCATTTCACCACTCATTAGCTTGCCCATGCCCCCTTGCCAATTCGTGAGCCTCATGACAGATTTGGGATCAGCTTTTTACACCTATGGGGGATTTGCCTATTTTGGGTAAGCCTGCTTTATGCTAGATTTGGATGCTTCCTCATGCATTTGATTTATTCATGTATTCTATTTATTCAGTAGCCTATGATATTACAGGGTTGGCTATTGTACACTGAGTTAATATAATTTTGTGTTACAGCTCCATTTTCAGTCTCCATTGTTGACAATTTTGCATGATCAATTGTAATTTGTTGTGAGTGAAATTAATCTATTGCTGGTCAGAATTTCTACAATAAGTCAGTACAGAAACAGGTCTGGCTGCCTCTCTGCAAAACACAGTTTTCTTCTGAAAGATGGAACCCTTTCAACCTCTACAACCTAGCGATTTAATCTACTCTGCTACCCCTCTACTAAGTCGGTCATGTAACAAATTTACAAATGAATATGTAAAAACTTCTCTGTCTAAACAAACGGTTCAGCGGCTGATCTCCACGCAAAGAGTCACGACTCGCTATTATTCCTACAACTCTAAAAACCTATGACTAAGCATAATGACTCATCATGATCTAGAATATTCATAAAACACAGGTTATTTACAATGTAATAGTCTAGGGACTATTAAATCAAAATGTGTAGATCCCTTCCTAGGTCCGATCTAGGATTGAACTTGGAATTTGAAATCGAGAGCAGGATGATCCTACATCAAAAGTCACCCCCACGATACATATGCCATCTTGGACTTGAAATTTATTGATGTTTGAAAGGGATGACATGAAGTTGGTCTTGAGTGAGACGATGGGTGGGTCATATGCATTGGTGAGGAATCCCTGGAAATTTATGGAGAGAAGCTTAAAGGAGGAAGAGATAGTGTGGGGAGTGGTGAAAAATTTGGATAATTGTATTATTGAAGGGTCCCATTGGATGGCCATACCTCCTGCAAAACCATACACGTCAAGAGAAATTGATTGACATCCTCTCCAGTAAAAGTTTGAGAGGGTTGATGATGTCTCCATAGAGCATTTGGTTTTTGTATGAAAACAATGGTTGTATTTTCTTGGTAGATCTTGAATCTGAGGGTTCGTTTTCTGGATTTCCCTCCTAATCCTCAAATATTCTAGGAAAAAATCTTCATTGAGAAACTTCTGAGAAGAAAGGAGGGGCTGCAACCAATCTACCAAGGATCGATGGTTACCTGATGTTATTAGGGTTTACCCTAGTTCGGTTAGTCGTTGTTGATTTTTCTTTCACCCCCTTTTTAAATATTTCTTGGTTGCTTGAGTTAGTGACATCGTCGATTGAATGTCGAGCTTGTTTGTTGTTTTTCCTGGAGTGCCTAAGTTTTGCAGTATGATTTGAGTAGCTTCATGTAGGACCCATCGTATGATTAGAATGTGAGGTAGAGAGATTTTAATTAGGTTTTCTTTCTTTCATGTATAGATAATCTTCTATATCTTGTGTCTGTAATAATTAACTTCTCTTCTCCATCGTTATTGTTTTGTTCCTATGTTTCAATCATGGTTCTGTCTTTTGTCAGACCTAGTTTTCTCCTCTTGATTTGCTCAGGATCTTTCCCTCCTCACTTGGTAGGACATCTGTTGGCTCTGATTGGGTTACTTTAATCTGATCTATTTCCATCTCCTCCAGAACAAAAAAAGGGTTTGGATCTGTTTTCTTGGGAGGGACTAGATATGTTGGTATGTATGTTTCACCTTTAGATCACCTGCTAATTAGGGTAAAGCCATCTTGTTGTTGGGTCTTACTGGCTGTGGGGGGTGGCGGAAATGATAGGTTCAGGAAATATCTATAAAGATGGCCATACTCATGGCAATTCTTTCATCTAAATGGGATGTGTTCATAGTCTAGGGGTTGAACCCACTCCTCATATTGGAAGTTCAGGCATAATGATTTGGGAAGGGGCTTGGCGACATTCATGCAAATGTAGATTCTAGCATAAGAGGTGTATCGACCTTGTTTGTTTATCCTTGAACTCTTTATGAATTTTCCCAGTGTGTTTCCTATGCATAATAGGGTTTCCTCATCCCAACATTCTTGGGGCAATGAGTATAGATGCACCCATAGATGGACCTCTGTGAAGTCCTCTTTCTTCGGACATTAGTTCTCTTTCCAATGTCTTATGAATATCCCATAATTGTTAGAAAAATATGGCCCTTATTCTACGATCCTTTCTCGATCCTCTGTGTTGAATGAAATAGTTGTGAAGAATCCTTTTGACCCCAGTTTCAGCTTGACATCCCCTTTTGGATTCCATTTATGCGCGATCCATCCTTGTAAATCCCTTTCAGTGGGACAGAAGCCTAAGAATCTATAGATGAGGGCATGCTCCCTAATGTACTCTCTATACTTGCCGATTTTATTTGAGGATATTTTGAGACTTGGGATGGCGGTCGTTTTGGGTAAGAAACCAAATCTATTTACCTTGGATCGATTTCCTATTGTGGCCCGGATTTGTAAGGGTTTATCCAATGTATTCGAGTGTTCATTTGCTTCTTATTCCATTGACTTTCCAAAAGAGTTAGCCTCGCCTTGATCTTGTCCGGCCTTTGGAGAACAATTTTTTGTTTGCTTGAGATGGGCCGCATTTTGTTGCTTTGTGATGAAGACTACTTTTGCTACTGAATGTGTTGAGTTTGCAACTACCAAGGGGTTCCCACTTGGTTTCTTGGGTTGAAGGACGACATTGTAGAAGGAATGGTTTCCTCTCCCTTCCCATGGCCTTGTCATGGTTCAGTACTTAACTAAGGTTTTTTTTTGGATTGCAAGTCTTAAATGTTCTACACTAGCAAGTCTTAAATGTTAGGAGGACATGGGGGTGGGATTTGATCCACTTATGTGTCCACAGGTCATGAGATCATTTAATACAATATCTTTGGGTGGAACCACACATTCGACCACTACCTCAATGTGTTCCCATGGCTCCAGGTTTGACCCTCATTGGAATTGAACCTTACCCATTGGTGAAAATCTCCTCACTCTTCACCAATGGATCCAACCCCTTTGGGAAAAAGTTTTCAAAACTTATTTCCAAAGATATATATATATATATATATAGAGAGAGAGAGAGAGAGAGAGAGAGAGAGAGAGAGAGATTATATTTGTATTGAAAGAGGCTGCAGCTATACTGGGCAATATAGAAGTACAAGAGATTGACTACCACTTGTAGGTCTTTATCCCCATATCAAAATGCAAGATGGAAAATTTCTAAATGTTTTCTCTTACATCTACACTTTATTCTAACTTCTTGTTAAAATGATTAACTCTTACAAACTATTTGCCTCTAGCTCAATACCAAAACAATACATTATTCTCGACTAGATTGGAATACAATTCCTCTGATAATCCAGAATGTGTCCAAAGAGCTTTGATATCCCAAAGAAAGATTAATTTCTTCCTATTTTTCTCATCTTTCCTGATTTATTTTTCTTTCCCTTGTGAAGGGAGGGGAAGAATGAGGGACTTTCTTCAAAACTCCAACATAAGATGGAGATTCAGAAGAATCAAGCAAATCAACTTAATGCATTGAAGTATTTTCATGACCTTGAGTTACATCTCCTTTCTAGAATCAAGGGAATTTTCTAGTTGGAAACAATTATACCTCTTTTGGAGACTTTTCTTCTACCATGGATGATTTTTGTGTCGGTTCATCTTCTAATACAATTGATTCAACATTCTCTTTACTAATTTCCTTATTCATGAGAGTCTCCACTATTTTACTTTGGTGTTATTTTATCCTATTAAAAGATGGCTAAAACCTTGCCATGCTATTTGGAGCTTAAAGGATTAGAGTTTTTCTAAAGATGAAAGGGAGCACCCTTCCTCCCACACTTTGTTATTCATGATTAAAAGAGCTTAAAGGATTAGACTTTTTCTAAAGATGGGAGGGAGAACTCTTCCACCCCACTTTCTTATTCATGATTAAAGTCTATATCAATATCATTATTGTTATTCCTTTAGAAACCACAGTTAATCCCACATGCCATAGCTTGAATATATTATAATTACATTAACATCTTTAGATACCCCCATCGAGATAAAACTCGAATATGCGGGCTGTGATGACATTAAGCAAAAGCATGGGAACGAAGTTCTTCCGAGTTCGGTTAGTTACTAACGCTGACATTGTTGCTCCTGAGCCTGCAACTTTTTCTACAAAATTTACCGATTTTCGTTGAAACGGAAAACCAAGATAAAATCGTAAAGAAAACCGCAAATGCCCACCGTGGGGATCGAACCCACGAGCAAAAAGCTGAAGGCCTTGTGCTCCACCAACTGTGCTAAACTGGCTTAATTGTAAGTTTGCGCCCTGTTTTTCTTACTGATAGATTTTGACAATTACGCCCCAAAGAGAAATCAAACTCCTTTCGAATATGCGATATTATGGTCGTTGTAAAATAGTGGTCGATATTTCTTCCTATCAAGGCTGACACGTGTCTGATTTCCATTAATCTTTCACACTTAATTTAATGTTAACACTTTAGTTAGAATAGTAAAAACTAAATCTTTTAGTCTTTCTCTCTCTATATTTTTCATTCTTAAAGAAAAAAATTAACTTGTTGAATTAAAGATAACAAATTGTGTATTACTAGCATTTATTCCCAAAGGTGTAAAGGAACGCTAGAGGATCAATATATGAAAAGTGAGAAACAAGTATGACCATATCCAAGAAGACTAGTCAAGAAAAAAAATTCCAAGTGGGTAAAAAACTTGAAAGATTAAATATGTGAAAACACTCTAAAATTAAAATTGTAGGTAGAAGATTTATTTATAACTTGTATTCAAGGAACAAGTATTAAGATACACTTATATAGGAAGGCGACTTGTAGAAAGATAAGTAATCAACTTGAATTGGGAAGGGAGCAGCATTATGGCATTTTGTAATCAAGCTACTTCTAAAACCTGCACCATCTTATTTCAAAACAAAATAGGAAACATAGCCCTCAAGCTCATAGCTAATAATCACTTTTTTATATAATTATTACGAAAAAAGACCTTAATAACTATTTCATTCAAACAACAATATATTGATAAATGGAACATTGCAATTAATACCACAACAAAATGAAACACTGTAATTTCTCAAAATATAGAGAATAGTCCAAATCACAATATATAACAAGTTTATTGAACTTAACACTTTTATAAAAATGCAAGTATGAGATATCATAAGATAAACAAGATATGTCTCTTTGCTTTTCAAAAAGAGAGTTATGCCAACTGAACTTTACAATTAACATCATATTATAATTTGGCATGGGATGTCATAGCATATTTTAGACATGTCTCTTTGATTTTTAAAATGAGAGCGTTTCCAACTGGGATTTATAATGAACATCACATCACAGTTTGGCATGGCATGGGAGAAACTTATCTCATAGAAAACAAGACTCCAATGTGTTGTTATAAATGGTGTTGTAACAACTATAAAAATGAAAGACATGTTGGATTATATAAAATACCAATGATCCTCTCCTGTTGTTCCACTATATGAAGTGTATTCCATTATATGTTGAATTTTTCGATTCCAAGATAAAAATGAAACTTCGCCTTGAGCACCTGATACCACACCCTACAAGAAAAAGTTTACTGTTAATCTCTTGAAATTAAGCATATAATAGTAAGCCTTCCACTACTACTCACTCAGAGACAATTATCCAAATCTTATCATGGTACCATCCCACACCTTCAATGGTGGAAAACGAATAGGTGTTGTAGGATTTGCAAGATCCCAGATTCAAAGATCCCCATCCTCAGTTCCAGTGGCCAACAAATTTGTAGAAATTGTATTGAACTCCAGACCACAAACCTATAAACAAGAAGTTGAGAGAACTATTGCAGTCCTCGCAAGTATATTTAATAAAAAACCTACACCCCCAACTTCAAATAAATGAGGAAATAAAAAGACCCATAGGTCCTATGTGTTTTTGAAGTCGTTCCATAAGCGCTTCCCCATTGTCCTCCGAATCGCAAGGAAAACACTAAAATCAATCAAGAGTAAAAAATGTACTATCCAGGTTTAAAGAGAACCTTGAAGATAAAATAGCATTAAATGATCATTAAATATTCAACATTATAAATATAGCATTTCAACTATACACAAAAATTCTCAACTGCCATAGTAAGTCCATAGCCCGCTAAGTTAGTCCAATGGATCAGGCATTAGAGGAAATTTCAACTCAAATTGGGCTTTTTAACCATAATTCAAATTCCATGTCATCATGTGTTAGCCAATGAAATTGCTTTAAATTTGAAATACCGTATAGGTCTTAAACAAAATTTTAAATAAATTTGGGGAAAGTTATCATGAAAAAAAAAAAAATTTGTTCGTATTTTCGACATATCTCCTTGTGTTTTTACTCAAATTTCAATCAGAAGAGCTCGTTGGATGTGAAATTAAATTCCACATCCAACAAGTACCCACTTGGCATACTTTTGATGGACCCCTCTACCCCAAAACCAAGAAATACCTGAAAAACGTGATGATGACATCATCATCACATTTTTCAGGTATTTCTTGTTTTTGGGGTAGCGGGGTTCGTCAAAATTATGTTGAGTGGGTATTCGTTGGATGCAGAATTTAATTCCACATCCAACGAGCTCTCCTGATCTAAATTTGAGTAAAATCACAAGGAGATATGTCGAAAATATGAACAAAAAAATTAGCTTTTTTCTTGTCTTCCTCCAAAATTAATAAATATTATTTTATTATTTTATTATTCTTCTTAGGTGACCCATTTTGAGTTGAAATTTCCTCTAATGATGCATAGCAATCAACTTTGTTGCATTGGACAACTTTCAAATCCCAATGAAGTCGCGTGATGCTTCTACCAACCCTCACAACCAAAATATTCATCCCCAAATCTCTCATCCACCAATCTTCATTCCCAAAACTTCATTGTCCAAATCCTCATGCTTCAATTCCACATTTTACTCAACTTCCAAACCATGATTTCCTTTTTTGCCAATGCCTAAATTAATCCATTCATCAAATTCTTTGAATTATCCTCCTTTTCTCTCAGTGATTCGAAATCTAAACCCAATAAACTATTTTCAATGTCATAATGGTTTTGAGATTCAATTGGCATGCCCTGGTTGTGGCTCAACAAGAAAATGAAACTATCAGACTCCAAAAAATCTAAACCCTATATGCAAACCCCATTCAAACCATTTTCAACATATGCCGATGAATTGAAGGATACATTAACTTTCTCTACATCCCCGATAACACCAACAAATCCTCTCATGTTGCAATTGTGTGCATATATGGAAAGTCCGGGCATGTGTTCACCGTCAAGTAAGCCTAAAACAATGGTGAAAGGGCTTGTTCTTGTACCTTTGAACAATAAGAAACATTTATCCTCAATGTTGATCTTCTTGATGGCCGCAAATGACCTTAAACAGTAGTGAAAAGACTTGTTCATGTACCTTTGAACAACAAGCAACATTTATCCTCAATTCTAACCTTGATAAGGTATCCTCAGCAAACATTTATCCAACAATTGGCAGTCCTGTGCACAAGAAATGGTAGGAAGGAAGGTTTATGGGAAACTGATTGTATGTTCTCATCGCTTGGCCAGCTCTCAACTCAAAAGTCATAATCCTTATGTTTTAAATATGGTATTATGTAATGTTATAATACATGTTTTGTAATGATATAAAAAATTGTATGTTTTTAATATTGTATTATGTAATATTATATGTTTCATATGTTTTTAATATGATATTATGTAATATTATAATATATGTTTTGTAATAATATAAAATTTTGTAGGTTTTTAATATTGTATTATATAATAGTATAATATTATTTTTGTAATAATATAAAAATTGTATATTATAAACTTTTAATTTTTCGATGATTTGTACTCGGGGATCATTGGGTGTCATCGAGAGACCCCATGACATCGTTTGCTCCCTTCTCGAGACGATGAACTTAATTTGGCATACTCCCTCTGTCCACCGATCCACTTGTGGGTCCTCTTCGTTGCCTATGCCCTAACATGAGATTCCTGAATCTGCTTTTGTTAGCATGCAGTTAATGCATGGATTTTGAACTTCCCGACTACCCCTACCCCTCGCGCCTAGAATGGAGAACTCCATCCTGCTCTCAACCTTCACTAGCACAGAGAAATTTGAGCCATCCTCGATTCCTCACCCTGCATCCCTCTCTTACAAACTCCTAGATTCTATCGACCCCTGCGAACTCTCGATGTCTCTCTACCCTTGCAAACTTAGATGTCCTTGATTGCGGTGATCGACCCATCATACAAAGATTCATGCCTTCGTTGCCTCCCCTTCTCCTATGTTCTCGAGCCCTCATGGTTTCAACAACAACAACTCAAGGGACCCCGACTCAACATGAAATCATGGTTCTAAACTTTTGTCAGTTATATACTATTAGAATATGGGTAAATAACCTGAACTTTAAGCGTTAAGAGTATTATGTATATTTGGCGAGAGAGTGTGTGCTTTAGGTTCAATTGATGCATTTAACTTTGTTGAATTCAAGGGAATATTTACCACAATAGACTTCAGTAGCTCAACGAAGTTGATCCTTTAGTATGTCCCATCCTTGGAGCATATTTATTATTCCAATGCCGTAGAGATGTTCTTGTAGACTGTATGGTATTTTTATACTCAACATGACACCAAGAAAGCAAGAAACCAATCTTTACTCTCTGCAAAATATTAGTGTTTTTTTTGTAATCTACAGTCGTGTTTTAGAAAGAAAAACCAATCCTCACTAGGAATGAAACTTCAATCCACTTAGCATGAAATTTATTGATTATTTCATATACTTTTATCATACACACCCAAACAACCCTATGAGATTCAAGGTTAAGAAAATTGAACCCATGCTTTCGTAAGAGTTTTTAATCAGATACACTCTAAGAGATTCACGGTTTAGAAAATTTGAAACTTTGTTTTGCAATATTTCCAAGGTTATTCTCTCTCAATAATTTATCCTATAGTGTATTAAGCGTTATACCAATAGCAGAGAATTTATCCTACAATGTATTAAGCGTTAATAACCCATAGATTTGTCAAATTTAGGTCAAATAACACAGAGTATTAATCATTATAACTCATACTAACAAAGGAAGTTTCTCTGCGTATTAAATTGTTTATACCTTCATAATGTTCCATAGCTCCCAAGTGGTGGAAAAAGAATGATAAGTCAGTTGGAGTAAAAACGTATGGTATTTGCATTGGTTAGGGAATTTGGCTCGCGCTTAATGGTTTGTTTCAATGGTGCAGCAGGGATAAAGATGGTCAAGAGAAAATTCGTGCAATTGCTTTGTTGTATCTCTAAAGATCGAGGTGCATGCCACCAATATTACAGATAGAAGGTAGAAAATTTACAAAATTTACACTTCATTGTCAAAATTGCAATTTTCCATGACACAATTAAAAATGACTAATTCATATTCTTCTAGCTAGTCATTTTTTATGGCGTGACTAAATTAGTCATTTATGAACTAGTCATTTTTAACGCTGTCACTTATTATCTAGTCATATTTGTTAACTGGTGACTAAATTAGTCGTTAATTTTAGTCTTTTATAGTTCGACCAATAAAAAATGCTAGTATTTAGTAGTAAATCACTTGAAAAATCTGTGGTGACTAGAATTTTTAGTCATGTCGTAGCCAATTCCTCATTTTGTACTACTGTTAAGAAAACCTTTATTGCTGAGTTCCCACCATCTCAAATTTGCAAATAAGCTTATGTCCAACCACAGAAATGAGATTGAGTGTTCAAGGTCGAGGGACCAAATGGCCTCTTTGAGTTCAAGGGAATCAAACTGTTGAGGTCTACGGTTCAAATAGAGGGTTTTTTTATTGTTTTATTTTTCTATTTTTTATTGTTTTTGTATTCTGTTATTGTGTTGTTTTTTATTTTATATTTTGTAATTTGTAATGATAAACCTTATTATTGTTTCTATAATCTAAATTTTACCTTAACATCATTCATTAACATGATGCTATGAATCTATTTTCACTTTTACTTAATATTCATATGGTCATGTTTGTAGGAGGTTTCATTCTTCTACCTACTAGGTGAAATCCTTCTTTGTTAGATTTTTAGATATTACTATTGATACATAAAAAATAGTAATGTATTTGGTTTTATGATTCTCTCTTTTGCTAGTGCACATTAGGGGGCACCTATTAACATGCCATTTTTCTAGTTTTAGACCATTGTGTTGATTCCTAAAGGCATCATAATGTGGACTTTGAGAAAAGGTACCAAACATTTCAAAACTCCTTGATTTTCCGTACTGAAAAATTCATACATTCCTATAAACTCATAGATAACATCCCTCATAATGACCTATTATCCACGTTTAGCGAAAAACAATGTCAATATTGATCAAAACATAGTTTTCATCTTCTTTAGTCAAATTTGATCACTATAGGAGTGCCAAAAATGAAAGTGTTCCAAGATTCCTAAAGTTATGGACAATAATAATTATACGACAAAAACCTGAGTTTTGAATTATGACTATTTAAGGAATTATAGGACTGCTACATGATGGAAGATTGTAGTTCAATTATTAATAAAAGAATAATGTCTATATCCAAGTTAGTAGGTCAATTCTAAATAGGAGTAAGTTTTAGAAAATTAGGTAGATAATGAAAATTTAATAATTTTGTTCTATCTACTATGTCATTGTTTGAGTAAATGATGTTGAGAGATAGATAATGTTGTGCTCTTGTAGTGTTGTATCATCGTACTAAAATGGTGTAGTAGTTTTGACAAGGTGCATGATATTCAAATTTAGGTAAAAGAGTGAAAGGACCATAAGGTATAACAATCTTGGGTAAATGGTAGAAGCCTAGCCAATGTCACCACAGCTAAGGAAAATGATAATTATGATGGATCTTGGTGTATAGATAGGGATTTATACCATAGGAGATGACATATAGATGGAGTTAACACCTTCTTTGCTATTGGAGCCTTAATCTTATGGGATATAAAGCTAGGGTGTGATCATGGAGAAATTAGATTGATGAGTATTGAGCTCGATGTGGTTCCTTGGTCAGAACACAAATTGATTATTTTATCTTTGCTGTTCCATGATGGTCTTGATTCTAGTGTTGGTCATGCAATAGTTGAAGACATATAGTTTAAAGAGTCATACCCTATGATGGACATGGTAGATTTGTTTATTAAAATTAATGAACTAAGAACAAAATATCTGGTGTTATATAGAAGAACAATTCCTTGATAGAATGTGATTGATGAAGAATCTAGACATGTCGGTCCCTAGAGCTTCGAGGAACCTAATAAGGAATATCATTTTTCACTTTTGATGTAAAGTAAAGTAGAGGAGTTTAGAATTCTAGAGGAGGATCAAACAAATGCATCCTCGACGCCACCATTAGTCCAAATATTTGCAATCTTATGTTAGTCCAACTATTTGCAGTCTCTTGTCTTTTTACTATTCTCTACCTTGTGGATTTGCTCCCTTCACCCCATTGGTCACTTTGGTCTTCACATCACCATTGTGATTGGTATCTTCCTTGTTATAGGTTAAATTCTTGAAGGGTCATGTGAGGGTGGAATAGTTGAAACTAACATAGGAGGAAGAGGTATCACAAATATTGAAATGGAGACCATATCCTTCTTGCAGGCCAACAACTCCATATGCAAAGGATTTTATGATGGCTTAGGGCCCACACATAGTCCATGAGTCCTAGAGGAAATTTTTATGGATTCAAACTCTATATTTTGATCTTGGACTGTGTCTAATGTCATGATAACCATCCTTGATGTTCCAAACTCAAAATGGCATCTTAATTCTCAAAATGATGGACATATCTCCCATCCAAACATTACCTATACTGATGGAAGATGTCAACACTCATAAAGGATTTCATTAAATGAAGGTTGAATGAAAAAAAGTTCTTGATGAAAGGGAGATTCAAATGAAATAGTTCATAGTAGAAAGTGGAAAAACGGCCATAAGGATTTGAAGCTTCTTGATAACATTAAAAAAAAACCTTGCTACAATGGTCTCATCCTAGACTAGAAGCATGGAACTAGTTAGTGCATCAAATACACAAATTTTTAAAGAGTTCCCAATGTAAATAAATCACATACATTAAATGAGTGGAACATATGTGGTATTATCTATGTCATTCAATATAGAAATTGTTTCCATCCAATCAACATTGCAAACATGTTTCTATAGTAAAAATGTTAGCTTATTTTCACTTTTTTCATCTTATTACCATGAATCCATGCCTTGGAACATTTAGTCCATGCGCCATTATAACAAAACTACTTTACTTCATTTTCATTTTGTTCCAGTATTACATGTATCATTTTGGAAATGAATTTGTTGTGATCACCAAGTCGTTCATTGGCAGGTCACTCCATATTTTTCCCATACAAGTCATGAGTCATGATACTAGTGGAAGGTTGTCATTCAACCACCAAGATATTATTCTTAAGGAATTATTACCAAAAATATATATGTGAAGAATGATTCACCAAGGAACTGTTCTTCAAAAATGATTTTCACTAATGCACTTCACTAAGATGGCCTTCACGACTACAACAAGTATGCACAACATCACACCCTTATCATCTAAAACTGTCACCATGAAAAATTCACCCAGAATTGACTATGTCCATGTGTTGGTTACTTAGGGAATCTTCCTCTTGGATAATGCATGCCTTTAAACCTCAATTTCCACCACAAGAAACCAAGGGCATTATTACTTCATGATTCCAAATCTTAGATTCCATCTGGAGGGATTGTGGTGATAATTTGGGACCCCACGTATGGATCATGAGATTTAGAGGCAAATGTTATAGCTTAAGACCATATTTTTTACTATATTTTAAGTCACGCATCAAGAACCATCCCCTATGTGCAAATTTTCAAAAATATGACCATATCTCACATGTAAACTATGTATTTTCTATGTAGATTCATGCTATGTGATGGTCCATGACCACGTAAACAAATGGTATGAACTTAGGACATAAATTTAAACCCTATACCATGGTGTGGGACAAGACATCCATTATCAATCTTATAAATATAAAAATACAAACATATCCCACTTGTAGTTGAAAGCATACTCCCTCCATAGAGATTATGTGTTGTCTCAAGGCCTTACGACGCATCACTCATGAGCCACATTGTTACATCTAGGATAGAGATTCCATACGTAGTTCTTATGTGGTAGACTATGTTAACATGCATGGACCATAAACCCCATATAAAATTAACACAAATATATAAGAATGTGTGAAATTGTTGTTTAAAATCCATGACAACTGAATCTATTGAGAGGACATACTACCATTCATAAGTATTTATCCAATGTGCTCTTGGGTATTTATCCAATCAGTCCTTTAGCCATCTTGAATTTGACACACATAAATACTAATGCTCCTACTTGGATATATGAAGATATGTTTTTGTCACCATCAAGGAGTTGACTAGTTGGTCAAGAGGGCATGGTTATATTCCCCTTACTAGGATTCAATTCCACCCAAGAGTGTTGTATGTTTTATTCGGTGATATAGAGAGAGATCTAGGTGTGGATTTTTATTTGTAGTGCGACACAATGTTCCACCTCTTGATTGGTGGTTGATTCCCAACACTTAAGTAAAGAGGAAGCATAAATTCCCACTTATCTCGGACATTTTTCGAACACAATTCCTAGCTCTAAACCTAGTGCAATTCCTAGCGCAGTTCCTTTCCAAATTTCTAGCATTATTCCAGGCACTATACCTGGATCTATACCTGGCACTATGTTAGATGTTTTCTAGGCCCAATTGTTGGCTCTATACTTGACTTTATGTTGAATGTTTTTCCTGCCAAAATTCATGGCGCAATTTCTGTCGCTAACCCTGGATTAATATATGGTGCTATTCTATTCAAGACATGTTTTTGGAGGCTATTCTTGGAATTATATGGGATTCTTTTGTGGAGGCTAATTGGGACGTTAATTGGGATGCTAGTTATCGTCCAAAATAACACCAATTTTTAAAAAGGGACGACGATTGAGATGCTAATTGGTATGCTAATTGGGATGCTAATTTGGATTCTAATTGGGACGCTAATTTGAACGTTAATTGGGATGCTAATTAGCTTCCAAAATAGCACCAAATTTTAAAAAGAGACCCTAATTGGGATGTTGATTGGGATGCTAATTAGCGTCCAAAATAGTGCCAACTTTTAAAAAGAGACGTAAATAACGCCATTAAAAGCACCATCCCATGGAAAAGCATCCACTTTGTCCAAAAAATGATGAAAATACACTAAAAGTGATAGTGGACGCTAAAAAGGAAGATAAAAGAGATGCAAATCATAGGGTTTTGTTGTAGTGTTTGTCTAAAACCTTGGGCTGGCTCTCCACGAACATTTTCAAAACCTTTCACTGGCTCTCCACGGGCCTTAAAACTTGTTTTGCACATAATAATATCATCACACATAGGATATCATGTCGACCCTACCGCTAGAGGAGGTGCAAAGGAGACCGATAAAGAACTCTGGCAAAGGATCGGACCGGTAGAGGAGATATTCTTCGATAGAGGTATGAGTGTATTTGGTGTTATCTTCTTTGAAAATTATCTTCTCAACTGTAAATTTTCTCTTGTGAGATGTAATTGAGAAAAGATCTGGACCATAGGGGTAAACTTCCTTTTTATAGTTGCACAGGACCCTCTTATGAAAAAAATTGAAACCGCGCATCATATGCCTTATTACTCGAATAAATCTAGAATGACTCAAACTGTTGCTCTGCAGAGCCCCGTAATATCCCAACCTCCTGAGCTATACTGAATGAACCATCAACATCAATGCTGCCATACGTCCAAATGACCTCCTCACAGTATTATTCTTTCCCTTTTTTACAAGAATCACAATGATGGAAGCTCCCAACGATACAACCCACACCCACAATCTTGAAGGTAATGTCATGTGGAATTTTTTTCCTGTAACACAATTGAAAAGGTCAATAAAATGAACTTTCCCATCCATACTTTGTACATAAGTCAACAAACAATTTGCACCTCTCATTATATATTTAAATGCATAATGTGATTAAGCAAATATAGGAAAGGGTTTTTCTATGAGATGGGAGGATCAAATTACATTCCAAACCAAGATTGCAAAATATTGCATCAGAATTAGGAAAAAATGGGAAAACCAATTAACTAAACTATGGTAGAGCCAACAAGAACCCTCACACCATACTTTGATGGCATATCCTATTCTTATGCTTGAACCTATGAGGACTAGAAATCTAAATATTCTACCAACCATTTCTTTGGTCCAATATTGGAATCCATACAACAATGCAATATGGTTAATCAATCCCCCTTCTTAGACTAGACAATTCAAGAAAATTTGATTTACAAGCAGGATTAGTTGTGCTCTATTCAAATCATTGCACCTTATTTTTATTGAGAAGGCCAAAGGATTCATCCTATGGAGGACCTACATAGGTAATTATTTTTGCATTCCATACAAAATTGGATATCACATCCAAATATGTACATATTTCAACCACATCAAGCCTACCAACAAGAATATTTTGTTGTACCAACCTCAACGTATTTCCCCATGGCTTTGGGAATCCATCTCATTGGATTACATTATTGATCTACCCACTACAAAATCGAATAATGAATATTGCATTTTTCTATTGATATTATCCAAGATCATTCTTTTTATACCAAGAAAAGAACTTATTGATGCTCCTACCATTTCTAGACTTTTCCTCCAACATATCGATTTCTCTCCTAGATCAATCCACATCCCACCATCAAAAGGAGGAAAGAAAAACATATTCTTTGGTGCAAAATTTGGTCGATTTTAATTGCATTTGGATATGCATCACTTCAAAAGTCAGTAGTGCCACTACCTTAATCCCATTCAATATGTTCCTTGCACTATCATACAAAAAATGGGTCATAATTTCATCAAGTTAAACTACCCAACATGACATTGAGAATTTCAACCAATTAAAGTTGTATGATCCACCCCACTCATAGGAATTTGTTTCATGTGCACATCCAAAGGTTGGAGTTCTAGATTTTACTTCATTAATAAACACTTTTTGATTTCCACCCAATAACCATTTGGCATCATCAAATCACCACTTGCTTGAAAGGCCACAAATACATTGTTCCAACTCAAGACAACTAATTGTCTCAATCAACATTTATGCAACAAATTCCCAAGTTGAATTTTAACATGTGTATGATAATTCCAAAATTATAGACCATGTTAGAGATAGAACTTGAAATATTAACAGTAGAAAGATAAATACATTATTCAACCAAGCACAATTGAACAAATGATTTTTCACAGGGAAACCTTTTAAGGACCAAAACTACAAAGAATTAGTAATTCATCATCTAAATGAGATGACTGAGTTTGTACATGAGCAGAGAAATTTGTTCTCAAAATTATGAGATGAACGTATACAAATTTCCAAATCCAAAGTATCCCTAGTAGGCTTATGATTCTATCCTAATGTTGTTGAGTCTTGTAGTAGCTTCCTGCACCTAATCTTGTCCACTTGTAGCATCCCTTTTGTCACCAATGATCCTGTTGTAGATGTCAGTGACCACCAACCAAGCTGATGTTGTCCATTGTGTCCTTCCAACTACTGCTGCTAGTAACCGTGACCAATAACAAGGGTTGTTGCAGCCTGTTTCTACTACCTATGGCCACCACCAAGCCTATGGAAGCCTACTACTTCTATTAGTGACCACTTCCAAGGTTGTTGTTGCTACCAAAACACCACCAAGGGTGATGCTACCCTAGACTTCACCGAAACTATTGTAGAATCTTGCTACTGCTACCGAGCCTATTGTAGCATCCCTAGTCACCACCAAGGGCACTGTAGCAGCTTGTTACTGCTGCCTTGTCACCACCAATCCTACTCTCTCCACCGTGAATTGTTTGTTGTGAAGGGAGATGCCTTAGAAGGTCTTTAATCATGAGCTGTTGCTACATCTCTCCACCATACTCTCCACCACTAATACTGTATAAAGAAGAAAGAAACCCCAGGAAATCTTAAGAGATGCAAAATTTGAAGAACAAGGAAAAATTCCAACCACATAATTTATCTAGTTAACCCCAGCTGCGATTTTGTGGAAGATCTCATCCAATGAGTTTAGGAGAAGTCAAGTTTGTTTTTGTGTTGAAATGAGTTTCAAATGTTCTTCATTTATATTCAATCATGCATTTAAGTTGGTTCCACATAATTAGGTGTTGACATTAGGGCTTAATTTCTTTTTCATCTTTGACCCTTTGAGTTTTGATGTTTTGTGGTTCAAAAGTATTTTTGGTGTTTGACTTGTGGCACTCATGGATAAAGACTAGGGTTACAAGGTCCTTTAGGTATTTCTGTGACCAAAATAAATTTCCTCAAGATTTATTCAGGGTGATCGTGGTTCATTCATTCTAACTCAAAGTACATATTCATAAATAAGGATAATTATTAATGCTTTATATTGGTCTCCTCATTGCCAAAAAGATTAGGTGCTAGGTCTCTCAAATAGGGGTAGCTAGTACCTGGAGAGGGTCACATAGCCCATATATCAAGGAGAGGAGTGCATCACTTTCCCAGACCCGGTCTAGGGCTTATGGTGATGTATTGGCAACTGACCAGGCACCTCAACCCTAGGATGCATGAGAGGACTCAATGTTAAATACTTGGTAGCTGAACAAATGCCTCCATTCTCCCAGAGAATGACCCTTAGCCCCAGGATGAGTTCCTAGTCCCGTACTAGCTTTAAATTCCTGGTAACTAAATAGTTTCCTCCATTCAATGAATGGCCCTCAGCCCTAGGCTGAGACCCTGAGTCCCATACTGGGTCAATTTCTTAGTATTGATTAGGCACCTCCATTCTCCCAGAGAATGGCCCTCAACCCCAGGCTGAGTCCCTCAACTGAGACTGGGTCAAATTCTTTGTAACTGACTAGGTGCCTCCATTCAAAGATGGCCCTCAGCCCTAGGTTGAGTCCCCCAGTCCTAGACTGGGTCAAATTCAAGGATAATTACAAGTTATTAAAGAAGAGACAAAACCTTCCACTTGTACATTTTTATTTTTTTGTTTCATCAGTTATAACATTGTTACTATAAATGGAATTTGGTAAATCATCTCAATGACAAAATTTAACGCAGTGACCATTGGAGTGGTAAAGTTGAAAGAGGTGAAAATTATACCCAAGTGAGATATATCATTTCTAATAACCATGATGAATATCACTTGTGGTGAGGCCATCAAAGAGGGGGCAAGTATAAATGCATGTTGGGTTTTATTATATGTTCTTCACAAAATCACAAAATATAGAACTTGAAGGGCCAAGCATAAATACAATGAGACATGGACACAATATATCGGGGGGATACCCTTAGGTATTTTAAATATCATTCATTATCTTATTCATCCAACACAACATATGTATCATGGTCTGGTTCGGAATCGATATCATTGAAAAGATCGTTTATATCAGCATCATAATAAAAAATGGGCACTTTCCTTTGAAATAGTGTGCATCCATTTTTCATTTTTTTCAATAAGCAAAATATTTTATGTGCAAAGTCTCATCCATATTCACAATATCCACATAATACAGATTTGTACATTTATATGACAATTAGAAAATAGTTCTTGTACTTCCAAATAATAATAGAACTGACTCTAAATATTTGTAGGTACCACCAAATAGGTACTTGTTGGATCTATTTTCCTCGATTGAGGAAGATAGACTAGAAGAGTTTGAAAGGGAGAAGTCTATTGCAAGATCTAATAGGTCAACATCAACTAGAGGTGAAAATGTAAGGAGAAAATTTTGTAGACGCATGGAACTTTTTCCTTCTGAAGGAGGATCATGTGATTATGATAATGAGAGCATTGGTGACATTGAGTTTCCCTTGAGGTATAGACATATTGTCAAACGATGGCTACCCAAGGATCTACCCCAAGTGCACACCAATTTATTCCTCAATGGGAGGATTTATCGCATTGCTCCATTGTCTTTACAAGGGTTGGGGATATTTTCCATGGATGGCATAATGGTAAAATATGGCACTAAAATTGAATTGATGGATTATGTTAGACCAAGATACAATTACAATGACTGGTTGTTGTTGGTCCGATATACGCGAAGTATGCAAAGATACAGAGTTGTAGCAAATTATGTACAACTACTAGACAACAATCTGAACAAAGGAGCTACTATGTATATTGATGGAAGGCCAAAAATCTTCCGGAAATATCGCAGGGTTTATAAATAGAACACAACTAGGGACAACACATAAGATACCCAATTGCATATTTGAGGGGCATGAAGGAAATCATGTATTCGTGTGTGCAACAAAATCATTCGTTGCAGATGAAGAGTTGTTGATCGATTACAATTTGAATCGAATAGATGTGAGGCTTGCTATTATGGGGGTAATTAACTTATACAACATTTAACTCAACCTTTGATCGATCACTTATTATTTTTCTTTTGCAACAATTTTAATTATATGTACTTTTCATTATTAATATTTCTTGATTCTTGTATTGTGGTAGGGTGATCATGGCCAAATGCCACAAGAACGTAGATCTGATTTGGTAAACATCAAATCAAAAGAAACTGCAATTCATGATTATATTACAACTATTAACATTTGACCCTTTTTGTGCTTATAAGCTCAATATTTCAAGATGATATAATGCTTATTATATTGTGGCATGGGAGTATTCAGAACACACCTGCAGCTTCTGGTCAGGTAAATGTGACTGTCATATTAACACTAAATTTTTTCTTTATTAATCACATTTATTATACATGGATCAATTTTTACTTTTCAATATGAAAATGTCTTTCTTATGAGGTTGTGGTAGGATGATCGTGTGAAGTCATCAATGTTGTCACATTAGGAAAATGTTAGCATAATAGTACCTAATAACATCAATGTAATAGTAACCACCGTTCATGATTATATTATAGTTGTTAACATTTGACCTTTTTTATGCTTATGAAATAAATATTTCAAGATGATATCATGCTTATCATATTGTGGTATGGCGGTACTAAGAACACACCTGCAAATTCTGGTCAAGTAAACATGGTTGTTATATTAACACTAAATTTTTTCTTCATTAATCACGTTTCTTAGACATGGTTCAACTTTTAATTTTCAATATGAATATCTTGCTTCTTGTATTGTGGCAGGCTGACCGTGGGAAGTCACCAATGGTGTCGCATAAGGTAAATGAATATAGCATAATAGTACCTAAACACCATTAAAGTAATTATTTTTCTTAGTATATGCATGTTATTTTTTGACGTGAATTTTTGTATTGTAATGATAAAAATAAATTAACTACTTTTATTGATTAATGTTTTTAGAGAACACCACATCAAGAAGATGTGGTCACTGAGGAAGACATATTTTATTCAACTGACCCAATGGAAATTGTGAAGGATTTGAAAAATTCCAACCAAGAACTTCTTAGACTGATTGTCATCAGACCCAGGACTAAAGAAATCAAAGCAAGAATTGATGACTTGAGGAAAAAACACAAAAAAATAGAAAAATACAGGGTAAGTGGAATCTTTGAAATATTTTACGAAATAGGAAATATATTCATTAACGTTATTTTTATTTTTATTTTTTTATATGATATAATCAATTAAAGTTTTCTTTTTGTAGGAGTTTTTGGAGATAACACCCGTGCATCGAGTACATGTTGTAGAGGGTGGTATTGGTAGTAGAGATGGTTCAACACATCGTCAATATATTGTACCAATGAGGATATTTCATACTCATGACTGACAATCCCCTTTTAGATGCTACGACCTTATCGGATATTGGAGATCAGAAGGGCCCTTCACCCACTACTAATTCAGAGGATGTTAGAGAGTAGAGTAACATCGAATGTGAAAGTTGTTGTCCTGAGCAGTATGTGTGGTTAGCAAGGGACCATTTCTCGTTATCTTATTGGTGGAACATTATTTTGTTCTAATTAGGATACTAAAGATTGCATCTATTATTTAATTAATTCAGTGTTTTTTTCATGTAATTCAAATCCACATACCTCGAATTATTTTTAATTAATGATCATATTGTTTTTGCAGGAACTAATGATTTTTATAAGAACCTGCATGAAAAGGTGTTGGATTTTTTTGGGCCCACCATTCATACATGGTGGAATGCCCAAAATGAAAAATTTAAGGATGATATTATGAACCACATGGTCAGCTTGTTTGGTGATACCTTCAACAAAAAAGGTGGCACCGCAACAACTGGATTAAATTTGAAATATGTTAGGGAAAATTATAGGGACAAAATTTTGCAAATTAAACCTAAGTATGAGTGTCCTCCAATGGTTCCAGAGAAGGAGTGGAAGGCACTCATGGATGATGCAAATGAGAAGGAATTGAGAAAACAAGGAAATAATTGGCCACTCGGTTCAAGAAGGTGTGACACATATCATTTTTTCAATGAAAAATGTTCAATTTTTTTTCTTTAAATATATTTTAGTTGCGATATTTGACATATTTGAAACCTTTCATAGGCTCCCTGACACCTCTAAAGCGACAAATGAAAGACTAGAAAAACATGGGTATTACAAACTAGGCCAGTGCAGAAACAAAGAGCACGAATTGTAAGAATAAAACGATCATTATTTGTATCCAAATTCGTTCTAAATGTAGCAAACAAATAAATGATTTATCACAAACAATTTTCATGGTGTTATGCATTGCAAGGAAATTATTTTCAAGAGGAAACCACTGAAGAATACTTGAGGGTTGGCTTCAAGTATGGATTTCAACATGTGTTGGAACATAGAAAAAGATTGGGGAAAACCCCAATTTTCCGATTGACGCAGACGAGGGTAAATAAAACCAATAAGGCCATCATTGTAATGTACTTGTGTAATCTATTCATGAATGATTACATCAAAAAATGTTTTTTTTTTTTTAAGGGTGAGAGAAACAAAAGTAGTGAGGGTAGCGATACTGAACATGTACCACATGAAGGTGGGGAGCTTCCTCATGATGGTGGAAAGAAACCTAGACATTCAAGTATGTATGCTATAAAGCATAAGTATTTAATATGATTTTAAATATATAATTGATGATGTGTACCAATAAATTTTCTTATGTGAATGACAAAGCATGTACCTGCTCATGCTCAACTGGAAGAGGAACAAATGGAAGAAACAATGAACACTAGTTGTATCAGTTAGTCGGCCAATAGGTAAAGACAATTGTAATTATATTGGAAATAATGAAATACGTATCTCAATAATAACTATGCATTTATTATATCTATATAAATGAGTTGGTTTTTGCAGATGATGCCCCTCTCTGACGACCTCCACACCTTACTAATCGACGTACTAGAAGTATGGTATGGGAGACCATGCCCACACAATCAACAGAAAGAGAGGGCACAAAAACTACAATGGGACAGCACAACGAATATGAGGTCCCCATATTGGAATTTCTTAAAAAAAAAAGAAAAAGAAAATGTAGTTGTATACATTCAAGATTTGTATTTGACTGAGTAAAAACATGGAATATTTAAAGGTTTGTTACAAGTATCTGGATTTAGTCAGTGCATGGTAATATTTTTGAATTGAGGTTTATAATGTGAATTCTATTGCTTAGTTCATATTTCTTAATATGTATGACATCCATTGAGGACTATGGTTATCCTGAAGGGACTGGCCACCCCTTCCCGAGTTAACCTAAGGAAGATGAGATGACCATGTCATTTATAATTGATTTAGATCTAATATATTCGCGTTATTGTTATTTTAGCATTGTTGTATTTCATTAACAACTTATATCTGATATATATTGCTAATGTTATTGCTATTTTTATTTTCAGTACTTTGATGATTATTGCATCTCTCTGTTTGATAGTACTTTGTTTATTAAAACAATTAATATACCTATCTTTTAGCTTTTAAAAGTTCATATGTGAATTTTTTTTTCACTTTGTTGCATAGCTTATTTTTTAATATGGGTGACATCTTCGGAGGACTACGGTTATCCTCTAGGGGCTGGCTGCCCCTTGTTGTGTTAACCTAAGGAAGATGAGATGACCACATGAGCTTCCTTATCCAGTGATGATGATTACGAGCTTCCACTCTTTGCATGAGACACATGAGACATATGACCACATATAGTTGAGAAGGTTGGGTAACCTACCCTCACATTGACTTGATGCGAATCATCCTAGTATGACATGATGTTTCCTTTTTATGTTACGTTGAATTGCATGTTTACTTGCATATGATTTTTAGCCTCGCAGTGACTCGTGATTGACCCTTTCATGGAAACGTTGAGATACACAACCCTTAAATTTTTATGTCCATCTTATTGATGACGAGGGTGACGCATTAGGATTTCTATCCACCCTTGCGTTGACCTTAAGCCTTCCATCCTTAGGTGCCATCCACCATAGCACTACCTTATATGACATTATTGGAGTATTTTGTTGACTTTTTTTATTATGAGTTGGTCGTACTACTGTGTTTCTATTGTTTTTTATTTGTGAGGTTTGGATGATCTGTTTTAGGGTATTTTCCCATTCAGGGTTCTATCCTATCATAGGTATGTTGGTCTAGTTGATTCTAGTGCAAGTAACCTAACGTAAAGAGGTTTAAGTCCGTTTAGAAGCATTTTTTCTAAGGATAAGGGAGGTCTTCCCTAATATTTGATGTTGATTTTATAAATGGTTGAGATATTATATATTTCTACTATTATATATACATTTCTACTATTATTATTGTTATTGTTTTTAGTAATTTAATGGTTATTGCGTGTCATTATTTTTGGGACATCCTAGACATGAAATATATTCAGGTATGGTTTTTCTTTTCCATAGAAATTACATAATTTTATTGTACTGTAGTGATACATTTTCACTTTGGTATTGTATTGTAGTGATACATTGTACTGTTTTACATTTAATTGAAGAAATAGTTTTTTGTTTGATCCTTGATTTTCGCTTCGCCATTGTACTGTAGTGATACTTTGTATTGTTTTACATTAAATTGAAGAAAGAGTTTTTTGCTTGATCCTTGATTTTGGAAAAGTTAACTCTTGACCAACACTCTACTATTTGGGATTGAATCAATCTAATAGACTCTTTGTTCACAAGGAAGAGACTCATAAAAATAGAATGGGCCTTAGCCTTGTGTTGTTAGTTTCTTCCCACAATTATTCCCTAGAAGTCCACTATTCATTGAAACAATCTACCATGGGCCATCGAGTTTCATGCAACATGACAACTTGTTAGAAAATAATTCTTGTTTTTTATTTGGAAAAGTCTAATTGATTTTGTTTAAAAAAAAACTAAGCACCAATCCATATTTCCCTAGATTGATGGGGAATCGATATTCACAAACCTAGACAAGTGAATACAAAGAAAAGAAAGGTGGAGCTTAAGCAAGGACACCTTTAGAGGATATATCCTTACACTATGTCAAGTCCCTTCAGATGCTTAAGGTTTCCTTAGTTCAATTCATTTCCATGGGGTTTGAAAATGGATCATGCAATAATGCTAGCAATTTGGATAAAAAATGTAGATAACATCACAGTCATGAGCACCATAGTTGGCTACCATTAACAATGACAAGCTCCCTTGACCCAAGTTATCCATTTCCATAATGTAGTCAAAGTAAGACAATGAGGGATGCAAACTTGCACCCACCCCGGTTGACGAGCTTGTGATTAGTGAGTGCAGGGGGAACAAATACATAGGATAAGGATCCTTTTGGAATGGATATTGGGGAATTACACCTATTATTGGTCGACACTTATCTTGGTTTTGGCTAGCTAAATTTTTTTGTTTTTATGATAACAATATTCCACGAAGTTTATGAGACATGGGAATGAAAAACATGTAGAAGCACCTTAATTGCTACTCCTATGTGACATCCTAAAAACCATATTTTAGGGATTCCCTTTACAGTAGAAACCCTCCATTTCCCTATCCTTTAACATATACATGCATCAACCAACATCTAGTTAGTATCTTGTGTGGTTAATACTTTGTTGTAGTGTTAAAGAGTCATGAATCTACGTTGGAAAGACACGAATGGAATTATATAATTCCAACCCTTATAAATATAAATCATCATTGCATATTTATAAATTATATTATTTTTATCCACTCAGGGAGCTTTTATCTTATTTATGCTCGTTATTTTTATAAGAAACATATTTTACTGTTTCAACTGCAGTTTCTAGTTTTCTGGATTTCTAGTTCCAAGCCAAAATAATGACTCCGCATAATTGGAATTTGATGTAAGTATGTCAATTTACTTTTAAATATTAATTATCACAATTGAAAATCATAATTATAGACATAAACATATATGTCATTTTTAGTGTTAGTCTGTACCAATTTGCAGCCTGTATAAGGCACCTTCCAGTCATAAATTATCCTCGCCTACCAATTCAAACTAGTTAATATGAATATGACGAGCTATTATTTTTCCATGGATGCTTGTACTCAGATGTTAGTAATTAATTAATTCATCACAATGAAGGGAATGTAATGTATTTTATAGTTATTAATGAGTTTATATAGCCGGAACACAAGAGGATTGAGGACAAGGTAGAGACATAGGCCAAATACAATGTGGAAAGAGGGAAAAAAGAAGAGAATCATATTCTCTATTCACTTTGAGGTCGATTCAAACATGTTCAACTAGCTTACTCAAACTAGCCATGTATTTCTAGGTGGAAAATATTGGAAACAACCCTTAATGGCTTTTCCATCTTATTTGCAGCAACATATTAGCATAATAGAAATTCCCTAAGCACCCCTGGTTTAAAACAATGATGGTTGGAATGAAAACCTTGGTAAAAATTTTGGTTTCACTATAGAATTGTGTTGATTTCTCTTGAAAACCTTTAATGCTTTGGAAAATGTTGAGAGGATGTGTTTGAGGACCTCCATGGTTGACTAAGTTATTGTTTAGTTAAGGAAGAAAGTTTCCTTGAATAGTTTTATGTTTAAAAGAGAAACTTGATGTACAATTTGAACTTGTGTAGGTGTCATGTCATGGTTGTGTTGTGATTATTTAATCCTCCTTTGTCCAATATAGTATATTTGGTCTATTTTCCTAACATAGGGGGTAATTATTATTGTACTAGAGTGTGGGGGAAACACATAGAGTTTATCTACCACTTACTACATCTACATGCATGATTTTATGTGCCTATAAGACTAATACCTACATTATAGGATCCCACTCTGAGTGCCACCAGCATGTTGGGTATATGTTATATTCTTTGCATGTGCGTATGGAGGGGAGGTGCACATGTCAGCACTGTAGCTCAACGATCCCAAAAGCACCTTCGACGAAAACAGGCCATAGGCCATTTCCGATGAGTGCGCAGCAAGCAAATGTTTTTGGCTATTTATAGATTTTATGGCTATTTATAGCTGTTTGTGGCTATTTTTAGAATTTTTCTAAAAATATGTAACTTAATCCCGGTTAAGGGATTTGAGTATTTTTCTAATCCGGGTTAACATATTAGGGTATTTGGATGTTGTGTAATACCTATATTTTGTATTGTGAGGATTTCATAATGTAATGAAGAGAATATAGGAGGTGTGGCTCCAAGGTTTTCTTGTTTTTCCCGGTTAAGGGTTTCCAGGATAAATCTCTGTGTTTATGTGCGAATGATGTGTTGTGATCTCTATTTTGCTTAAAAGAATCTATATGCTTTGCTTCTCTACAAAGTTTTAAAACTTACATGTGGTACCAGAGGTCGATTTTGGCATCAGGGGGATGCCTTTGCTGCCAAGGGTTTGACACGGTTGATAGATCTTAGGTCTGTGATAAACCTAGGTTCTATGGGAGCTTTGCAGTGTTGATTTGTGCATTGAAAGAGAATGGTGAGCACTTCAAGAATCAAGATCGAGAAATTTAACCGCCAAAATTTTGAGCTATGGAAGCTCAAAATGGAGGAGCTTCTGGTAGATCGGGAATAATGGATTGTTGTGGATCTGAGTATGAAAGCCACTGTAACGTCACAAGATGATTGGGATAAATTAGGAAGAAGGGAAAGGAGTACAATATGATTGTGCTTATCAGACTCTGTGTTGTTGAATGTATCTGGTGAATATAGTGTAGTAAAGCTATGGGTAGGGAGTTTGTATCAATCAAAATCCCTTGTGAACAAGCTGTTTTTGCAAAAGAAGTTGTTTCAACTCAAAATGGACAAGAATGACACGACAACAGAGCATTTGAATGTTTACAATACTTTGATAAGTTAGATAACCTCTGATGGTATTAAAATGGCTGAAGAAGATAAATGTATTACATTATTGTGTTCTTTGTCGGATTCCTGGGACAACCTAATTGTTGCAATAGGTAGTGCTAGCTAGGTGACCTTAAAATTTGATGAAATTGTATCGTCCCTACTATCAAAAGAGATGAGGCAGAAAACCATGGATAATCATAGCATGGATGCCTTGTCTGTGAGAGGCCACACCCAGGAGAGAAACAAAAATAAAGGATCCCGGGGGAGATCTAAATCTAAGGGTAGATCTAAATCCCCAAGAAAAGGAATAAGGAAGTGTTGGAAATGAAGTAAAGATGGGAACTACAAAAAGAATTGTAGATCTAAGAATGTTGAGAAATCAAAGGGATATGAGGATACCCCTTCCAGAAAGGCGAAGAACTCCTCAGAAGAAGGAGGGGATGTGTACCTAGCTTCCACGAGTAATCCTTCAGAACATGATATATGGATGATTGACTTAGGTGCGTCATGTCATATGACCCCTCATAAGGAGTGGTTCTATGAATATTAAAAGTACAATGGAGGATATGTGTACTTGGGAGATGAATCACCAACCAATATCATTGGATGTGGTAGAGTCAAGCTAAAACTGAAGGATGGAAGGATTAGAACTCTACCTGGAGTGCTACACATTCCAAATCTAGCAAGAAACTTGATATATGTTGTAAATATGGATGTTGCATGTGTAAAGTCCATGTGTGGAGATGGCGGTAACAAAATGGTTCAAGGATCAATGGTATTAAGGAGGGGAGTTCGATATGGACCTCTGTACAGACTATTGGGAAAAACCATCATTGATGAATGGAACAATTCTGTTGTGCTGGAGGAAGGAGGTAAAGATGACAAAACCCTGACTACATCAGGAGGAAAGACAATTCTATGGCATCAAAGATTAGGGCATATCGGAGAAAAGGGACTTCGAGCATTAGAAGGTAAAGGTATGGTTGAAGGTATGACTGATTGCACTCTGGATTTTGATTTATGTGAACATTGCATAAATGGAAAACAAAATCGAGTAAGATTTGCATCTGGTGCTATAAGAGCAAAGGGAATTCTAGAATTAATACATAGTGATGTGCTTGGACCTGTTCCTATTCCATCATTAGGAAAATTTGTGTATTATGTTTCATTTATAGATTATTTCTCAAGGAACATATGTATTTATTTCCTTCAAAAGAAATATGAAGTATTTTCCAAGTTTAATGAATTTAAGGCTCTTGAAAATTAGTTAGAAAAGAAAATAAAGGTGTTGAGGATAGATAATGGTGGAGAGTTCTGTGGGAATGAATTCGAGGACTTTTGTAAGAAGTGTGGTATAGAAAGGAAAAATACTACTCCATACACACCTCAACAGAATGGATTTACTGAGAGGATGAATAGGACGTTGATGGAAAAGGCAAGGAGCATGCTAAACAGTGTTGGGATAGGACAAGAATTCTGGGTAGAAGCAGTGGAGACAGCATGTTACTTCGTAAACCGATCGCCCACATCAACATTGATTGATAAAAATCCACAAGAGGTATGGAATGGTAAGAAACCCTCTATTAAGCATCTAAAAGTTTTTGGTTGTGATGCTTATGTACATGTTCCAAAGGAGAAACAGAGCAAGTTGGATAACAAAGCTAAGAAGTGTATCTTTATTGGATATAAAGATGGTATGAAAGGGTATAGGCTTTGGAATCCTATAACTAAGAATACTGTTTATAGTTGAGATGTTGTGTTTCGAGAGGTCAAAGAAGTCCCCAAACAGGAAGTGAAGCCAATGGGAAAGGAACCAAAGAAAATAGAGTTTAAGTTAGAAGGTGAAGAATTTGACTCAATAGAAGAAGCAGAATCTGAAGAAGAAGAACCTCATACTCCAGTTTTGAGGAGATCATCTCGAGAAATAAGGAAACCAGAAAGGTATTCCCCTCCTAATTTTTGCTCTAATTTTTCTATGTCTATTATTGATGATGATCCTAGAAATGTGAAGGAAGCTATTAATTCAGAGGATAGTGATCTCTGGAAAAAGGCCATGAATGAAGAAATGGATTCCTTGGACAAAAATGAAGCTTGGAATCTAGTCTAGTTACCAGCTGGGAGAAAAGCCGTTGGGAGCAAATGGCTATTTAAAAAGAAGTTGAATGCAGAAGGTAAAGTGGATAAGTATAAAGCTCGCTTTGTAGAAAAGGGATATTCTCAGGTAGACAGGGTTGAATTTGGTGAAATATTTTCTCCAGTTGCAAAATTAACTTCTATTATATTTCTTCTTTCTATTACTGCTGCTTTTGATCTTGAAGTAGAGAAGATGGATGTGGATACAACGTTCTTACATGGGGATCTGGAAGAAGAAATATACATGAAACAACTAGAAGGGTTCATAGTAAAGGGAAAGAACGAGTTGGTATGTAAACTAAAGAAGTACCTTTATGGTCTAAAGCAATCTCCAAGGAAGTGGTACCAAAAGTTTGAAACATACATACTTGGATTGGGGTTTGTGAGAAGCAAAGTTGATCACTATGTATATTCCAAACAGGTTGGTGATCAATTCATTAACATAGTTCTGTATGTTGATGACATGTTGTTGATCAGAAACAACAAAGATGTTATAAAGGAGGTGAAGTCTCAATTGTCCTCCAAGTTTGATATGAAAGATATTGGTGCTGCAAACTTCATTCTGTGAATGGAGATAAGAAGAGATCGTGCAAAAAAAATGATCAGTTTAAATCAAAGAAAATATGTTGAGAAGGCACTACAGAGATTTAACATGCAAGAAAGTAAGCTGGTCAAGGTTCCTATTCTTGTAGGTGTAATGTTATCTATAGAGCAGTGTCCCAAGACAAAGGAAGAAGAAGAAGACATGTCATGGGTTCCATATGCCAGTGAAGTTGGTAGCTTGATGTATGCAATGGTCTGTACAAGACCAGACATTGCTCATGTAGTGGGATTTTTTAGCAGATATATGTCAAAACTAGGAAAGGAGCATTAGATAGCTGTAAAGAGGGTCTTCAGATATTTATGTGGCACCACAGATTATGCAATCTTCTACCTAGGAAGACTTGGACTAGACAGAGTAATAAATGTACATGGATTTGTGTATGTAGACTGGGTTGGAGACCTTGATCATAGAATATCTACAAGTGGGTATGTGTTTAACCTATTTGGAGGAGCTATCAGTTGGATGAGAAAGAGACAAGCTGTAGTTG
Organism: Pseudotsuga menziesii; assembly: GCA_001517045.1. Taxonomy (NCBI): domain Eukaryota; kingdom Viridiplantae; phylum Streptophyta; class Pinopsida; order Pinales; family Pinaceae; genus Pseudotsuga; species Pseudotsuga menziesii. The sequence goes on along the minus strand of LPNX011090368.1, from coordinate 52,331 downwards.
CACTCTCAACTACAGAAGCTGAATACATGGCAACCACTCATGCAAGCAAAGAAGTCGTGTGGTTGCAAAGATTGTGTTCATGTATTCAGTTTGTATAGAAAGGTGTAAGGTTAGATTGTGATAGCCAAAGTGCAATATTCCTGGAAAAGAACCTTGCTTATCATGCTAAGATAAAGCATATTGATGTGCAATATCACTTTGTGAGAGATATGGTTGAAGACAAGAAGGTGTTGCTAGAGAAGGTTGACACCATGAAAAATGTTGTAGACTCATTAACAAAGTCTGTTAGTACAAAGAAGTTCTCTTGGTGTAGAGAATATATGGGTATTGATTCCCCGAACCTGTGACTTTATGAGTACATGAATAATTTCTATGCAAAGGAAACAACAAGTGGGAGAATTTGGGTATATGTTATATTCTTTGCATGTGCATATGGAGGGGAGGTGCACATGTCATCACTGCAACTCAATGATCCCAAAAGCACCTTCGATGGAAACGACTGTCAGGCCGTTTTCGATGTGAGCGTAGCGAGCAAAGTTTTTTTGCTATTTATATATTTTGTGGCTATTTTTAGAATTTGTCTAAAAATATGTAACTTAATCCTGGTTAAGGGATTAGAGTCTTTTTCTAAGACGGGTTAACGGATTAGGGTATTTGGATGTTGCGGAATACCTATATTTTGTATTATGAGGATTTCATAATGTAATGAAGAGAATATAGGAGGTGTGGCTCCAAGGTTTTCTGTTTTTTCCCAATTAAGGGTTTCCAGGGTAAATCTCTGTGTTTATGTGTGAATGATGTGTTGTGATCTCTATTTTTCTTAAAAGAATCTGTATTCTTTTCTTCTCTGCATAGGTTTAAAACTTACATAGCAGCCTCCATTAGTTGGTCATGGTTGGTAAGAATTTATATAGAGTTAACCTCCAGTTACAATCAGTTAGATCAATTTCAGTTAGCCTAGTTCCATTTTTGCATGCATGAAGGGAAAGTGGATCCTTTTTCCCACCTACCTCATCAATTAATTGATTGTAGACTTATTTAGAAAACTGAAGTTAGAATAGTGAGTTAAAACATTGATTTAGACACACCGAGTTAGCTAATCAGTCAGGTTTAGTTGGTAGATTTGAATCCTATCCACATGATTCGAATTCTGCTTATTGTAACACAATTGTATTATTTATTAATGAATGAAGATTAATGTGGTGATTATTTGAGCAATTATTTTCTGATTTATCTGAAATGTGTGCCATGAATTTCCTGTTGATATTAAATTCTCTTTGATTATTCCACTGCATAATTCCCTTCCTACAGCTTTCATATTTGCCTATAGATCAATGGCTCACAAATTTAACATGGTATTAGATCCTTGTCCAGGCTAGCAACAAGTTTTATCTGATCTCCATTGTACATAATAAGAAACTGAGTTTCCACATAAATCTTGGAATCATAACATTGCTCCCTCTAGATTATGTCAAGAGAAGTTTATCTAGGTGTGATAGACTCTGAGAAAGTGTACATGTCGAGGTGGAAAAGCTTGAACTGGCATATAATTGTGAATTGAATTGGTTTTGCAGTGTTATTTGCAAGTACCTATGTATCTTCTTGAGTAATTGACTGATCATCATAAAGAAAGATGGATTATTCAACTCTCGTACCTTGAATCCTTACACCCTTCAACTACACTAAGTATAGGGAAGATATGCAGGTAGCCTTGCGCAAGCTTGGTCTGTTAAGGATGAAAATGGGCAGTGAAATTGAGCCCCAACAATATGTTGAGAAGAGCAAGTTTTTGAATTAGCTTCATGTGCAATCATATCTCTCGAGATCTTTTGTTCCACCTTGATGGACTAAGGACTCCGAAGGAATCTTGGGATAATATTGAATCTTTGTTTGAAAAACAAGATGAGCTTCGAGGGCATATTTTGGAGAATGAGATCATTTCTCTATAGCTCAGTAGTTTTGAAAATACTCAGTAATTATTTACAAACTACAAGTCACTAGTACTATAATTCAAATAATGTGAATTAGAGAGGAAAGATGAGCATCTTGCGATGTCAATACTGAGCAATATTGGCTCAGAGTACTCAGTCTTTGTCTCTACATTCCATTTTGGAGGAGATTCCTTCTCTAGATGCATTTGTTGAGTCCTTAGTACATGACCAAGATAAATTGGTTTGAATGGGAGTGATTCAAACCTCCAAGAATCAAGCACTCTTAGTGACAGAATCAAACAATGCACAAGAAAGAGAGAAGCACAAAGGGATAGATACCAAAAACACTAATTTGAAGCCAAAGGAGAATCAGGAATCTTCCGATGGAGCCTCGGGTTCCAAGAAAAAATAAGAAATTTGAGAAGACTAAGTGTCCATATGATATGAGATGCTTTCATCTAGAGAGTTAGTGCATGAAGAATACCATTGACCAGTTGACAAAACTTCATGAACATAACAATATCGCCCTTCCACAAGGTGCATAGATGTATGAAGTTGGAGAGCAGACTTGAGAATATGAGAGGTTCCATGCTTTGAAAGCATGCTTCACTCAGTTGAAGGCTTACTTGATAGATTATGGAGCATCCAAACACATGGTTTCCTCCAAATAATCCTTCATTACTCTAGATATCTCAAGAGGACCTAGCATTCATATGGGGGATAATTCACACGTCCCAGCTGCTGGGATAAGCTCTATTAAAATCCAACATGGAGATTTCAAGAATGTACTCCATGTTCCCTCTCTTGTAGAAAAGTAGTTATCTGTTTATCATATGACACATACTGGCTTGCCAAAGAAAGTTGTATTTGGTCTTGACTCAGTGGAGATATCAGATATATCAAATGGAAGATTATAATGAAGGGTGTTGCAAACCATGCCTCCAAGGAATATGAATTTTCACACTTTCTGCCATACTGAGCTCCAGTACAATCTCAACATCCATTCGAAAGGGAACGTTAAAACTCTCTTTCATCTCCATTTGCATATAATGACATGTTGTATAAAATTTCAGTTTCATAAGATGAGGAACAAGATCAACATGATATTGAGATTGAGATTGTACGTCAAGATGATCTAGACCCAGATCCATCTCCTATTCCAAATCAGAAGCCTAAATGGGCCCAAAATCTCATTGAAGTAGTTGGAAATGGTGTTGGGAATCTAGATGATAGAAGAACAATGAGGTCTCAGTATAAGAATGAACATGTTACCCTCTCTCACACAACTTCACTACCTACAGAGTGGTGCAAAAAAATTCCATAGAGATGATACTTGATGATGAAGATTGATCCACAATTTGACCCACTGATGAACAAAATGGATCATTCCATTCCTCCTCTAGAAAGAAGAGACAAAAGCAACATTCAACATATTGGAAGAAGATGGAAAGTTTCACATGCATATTTCCAGGTTGTTGATGCACATAAGAACCATGATTCTGTATGGATGCTCCATAGATTTGCAAATTGCAGTCATTTTTTCACAAGTTTTTCCCAAAGAGAAACTTTTTCTTGTAAGTATAGCTTGTTTTATTGATTTTACGTGCTTATTTTGAGGGGGGGTTCCCATGAGGTTTTCCCCATTTTCCTTATTTTATTAAGCAGTATTTTATGTCATTAGATTGTATGGGTGAATTTTAGCCTAGTTTTCAGGGCCCAAGTTGTCCAAAGTTAGGATTAAGGGGGGGTGTTGGGATTAATTAATCTTCCTTTGCCTAATATAGTCTATTTGGTATATTTTTCTAACTTAGGGGGTAATTATTATTGTACTAGAGTGTGGGGTACACACATAGAGGTTATATGCCACTTACTACATGTGCATGCATGAGTTTATGTGCCTCTCAGACTAATGCCTACACTATAGGAGCCCACTCTAAGTGCCACCAAAATCCTCCATCAGTTGGTTAGGGTTTGTAAGCATTTATGCTGACTTAACCTCTAGTTACAATCAGTTAGATCACTTTCAGTTAGCGTAGCATCATTTTTGCATGCATGAACAGAAAGTGATACCTTTTTCCCATCTACCTTATCATTTAACTAATTTTAGATTGCTTTAGACATCTAAAGTTAGACTAGTGAGTTCCAATAGTGATTTAGACACACTAAGTTAGCTAATCAGTCAGGTTTAGTTGGTAGATTCGAATCCTATCCACATGATTCAAATTCTACTTATTGTACCACCATTGTATTACTGATTAATAAATGAAGTGTTGGCCCCTTGTTTTGTCCATATTTTGTCTATACATCAGATAAGGAACCAAGTCTTTGAATTGATTTTCTTTATGTTTATCATCTATCTAAGCATCATTTGCATAAGTTTGAAGGTTATTCCATGAATTTATAATAAGGTATACTTTTATTATTATTCCATCTCATTTTATTCATTTTTAAAACATAAATTTAAAAGATTACATCTAATGATTTGGGATATAGATCTTTGGTTATTATGCATATTTATCTCACTGGTCCTACACGTGATCTAGTACCTAGTTTGGTACCCAATCCTGCACCCAAACCGACACTTGTTCTTGCACTGCTACAAATGAGAATCATTGAGTCTCATACTTCCAGGTCTCTTCAATCAATTTGGAAACATGGGTTTTCTTTCTAGATGTCCCAATATGGATTTTTACCTATCAAATCTCACCAAGAACCTTTCAAATGTGAAAAGATCGCAATTCAAAGATGATGTAAAAAACGGTTTTTTTTTACCAGAAAACAAATTTCAGGCTTCATTTCTGAGATATATATGAAGAATATGGTGAAAAATTTTGAACCCCAATTCATAAATTTCCCCATTTACCTCTAACCACAGGAAATTTTTAGAATTCCTGAACAAATATGGAGAAATCCTTTCCAGAACAAATGTGGTTTTTCCATACTTTGTGTTGGTCTTTTTCTGGGTTGTTGAACAAATTTCTGATTCTTTTGGGGATTGATATAATCCATTCTTATATTGATTTTGTTGTATAAATGGGACTCTTTAGGCTCAGGAAAGATATATATATTTTGTAAACTTTTATTCAAGATAATATAAGTTGTTTCTGGATTTTCATTCGAGCTCCTAAGTTCTAGTTTAACAGAGTTTGGAGGGGGGTCCTACCTTCAAATCCATGTTTGTATATTTCTTTCCTTGTGTTTATGTACATCTAGTTTGAGTTAATATATGTGAGAACGTATGTGTATTTCACATATATTGTAAATTCCTCATTTACATCTAGTTTACAATTTACATAGTAGTTTTGTTAATTGTTTATCTCAATTCTGCCTTCAGAAAGAATTCACAGCTTTACTTATGTTTCATATTTCATTATTAGGAAATGTATATATAGGAATGTTTTGAAGAAAACTTCTGTAAAGAACGTGTATTCTTAGAACTACATAAGAATATACTATATTGGACAAAGGAGGATTAATTAATCACAACACAACCATGACACCTACACAAGTTCAAATGGTACATCAAGTTTCTCTTTTAAACATAAAACTATTCAAGGAAAATTTCTCCCTTAACTAAACAATAACTTAGTCAACCATGGAGCTCCTCAAACACATCCTCTCAACATTTTCTAAAGCATTAAAGGTTTTGAAGAGAAATCAACATAATTCTATAGTGAAACCAAAAATTTGATGAAGGTTTTCATTCCAACCATCATTGTTCTAAATGGGGGGTGCTTAGGGAATTTCTATTGTGGTAATATGTGGTTGCAAATAAGATGGAAAAACCATTAGGGGATGTTTCCAATATTTCCCACCTAGAAATAAGTGACTAGTTTGAGTAATCTAGTTGAACACGTTTGAATTGACCTCAAAGTGAATAGAGAATATGATTCTCTTCTTTTTTTCCCTCTTTCCACGTTGCATTTGGCCTATGTCTCTACCTCATCCTCAATCCTCTTGTGTTCCGGCTATATAAACTCATCAAAAACTAGAAAATACATTATATTACCTTCATTGTGATGGATTAATTAATTATTAACATATGAGTACAACCATCCATGGAAAAATAACAGTTCATCATATTCGTATTAACTAGTTTGAATTGGTAGGGGAGGATAATTTATGACTAGAAGGTGCCTTATATAGGCTGCAAATTGGTACAGACTAACACTAAAAATGACATATATTTTCATGTCTATAATTATGATTGTCAATTGTGATAATTAATATTTACAAGTAAATTTACATACATACATCAAATTCCAATTATGCAGAGTCATTATTTTGGCTTGGAACCAGAAAGCCAGAAAACTAGAAACATAACTAGAAACTGCAGTTGAAATAGTAAAATCTGTTTCTTATAAAAATAACCAACATAAATAAGCTAAAAGCTCCCTGAGTGGATAAAAATAATATAATTTATAAATATGAAATGATGATTTATATTTATAAGGGTTGGACTTATATAATTCCATTCGTGGCTTTCAAACGTAGAGTCATGACTCTTTAACACTACAACAAAGTGTTAACCACACGAGATACTAAATGGTTGTTGGTTGATGCATGTATATGTTAAATGATAGGGAAAGGGAGGGTTTCTACTATAAAGGGAAGCCCTAAAATATGGTTTTTAGGATGCCACACAGGAGTAGCAATTAAGGTGCTTCTACATGTTTTTCAAATATGTTTTTCATTCCCATGTCTCATAAACTTAATGGAATATTGTTATCATAAAAAGAAAAAAAAATATAGCTAGACAAAACCAAGATAAGTGTCGACCAATAATAGACATAATCCCCCAATATCCATGCCAAAAGGATCCTTATCCTTTGCATTTGTTCCCCCTCCACTCACTAATCAAAATCTCGTCAACCAAGGTGGGTGCAAGTTCACATCCCTCATTGTCCTACTTTGACTACATTATGGAAATGGATAACTTGGGTCAAGGGAGCTTGTCATTGTTAATGGTGGCCAATGATGTTTCTCATGACTGTGATGTTATCAACATTTTTTATCCAAATTGCTAGCATTATTGCATGATCCATTTTCAAACCCCATGTAAATGACTTGAACTAAGGAAACCTTAAGCATTTGAAGGGACTTGACATAGTGTACGGATCTATTCTCTAAAGGTGTCCTTTCTAAAGCTCCACCTTTCTTTCCTTTGTATTCACTTGTCTAGGTTTGTGAATATCGATTCCCCATCAATCTAGGGAAATATGGATTGGCGCTTAGTTTTTTTTAAAACAAAATCAATTAGACTTTTCCAAATAAAATAAAAGAATTATTTTCTAACAAGTTGTCATATTGCATGAAACTCGATGGCCCATGGTAGATTCAATTGCAATGAATAGTGGACTTCTAGGGAATCATTGTGGGAAGAAACTAACAACACAAGGCTGAGGCCCATTCTATTTTTATGAGTCTCTTCCTTATGAGCAAATATTCTATTAGATTGAGTAAATCCTAAATAGTAGAGTTTTGGTCAATAGTTAAGTTTTCCAAAATCAAGGATCAAGAAAGAAACTCTTTCTTCAATTTAATGTAAAACAATACAATGTATCACTACAGTACAATGGCGAAGTGAAACTCAATGATCAAACAAAAAAATATTTCTTCAATTCAATGTAAAACAATACAATGTATCACTACAGTACAATACCAAAGTGAAAATGTATCACTACAGTACAATAAAATTATGTAATTTCTGTGGAAAAGAAAAACCATACCCGGATATCTTTCATGTCTAGGATTTCCCAAAAACAATGACCTACAATAACCATTAAATTACTGAAAACAATAATAATAATAACAGTAGAAATGTATATATAATAGTAGAAATATATAATATCTCAACCATTTATAAACTCAACATCAGATATTAGGGGAGACCTCCCTTATCCTCAGAAAAAATGCTTCTAAACGGACTTCAACCTCTTAGCGTTAGGTTACTTGCACTAGAATCAACTAGACCAACATACCTATGATAGGATAGAACCCTGAACTAGAAAATACCCTAAAATAGATCATCCAAGCCTCACAAATAAAAAACAGTAGCAACACAGCAGTACAACCAACTCACAATAAAAAAATGTCAGCAAAATACTCCAATAATGTCATATAAGGTAGTGCTATGGTGGATGGCACCTAAGGATGGCTCTTAAGGTCAACGCAAGGGTGGATAGAAATCCTAATGCATCACCCTCGTCATCAATAAGATGGACATCAAAATTTAAGGGCTGTGTATCTCAACATTACCATGAAATGTTCAATCACGAGTCACCACTAGGCTAAAAATCAGATACAAGTAAACATGCAATTGAACGTAACATAACAAGGAATCATGATGTCATACTAGGATGATGCACATCAAGTTAATGTGAGGATAGGTTACCCAACCTTCTCAACTGTATGTGGTCATATGTCTCATATGTCTCATGCAAAGAGTGGAAGCTCATAATCATCATCACTGGATAAGGAAGCTCATGTGGTCATCTCATCTTCCTTAGGTTAACACAAGAAGGGGTGGCCATCCCCTAGAGGATAACCTTTATCCTCTGAAGATGTCACACATATTCAAAAATAAGCTATGCAACAAAGTGAACAAACATTTCACATATAAAATTTTAAAATAAAAAATATAGGTATATTAATTGTTTTAATAAACACAGTACTATCAAACAGAGAGCTGCAATAATCATTAAAGTATTGAAAATAAAAATAGTAATAACATTAGCAATATATATCAGATATAAGTTGTTAATGAAAGAAAACAATGCTAAATTAACAATAACATGAATATATTATATCTAAATCAATTATAAACAATATGGTTATCTCATCTTCCTCAGGTTAACTCGGGAAGGGGTGGCTAGCCCCTTCAGGATAACCATAGTCCTCGAAAGATGTCACCCATATTCAGAAATATGAACTAAGCAATAGCATTCACATTATAAAACTCAATTCTAAAATATTACCATGCACCGACTAAATCAATATACATGTAACAAACCTTTAAATATTTCATGTTTTTACTTAGTCAAATACAAATCTTAAATGTATACAACTACATTTTTTTTTGTTTTTTTTAAGAAATTCCAAGATGGGGACATCATCTTCGTTGTGGTGACCCATTGTAGTTTTTGCACCCTCTCTTTCTATTGATTGTGTGGGCATGGTATCCCATACCATACTTCTGGTACATTGTTTAGTAAGGTGTGAAGGTCGTCAGAGAGGGGCATCATCTACAAAAGCCAAGTCATTTATATAGATATAGTAAATGCATAGTTATTATTGAGATGCATATTTCATTATTTATAATATCATTACAATGGGTTTTACCTATTGGATGACTAGCTGATACAACTGGAGTGTTCATTGGTTCTTCCATTTTTTCCTCTCCCAGTTGAGCATGAGCAAGTACATGCTCTGCCATTCAGATAAGAAAATTTATCAGTACACATCATCAATTATATATTTAAAATCATATTAAATACTTATGCTTTATAACATACATACTTGAATGTCTAGGTTTCTTGCCACCATCATGAGGAAGCTCCCCACCTTCATGTGGTACCTATTCGGTACCGCTACCCTCGCTACTTTTGTTTCTCTCACCCTAAAAACAAAACAAACCAACATTTTTTCTATGGGAAAATTGGGGTTTTCCCCAAGCTTTTTCTATGTTCCAGTACATGTTGAAAACCGTATTTGAAGCCAACCCTCAAGTCTTCTTTAGTGGTTTCCTCTTGAAAAGCATTTCCCTGCAATGCATAACACCATGAAAATTGTTTGTGATAAATTATTTATTTGTTTGCTACATTTAGAACGAATTTGGATACAAATAATGATCATTTTATTCTTACAATTCATGCTCTTAGTTTCTGATATCCACACTGACCCAGTTTGCACTACCCATGTTTTTCTAATCTTTCCTTTGTCTCTTTAGAGGTGTCAAGGAGCCTATGAAAGGTTTCAAATATGTTAGATATCGCAACTTAAATATATTTAAAGAAAAAAAAATTGAACATTTTACATTGAAAAAATGATGTGTAATACCTTCTTGAACCGAGTGGCTGATTATTTCCTTGTTTTCTCAATTCCTTCTCCTTTGCATCACCCATGAGTTCCTTCCACTCCTTCTCTGGAATCATTGGAGGACACTCATAGTTAGGTTTAATTTGCAAAAAAATGTCCCTATAATTTTCCCTGACATATTTCAAATTTAATCCAGCTGTTGCGGTGCCACCTTTTTTGTTGAAGGTATCACCAAACAAGCTGACCATGTGGTTCATCATATCATCTTTAAAGTTTTCATTTTGGGCTTTTCACCATGTACGAATGGTGGGCCCAAAAATCTCCAACGCCTTTTCATGCAAGTTCTTATAAATATCATTAGTTCCTGCAAAAACAATATGATCATTAATTAAAAATAATTCGAGGTATGTGGATTTGAATTACATGAAAAAAGCACCGAATTAATTAAATAGTAGCTGCAATCTTTGGTATCTTGATTGGAACAAAATAATGTTCCACCAAGAAGGTAATAAGAAATTATCCCTTGCTAACCACACGTACTCTCCAGGATACCAACTTTCACATTCGATGTTACTCTACTCTCTAACATCCTCTGAATTAGTAGTGGGTGAAGGGCCCTTCTGATCTCCAATATCCGATGATGTCATAGCATCTAAAGGGGATTGTCAGTCATGAGTATGAAATAGCCTCGTTGGTACAGTATATTGACGATGTGTTGAACCATATCTACTACCAATACCACCCTCTACAACATGTACTTGATGCACGGGTGTTATCTCCAAAAACTCCTACAAAAAGAAAACTTTAATTGATTAGATCATATAAAAAAAAAGAAATAAAATAATATTAATGAATATATTTCCTATTTCGTAAAATATTTCAAAGATTCCACTTACCCCGTATTGTTCTATTTTTTTTCTCAAGTCATCAATTCTTGCTTTGATTTCTTCAGTCTCAGGTCTGATGACAATCAGTCTAAGAAGTTCTTGGTTGGAATTTTTCAAATCCTTCTTCACAATTTCCGTTGGGTCAGTTGAATAAAATATATCTTCCTCAGTGAGCACATCATCTTCATGTGGTGTTATCTACAAACATTAATCAATAAAAGTAGTTCAGTTAATTTTATCATTACAATACAAAAATTCATGTCAAAAAATAACATGCATATAATAAGAAAAATAATTACTTTAATCAGGTTTAGGTACTATTATGCGACACCATTGGTGACTTCCCACGGTCAGCCTGCCACAATACAAGAAGCAAGATATTCATATTGATAATTAAAAGTTGAACCATGTCTAATAAACGTGATTAATGAAGAGAAAAATTAGTGTTAATATGACAACCATGTTGACTTGACCAGAAGCTGTAGGTGTGTTCTGAGTACCCCCCTGCCACAATATGATAAGCATGCTATCATCTTGAAATATTGAGTTCATAAGCATAAAAAATGTCAAATGTTAACAACTATAATATAATCATGAACTGTGGTCACTATTACATTGATGCTATTAGGTACTAGTATGCTAACATTTTCTTGATGTGACACCATTGATGACTTCCCATGATCATCTTGCCACAACCTCATAAGCAAGATATTTTCATATTGAAAAGTAAAAAATAAACCATGTATAATAAATGTGATTATAAAGAAAAAAATTAGTGTTAATATGACAGTCACATTTACCTAACCAGAAGCTGCAGGTGTGTTCTCAATACCCCCATGCCACAATATAATAAGCATTATATCATCTTGAAAGATTGAGATTATAAGCACAAAAAAGGTCAAATGTTAATAGTTGTAATATAATCATGAATTGTGGTTTCTATTGCTTTGATGTTTACCAAATCAGATCTACTTTCTTGTGGCATCTGGCCATGATCACCCTACCACAATACAAGAATCAAGAAATATTAATAATGAAAAGTACATATAATTAAAATTGTTGCAAAAGAAAAATAATAAGTGATCAATCAAAGGTTGAGTTAAATGTTGTATAAGTTAATTACCCCCATAATAGCAAGCCTCACATCTATTCGATTCAAATTGTAATCAATCAACAACTCTTCATCTGCAACTAATGATTTTGTTGCACAAATGAATACATGATTTCCTTCATGCCCCTCAAATATGCATTTGGTTATCTTATGTATTGTCCCTGGTCGTGTACTATTTATAAACCTTGCGATATTTTCAGAAGATTTTGGCCTTCCATCAATATATATAGTAGCTCGTTTGTTCAGATTGTTGTCCAATAGTTGTATATAATTTGTTGCAACTCTGTATCTCTGCATACTTTGTGTATATCAGACCAACAACAACCAATCATTGTATTTGTATCTTGGTCTGACATAATCCATCAATTCAATTTCAGTGCCATATTTTACCATTATGCCATCCATGGAAAATAACCCCAATCCATGTAAAGATGATGGATCAATGCGATAAATCCTCCCATTGAGGAATAAATCGTTGTCCACTTGGGGTAGCTCCTTGGGTAGCCAGCATTTGACAATATGTCTATACCTCAAGGGAAACTCCATGTCACCTATGCTCTCATTATCATAATTACATGACCCTCCTTCAGAAAGAAAAAGTTCCATGCGTCTACAAAATTTTGTCCTTACCTTTTCACCTCTAGTTGATGTTGACCTATTAGATCTTGCAATAGACTTCTCCCTTTCAAACGCTTCTAGTCTATCTTCCTCAATCGAGGAAAATAGATCCAACAAGTACCTATTTGGTGGTACCTACAAAGATTTAGAGTTAGTTATATTATTATTTGGAAGTACAAGAACTATTTTCTAATTATCATATAAATGTACAAATCTGTGTTATGTGGATATTGTGAATATGGATGATAATTTGCATAGAAAATATTTTGCTTATTGAAAAAAATGAAAAATGGATGCACACTATTTCAAAGGAAAGTGCCCATTTTTTATTATGATGATGATATAAACAATATTTTCAATGATAACGATTCTGAACCCGATCATGATACATATGTTAGGTTGGATGAATAAGATAATGAATGATATTTAAAATACCTAAGGGTAGCCCCCCCCTAATTTATTGTGCCCATATCTCATTGTATTTATGCCTGGCCCTTCAAGTGCTATATTTTGTGATTTTTTGAAGAACATATCATAAAACCCAACATGCATTTATACTCGCCCCCTGCTTGATGGCCTCACCACAAGTGATATTCATCATGGTTATTAGAAATGATATATCTCACTTGGGTATAATTTTCAACTCTTTCAACTTTACCACTCCAATGGTCACTATGTTAAATTTTGTCCTTAAGATGATTTACCAAATTCCATTTACAGTAACAATGTTATAAGTGATGAAACAAAACAATACAAATTTACAAGTGGAAGGTTTTGTCTCTTCTTTAATAACTTGGAATTATTCTTGAATTTGACCCAGTCTCGGCTGAGGGACTCAACCTGGGGTTGAGGGCCATTCTCTGGGATAATGGAGGCTCCTGATCAGTACCAAGAAATTGACCCAGTATGGGACTTGGGGTCTCAGCCTAGGGTTGAGGGCCATTCATTGAATGGAGGCACCTGTTCAGTTACCAGGAATTTAAAGCTAGTACAGGACTAGGGACTCATCTTGAGGTTAAGGGTCATTCTCTGGGATAAGGGAGGCATTTGGTCAGTTACCAAGTATTTAACATTGAGTCATCTCATGCATCCTAGGTTTGAGGCACCTGGTCAGTTACCAGGGCATCACCATAAGCCCTAGACCAGGTCTCGGAAAGTGATGCACTCCTCTCCTTGATATATGGGCTATGTGACCCTCTCTAGGGACTAGTTAACCTTGTTTGAGAGACCTAGCTCTTGATCCTTTTGGAAACGAGGAGATCAATATAAAGCATTAATAATTCTCCTTATTTGTGAAGATATACTTTGAGTAATAATGAATGAACCACGAGAACCCTGAATAAATATTGAGGAAACTTGTTGTGGTCACAGAAATACCTGAAGGACCTTGTAACCCTAGTCTTTTTCCATGAGTGCCACAAGTCAAACACCAAAAAGACTTTTGAACCACAAAACATCAAAACTCAAAGGGTCAAATATGAAAAGGAAATTAAGCCCTAATGCTCACACCTAATTATGTGGAACCAACTCAAATGCATCATGGAATATAAATGAAGAACATTTGAAACTTATTTCAACACAAAAACAAACTTGACTTCTCCTAAACTCATTGGATGAGATCTTCTACAAAATCACAGCTGGGGTTGACTAGATAAATTGTGCTTGGAATTTTCCTTGTCCTTCAAATTTTGCATCTCTTAATATTGCTTGGGTTTTCTTTCTTCTTTATAAAGTCTTAGTGTTGGAGAGTATGGTTGAGATATGTAGAAACAACTTGTGATTAAAGGCCTTCTAAGGCATCTCCCTTCACAACAAACAGTTCATCGTGGAGAGAGTAGGATTAGTGGTGACAAGGAAGCAACAACAAGCTGCTACAGTGCCTTCGGTAGTGACTAGGGATGCTGCAATAGGCTCGGTAGCAGTAACATGCCGATACAATAGTTTCGATGGAGTCTAGGGTAGCATCACCCTTGATGGTGTTATGGTAGCAGCAACAACCTTAGAAGTGGTCACTAATAGAAGCAGTAGGATTACACAACCTTGGTGGTGGCCACGAGTAGTAGAAATAGGCTGCAACAACCCTTGTTGTCGGTCACGGTTACTAGCAATAGCAGTTGGAAGGACACGGTGGACAACATCAGCTTGGTTGGTGGTCACTGACATCTACAATGGGATCATTGGTGACAAAAGGGATACTACAAGTGGACAATATTAGGTGCAGGAGGCTGCTACAAGATTCAACAACATTAGGATAGAATCATAATCCTACTAGGGATACTTTGGATTTGGAAATTTTTATACGTTCATCTCAAATTTTGAGAACTAATTTCTCTGCTCATATACAAACTCAATCATCTCATTTAGAGGATGAATTACTAATTCTTTGGAGTTTTGGTCCTTAAACGGTTTCCCTGTGAAAAATTGTTTGTTCAATTTTGTGGTGCTTGGTTGACTAATGTATTTATCTTACTACTGTTAATATTTCAAGTTCTATCTCTAACATGGTCTACAATTTTGGAAATTATCATATACATGTTAAAATTCAACATGGGAATTTGTTGCATAAATGTTTGTTGGGACAATTAGTTGTCTTGAGTTGGAACAATGTATTTGTGACAGCAACAACCTTGGAAGTGGTCACTAATAGAAGCATTAGGATTCCACAACCTTTGTGGTGGCCACAGGTAGTAGAAACAGGCTACAACAACCCTTTTTGTTGGTCATGGTTACTAGCAGTAGTAGTTTTAAGGACACGGTGGACAAGATCAGCTTGGTTGGTGGTCACTGACATCTACAATGGGATCATTGGTGACAAAAGGGATGCTACAAGTGGACAAGATTAGGTGCAGGTGGCTTCTACAAGACTCAACAACATTAGGATAGAATCATAATCCTACTAGGGATACTTTGGATTTGGAAATTTTTATACGTTCATCTCAGAATTTTGAGAACAAATTTCTTTGCTCATATACAAACTTAGTCATCTCATTTAGAGGATGAATTACTAATTCTTTGGAGTTTTGGTCCTTAAAAGGTTTCCCTGTGAAAAATCGTTTCTTCAATTTTGTGGTGCTTGGTTGACTAATGTATTTATCTTACTACCATTAATATTTCAAGTTCTATCTCTAACATGGTCTACAATTTTGGAAATTTTCATACACATGTTAAAATTCAACATGGGAATTTGCTGCATAAATGTTGATTGAGACAATTAGTTGTCTTGAGTTGGAACAATGTATTTGTGGCCTTTCAATTGATGATTCCAAATGGTTATTGGGTGGAAATTAAAAAGAGTTAATTAATGAAGGAAAATCTAGAACTCCAACCTTTGGATGTGCACATGGAACAAATTCCTATGAGTGGGGTGGATCATATAACTTTAATTGGTTGAAATTCTCAATGTCATGTTAGGTAGTTTAACATGATGAAATCATGACCCATTTTTTGTATGATAGTGCAAGGAACATATTAAATGGGATTGAGGCAATGGCACTACTGACTTTTGATGTGATGCATATCCAAATGCAATTAAAATCGACCAAATTTTGCATGAAAGAATATGTTTTTCTTTCCTGCTTTTGATGGTGGGATGTGGATTGATCTAGGAGAGAAATCGATATGTTGGAGGAAAAGTCTAGAAATGGTAGGAGCATCAATAAGTTCTTTGCTTGGTATAAAAAGAACAATCTTGGACAATATCAATAGAAAAATGCAATCATTATTTGATTGTGCGGTGGGTAGATTAATAATGTAATCCAATGAGATGGATTCCCAAAGCCATGGGGAAATACGTTGAGGTTGGTACAACCAAATATTCTTATTGGTAGGCTTGATGTGGTTGAAATGTGCACATATTTGGATGTGATATCCAATTTTTTTATGGAATGCAAAAATAATTACCTATGTAGGTCCTCCATAGGATGAATCCTTTGGCCTTCTCAATAAAAATAAGGTGCATTGATTTGAATAGAGCACAACTAATCCCACTTGTAAATCAAAGTTTCTTGAATTGTCTAGTCTAAGAAGGGGGATTGATTGACCATAGTGCATTGGTGTATGTATTCCAATATTGGACCAAAGAAAGGGTTAGTAGAATATTTGGATTTCTAGTCCTCATAGGTTCAAGCATAAGAATAGGATATGCCATCAAATTATGGTGTGAGGGTTCCTATAGGCTCTACCATAGTTTAGTTAATTGGTTTTCCAATTTTTGCCTAATTTTGATGCAATATATTGCAATATTGGTTTGATTTATATGCATTGAAACATAATTTGATCCACCCATCTCATAGAAAAACCCTTTCGTATTTTTGCTTAATCGCATTATACATTTAAATAGATAATGAGAGGTGCAATTTGATTGTTGACTTATGTACGAAGTATGCACGAGAAAGTTCATTTTATTGACCTTTTCAATTGTGTTACAGGAAAAAAATTCCACATGACATTACCTTCACGATTGTGCGTGTGGGTTGTATTGTTGGGAGCTTCCATCATTGCGATTCTTGTAAAAAAAGGAAAGAACAATATTGTGAGGAGGTCATTTGGACGTATGGGAGCGCTGATGTTGATGGTTCAGTCACTATAGCTTGGGAGGTTGGGATATTACAGGGCTCTACAGAGCAGTAGTTTGAGTCATTATGGATTTGTTTGAGTAATAAGGCATACGATGCATGGTTTCAATTTTTTTCATAAGAGGGTTTTGTGCAATGATAAAAAGGAAGTTTACCCCTATGGTCCAGATCGTTTCTCTATCACATTTCATAGGAGAACATTTACGGTTGAGAAGATAACTATCAAATAATATAACACTCAATACATTCATACCTCTATCGAAAAAGGTCTCCTCTACTGGTCTGATCCTCTGCCAGAGTTCTTTGTCGGTCTCCTTTGCATCTCTTCTAGCGGTAGGGTCAACATGATCTCCTATGTGTGATGATATTATTATGTGCAAAAACAAGGTTTAAGGCTCATGGAGAGCTATCCCAGGGTTTTGAAAATGTTCATGGAGAGACAACCCAGGGTTTTAGACTAACAGTACAACAAAACCCTATGATTTGCATCTCTTTTATCTTCCTTTTTAGTGTCCACTATCACTTTTAGTGTATTTTCATCATTTTTTGGACAAACTGGACCCTTTTCCATAGGATGGCGCTTTTAATGGCATTATTTACATCTCTTTTTAAAAGTTGGCACTATTTTGGATGCTAATTAGCATCCCAATTAGCGTCCCAATTAGCGTCCCAATCAGCATCCTAATTAGCATCCCAATTAGGGTCCCTTTTTAAAAGTTGGCGCTATTTTGGATGCTAATTAGCATCCCAATTAACGTTCAAATTAACGTCCCAATTAGAATCCAAATTAGCGTCCCAATTATCATCTCAATCATCGTCCTTTTTTAAAAAATGGTGTTATTTTGGACGATGATTAGCATCCCAATTAACGCCCCAATTAGCATCCACAAAATAATCCCATATAATTCCAATAATAGCCTCCAAAACAAGGACCTGAATAGAATAGCACCATATATTAATCCAGGGTTAGCGACAGAAATTGCACCATGAATTTTGGTAGGAAAAACATTCAACATAAAGTTAAGTATAGAGCCAACAATTGGGCCTAGAAAACATCCAACATAGTGCCAGGTATAGATCCAGGTATAGTGCCTGGAATAATGCCAGAAATTTGGAAAGGAACCATGCTAGAAATTGCACTAGGTTTAGAACTAGGAATTGTGTTCAGAAAATGTATGACATAAGTGGGACATTGTGCTTCCTCTTTACTTAAGTGTTGGGAATCAACCACCAATCAAGAGGTGGAACATTGTGTCGCACTGCAAAGAAAAATCCACACCCATATCTCTCTCTATATCATAGAATAAAACATACAACACTCTTGGGTGGAATTGAAACCTAGTAAGGGGAATATAACCACCCCCTCTTGACCAACCAGTCAACTCCTTGATGATGACAAAAACATATCTGCATATATCCAAGTAGGAGCATTATTATTTATGTGTGTCAAATTCAATATGGCTTAAGGACTGATTGGATAAATACCCAAGAGCACATTGGATAAATACTTCTGAATGGTAGTATGTCCTCTCAACAGATTCAATTGTCATGGATTCTAAACAACAATTTCACACATTCTTATATATTTGTGTACCTATCAAGTTATCAACACATTCACACATATCGAATAAAATAAATCATTCATTTGTTTTTATCATAAAAGTTGCAATTCATCCATACACTTCAAATTAGGATATATTTTCAAAATATGACAATAATAAATAATTTGATAAGTTTAGGGTCTTATGCCATGTTAATTTTCTATGGGGTTGATGGTCCATGCATGTTAACATAGACTACCACATAAGAACTATGTATGGAATCTCTATCCTAGATGTCACAATGTGGCTCATGAGTGATGCGTCGTAAGGCCTTGAGACAACACATAATCTCTATGGAGGGAATATTCTTTCAACTACAAGTGGGATATGTTTGTATTTTGATATTTATAACATTGATAATGGATCTCTTGTCCCACACCATGGTATAGGGTTTAAATTATGTCCTAAGTTCACACCATTTGTTTACAAGGTCATGGACCATCACATAGCATGAATCTACATAGAAAGTATGTACTTTACATGTGAGATATGGTCATCATTTTGAAAATTTGCACATAGGGTATGGTTCTTGATGCATGACTTAAAATATAGTAAAAACTATGGTCTTAAGCTGTAACATTTGCCTCTAAAGCTCATGATCCATATGTGGGGTCCCAGATTACCACCACAATCCCTCCACATGGAATCTAAGATTTGGAATGATGAAGTAATAATGCCCTTGGTTTCTTGTGGTGGAAATTGAGGTTTAAAGGCATGCCTTATCCAAGAGGAAGATTCCCTAGGTAACCAACACATGGACATAGTCAATTCTGGGTGATTTTTTCATGGCGACAGTTTTAAATGATAAGGGTGTGATGTTCTGCATACTTGTTGTAGTCGTGAAGGCCATCTTAGTGAAGTGCATTTGCGAAAATCGTTTTTGAAGAAAAGTTACTTAGTGGTAAGTTCCTTAGTGAATCATTCTTCACATATATATTTTTGGTAAGAATTCCTTAAGAATAATATCTTGGTGCTTGAATGAAAACCTTCCACTAGTAGCATGACTCATGACTTGTATGGGAAAAATATGGAGTGACCTGCCAATGAACGAATTGGTGATCAAAATAAATTCATTTCCAAAATGCTACATGTAATACTGGAACAAAATGAAAATGAAGTAAAGTAGCTTTGTTATAATGGCTCATGGACTAAATGTTCTAAGGCATGGATTCATGGTAATTAGATGGAAAAAGAGAAAATAAGCTAACATTTTTACTATAGAAACATGTTTGCAATGTTGATTGGATGGAAACAATTTCTATATTGACTGGTATAGATCATACCACATATGTTCCACTCATTTGATGTATGCAGTTTACCTACATTGGGAACTCTTTAAAAATTTGTGTATTTGATGCACTAACTAGTTCCATGCTTCTAGTCTAGGATGAGACCATTGTAGCAAGGAGTTTTTTTTTTAATGTTATCAAGAAGGTTCAACTCCTTATGGCCATTTTCCCACTTTCTACTATGCACTATTTCAGTTGAACCTCCCTTTCATCAAGAACATTTTTGCATTCAACCTTCATTTAAAGAAATCCTTTATGAGTGTTGACATATTCCATCATTAGAGGTAATGTTTGGACATGATATATGTCCATCATTTTGAGAATTAACATGCCATTTTGAGTTTGGAACATCAAGGACGGTTATCATGACATTAGACACAGTCCAAGATCAAAATATAGAGTTTGAATCCATAAAAATTTCCTCTAGGACTCATGGACTATGTGTGGGCCCCAAGCCATTATAAAATCCTTTGCATATGGAACTGTTGGCCTACAAGAAGGATATGGTCTCCATTTCAATATTTGTGATACCTATTCCTCCTAAGTAAGGTTCAACTATTCCATCCTCACATGACCCTTCAAGCATTTAACCTATAACAAGTAAGATACCAATCACAATGGTGATGTGGAGACCAAAGTGACCAATGGGGCGAAGGGAGAAAATCCACAAGGTAGAGAATAGTAAAAAGATAAAAGACTGCAAATAGTTGGACTAACATAAGATTGAAAATATTTGGACTAATGGTGGCGTCAATGATGCATTGGTTAGAGCCTCCACTAGAATTTCAAACTCCTCTACTTTACTTTACATCAAAAGTGAACAATAATATGCCTTATTAGGTTCCTTGAAGCTCTAGGGACTGACATGTATGGATTCTTCATCAAACACATTCTATTAAGGAATTGTTCTTTTATATAACACTAGATATTTTGTTCTTAGTTCATTAATTTTAATAAACTAATCCTACATGTCCATCAAAGGGTATGACTCTTCAAACTCTATGTCTTCAACTATTGCGTGACCAACACTAGCATCAAGACCATCATGGAACATCAAAGATAAAATAATCAATTTGTGTTCTAACCAAGGAACCACACCCAGCTCAATACTCACAAATCTATTTTCTCCATGATCATACCGTATCTTTATATCCCATAAGATTAAGGATCCAATATCATAGAAGGTGTTAACTCCATCTGTATGTCATCTCCTAGGGTAGAAATCCTTATCTGTACACCAAGATCCATCATAATTATCATTTTCCTTAGTTGTGGTGACATTGACTAGGCTTCTACCATTTCCCCAAGCTTGTTATACCTTATAGGACTTTCACCCTTTTACCTAAATTTGAATATTGTTCACCTTGTCAAAACTACTACACCATTTTAGTATGATGATACAACACTACAAGAGCACAACATTATCTATCTCTCAACATCGTTTACTCAAACAATGATATAGTATATAGAACAAAATTAGTAAATTTTCATTATCTACTAATTTTCTAAAACTCACTCCCATTTAGAATTGACCTACTCACTTGGATATAGACGTTATTATTTTATTAATAATTGAACTACAATCTTCCATCATGTAGCAGTGCTATAATTCCTTGAATAGTCATAATTCAAAACTTAGGTTTTTGTCTTATAATTATTATTGTCCATAACTTTAGGAATCTTGGAACACTTTCATTTTTGGCACTCCTATAGTGATCAAATTTGACTAAAGAAGATGAAAACTATGTTTTGATCAATATTGACATTGTTTTTGGCTAAACATGTATAATAGGTCATTATGAGTGATGTTATCTATGAGTTTATAGGAATGTATGAATTTTTCAGTAAGGAAATTCAAGGAGTTTTGAAATTTTTGAAATGTTTGGTACCTTTTCTCAGAGTCCACATCATGATGCCTTTAGGAATCAACAAAATGGTCTAACACTAGAAAAATGGCATGTTAATAGATGCCCCCTAATGTGCACTAGAAAAAGAGAGAATCATAAATCCAAATACATTATTATTTTTTATGTATCAATAGTAATATCTAAAAATCTAACAAAGAAGGATTTCACCTAGTAGAGAGAAGAATGAAACCTCCTACAAACATGACCATATGAATATTAAGTAAAAGTGAAAATAGATTCATAACATCATGTTAATGAACGATGTTAAAGTACAGTTTAGATTATAGATACAATAATAAGGTTTATCATTACAAATTACAAAAAATAAAAAAAACAACACAATAACAGAATACAAAACCAATAAAAAAATATAGAAAAATAAAACAATAAAAAAAACCCTCTATTTGAACTGTAGACCTCAAACGTTTGATTCCTTTGAAATCAAAGAGGCCATTTGGTCCCTCAACATTGAACACTCAATCTCATTTCCGTGGTTGGACACAAGCTTATTTGCAAATTTGAGATGGCGAGAACTCAACAATAGAGGTTTTCTTAACACTAGTACAAAATGAGGAATTAGCTACTACGTGACTAAAAATTCTAGTCACCATAGGTTTTTCAAGTGATTTACTACTAAATATGAGCAATGTTGATTGACCTAACTATAAACGACTAAAATTAAGGATTAATTTAGTCACAAGTTAACAAATATGACTAGATAATAAGTGATAGAGTTAAAAATGACTAATTTAATCAAACCATAAAAAATGACTAGCTAGAAGAATATGAATTAGTCATTTTTAATTGTGTCATGGAAAATTGCAATTTTGACAATGAAGTGTAAATTTTATAAATTGTCTACCTTCTATCTATAATATTGGTGGCATGCACCTCGATCTTCAGAGATACAATAAAGAAATTGCATGAATTTTCTCTTAACCATCTTTATCCCTGCTGCACCATTGAAACAAACCATTAAGCACGTACCAAATTCCCTAACCAATGAAAATACCATACGTTTGTACTCCAACTGACTTCTCATTCTTTTTCCACCACTTGGGAGCTATGGAACATTATGAAGGTACTATATAAACAATTTAATATGCAGAGAAACTTCCATTGTTAATACGAGTTATAATGCTTAATATTTTTTGTTATTTGACCTAAATTTGACAAATCTATGGGTTATTAATGCTTAGTACACTGTAGGATAAATTCTCTGCTATGAGTATAACGCTTAATACACTATAGGATAAATTCTTGAGAGAGAATAACCTTGGAAATATTGCAAAGCAAAGTTTCAAATTTTCTAAACTGTGAATCTCTTAGAGTGTATCTGATTAAAGACTCTTACGAAAGCATGGGTTCAATTTTCTTAACCTTGAATCTCATAGGGTTGTTTGGGTGTGTACGATAAAAGTATATGAAACTTATCAATAAATTTCATGCTAAGTGGATTGAAGTTTCATTCATAGTGAGGATTGGTTTTTCTTTCTAAAACAGGACTGTAGATTACAAAAAAACACTAAGATTTTGCAGAGAGTGAAGATTGGTTTATTGCTTTCTAGGTGTCATGTTGAGTATAAAAATACCATATAGTCTACAAGAACATCTCTATGGGCATTGGAATAGTATTTATGCTCAAAGGATGGGACATACTAAAGGATCAAATTCGTTGAGCTACTGAAGTCTATTGTGGTAAATATTCCCATGAATTCAACAAAGTTAAATGCATCAATTGAACCTAAAGCACGCACTCTCTCACCAAATATACATAATACTCTTAACTCTTAAAGTTCAGGTCGTTTACCCATATTCTAATAGTATATAGCTAACAAAAGTTTATAACCATGATTTCCTATTGAGTTGGGGTCCCTTGAGTCATTGTTGTTGAACGCATGAGGGTTCGAGGACGCAGGAGCAGGGGACGCAACGAAGGCGTGAATCTTTGTATGATGCACCGATTACCACAATTGAGGACGTCTGAGTTTGCAAGTGTAGAGAGACGTCAAGAGTTCGTAGTGGCCGATAGAATCTAGGATTTCGTAGGAGAAGGATGCAGGGTGAGGAATCGAGGATGGCTCAAAGTTCTCCGTGCTAGTGAAGGTTGAGAGTAGGATGGAGTTCTCTGTTTTGGGCGTGAGGGGTAGGGGTAGTCGGGAAGTTCAAATTCCATGCATTAACTGCATGCTAACAAAATCATATTCAGGGATCTCGTGTCAGGGCATAGAAAATGGTGTGGACCTGCAAGTGGATCGACGGACGGAGGGAGTATGCCAAATTAAGTCCATCATCTCGAGAAGGGAGAAAATGACGTCACAGGGTCTCTCGACGACACCCAATGAGCCCCGAGTACAAATCGTTAAAAAATTAAAGTTTATAATATACAATTTTTATATTATTACAAAAAAAAATTATAATATTATATAATACAATATTAAAAACCTGCAAAATTTTATATTATTACAAAACATATATTATAATATTACATAATATCATTTTAAAAACATATGAAACATATAATATTACATAATACAATATTAAAAACATACAATTTTTTATATCATTACAAAACATGTATTATACCGTTCCATAATACCATATTAAAAAAATAAGGATAATGACTTTTGAGTTGAGAGATGGCCAAGCAATGAGAACAAACAATCAGTGTCCCATAAACCTTCTTTCCTGCCATTTCTTGTGCATAGGACTGCCAATTGCTGGAGAAAATTTCGCCCAGGATACCTTATCAAGGTTAGAATCGAGGATAAATGTTGCTTGTTGTTCAAAGGTACATGAACAAGCCTTTTCATTATGGTTTAAGGTCATTTGCGGCCATCAAGAAGGTCAACATTGACGATAAATGTTTCTTATTGTTCAAAGGTACAAGAACAGGCTCTTTCACCATTGTTTGAGGCTTACTAGATGGTGAACACATGCGCATACTTGCCATATATGCACACAACTGCAACACAAGAGGATTTGTTGGTGCTATCAGGTATGTAGAGAAGGTTAGTGTATCCTTGAATTCATCAGCATATGTTGAAAATGGTATGAATGGGGTTTGCATATAGGGTTTATATTTTTTGGAGTCAAATACTTTCATTTTCTTGTTGAGCCACAACTAGGGCATGCCAATTGAATCTCAAAACCATTATGACATTGAAGATAGTTTATTGCGTTTAGATTTTGAATCACTAAGAGAAAAGGAGGATAATTTAAGGAATTTGATGAATGGATTAATTTAGGCATTGGCAAAAAAGGAAATCGTGGTTTGGGAGTTGAGTAAAATGTGGAATTGAAGCACAAGGGTTTGGACAATGAAGGTTTTGGGAATGAATATTGGTGGATGAGGGATTTGGGGATGAATATTTTGGGTGTGAGGGTTGGTAGAAGCATCACACAACTTCATTGGGATTTGAAAGTTGGCCAATGAAACAAAGTTGATTGTTTTGCATCCTGATCCACTGGACTAACTTAGCGGGCTATGGACTTACTATGGCAGTTGAGAATTTTTGTGTACAGTTGAAATGTTATATTTATAGTGTTGAATCTTTAATGATCATTTAATGCTATTTTATCTTCAAGGTTCTCTTTAAACCTGGACAATACATTTTTTACTCTTGATTGTTTTTAGTGTTTTCCTTGCAGTTCGGAGGAAAATGGGGAAGCGCTTATGGAACGACTTCAAAAACACACAGGACCTGTGGGTATTTTTATTTCCTCATTTATTTTAAGTTGGGGGTGTAGGTTTTTTATTAAATATACTTGCGAGGAGTGCAATAGTTTTCTCAACTTCTTGTTTACAGGTTCATGGTCTGGAGTTCAATACAATTTATACAAATTTGTTGGCCTTTGGAGCTGAGCATGGGGATCTTTGTATCTGGGATCTTCCAAATCCTACAACACCTACTCATTTTCCACCATTGAAGGTGTGGGATGGTACCATGATAATATTTGAATAATTGTCTCTGAGTGAGTAGTAGTGGAAGGCTTACTATTATATGCTTAATTTCAAGAGATTAATAGTAAACTTTTTTCTGTAGGGTGTGGTATTAGGTGCTTAAGGGGAAGTTTCATTTTTACCTTGGAATCGAAAAATTCAACATATAATGGCATCCACTTCATATAGTGGAAGAACATGCGAGGATGTTGGTATTTTACATAATCCAACATGTTTTTATTTTTTATAGTTGTTACGACATCATTTATAACAACACATTGGAGTCTTGTTTTTTATGAGATAAGTTTCTCCCATGCGATGCCAAACTATGATGTGATGTTCATTATAAAGCCTAGCTGGAAACGCTCTCTTTTTTAAAATCAAAGAGACATGTCTAAAATATGCTATGACATCCCATGCCAAATTATAATGTGATGTTAATTGTAAATCCTGGTTGGCATAACTCTCTTTTTGAAAAACAAAGAGACATATCTTGTTTATGCTATGATATCTCATACTTGCATTTTTGTAAAAGTGTTAAGTTCAATAAACTTGTTATAGATTGTGATTTGGACTATTCTCTATATTTTGAGAAATTAAAGTCTTTCTCTATATTGTGATTTGGACTTTACAATAAATAAATTTAGATTATAGAAACAATAATAAGGTTTATCATTACAATATACGAAAAATTTAAAAAAACAACACAATAACAGAATACAAAAACAATAAAAAAATATAGAAAAATAAAACAATAAAAACCCTTTATTTGAACCATAGACCTCAAACATTTGATTCCTTTGAAATCAAACAGGCCATTTGGCCCCTAAACGTTGAACACTCAATCTCATTTTCGTGGTTGGACACAAGTTTATTTGCAAATTTGACATGGTGGGAACTCAGCAATAGAGGCTTTCTTAACACTAGTACATAATGAGAAATTAGCTACTACGTGACTAAAAATTCTAGTCACCACAGGTTTTTCAAGTGATTTACTACTAAATATGAGCAATGTTGATTGACCAAACTATAAATGACTAAAATTAATGACTAATTTAGCCACGAGTGAACAAATATGACTACATAATAAGTGACAGAGTTAAAAATGACTAACATAAATGACTAATTTAGTCACGCCATAAAAAATGACTAGCTAGAGGAATATGAATTAGTCATGTTTAATTGTGTCATGGAAAATTGCAATTTTGACAATGAAGTGTAAATTTTGTAAATTGTCTACCTTTGATCGTAATATTGGTGGCATGCACCTCGATCTTCAGAGATACAACAAATAAATTGCATGAATTTTCTCTTGACCATCTTTATCCCTGCTACACCATTGAAATAAACCATTAAGCGTGTGCCAAATTCCCTAACCAATGAAAATACCATACGTTTGTACTCCAACTAACTTCTCATTCTTTTTCCACCACTTGGGAGCTATGGAACATTATGAAGGTACTATATAAACAATTTAATACGCATAGAAACTTCCTTTGTTAATACGAGTTATAATGCTTAATACTCTGTGTTATTTTACCTAAATTTGACAAATCTATGGGTTATTAACGCTTAATACACTGTAGGATAGATTCTCTGCTATGGGTATAACACTTAATACACTATAGGATAAATTCTTGAGAGAGAATAATCTTGGAAATATTGCAAAGCAAAGTTTCAAATTTTCTAAACCGTGAATCTCTTAGAGTGTATCTGATTAAAAACTCTTACGAAAGCATGGGTTCAATTTTCTTAACCTTGAATCTCATAGGGTTGTTTGGGTGTGTATGATAAAAGTATATGAAATTTATCAATAAATTTCATGCTAAGTGGATTGAAGTTTCATTCATAGTGAGGATTGGTTTTTCTTTCTAAAATAGGGCTGTAGATTACAAAAAAAACACTAAGATTTTGCAGAGAGTGAAGATTGGTTTATTGCTTTCTAGGTGTCATGTTGAGTATAAAAAAACCATACAGTCTACAAGAACATCTCTATGGCATTGGAATAGTATTTATGCTCCAAGGATGGGACATACTAAAGGATCAACTTCGTTGAGATACTGAAGTCTATTGTGGTAAATATTCCCATGAATTCAACAAAGTTAAATGCATCAATTGAACCTAAAGCATGCACTCTCTCGCTAAATATACATAATACTCTTAACTCTTAAATTTCAGGTCGTTTACCCATATTCTAATAGTATATAGCTAACAAAAGTTTATAACTATGATTTTGTGTTGAGTCGGGGTCCCTTGAGTCATTGTTGTTGAAAGCATGAGGGTTCGAGGACGCAGGAGCAGGGGACGCAATGAAGGCATGAATCTTTGTATTATGGGTTGATTACCACAATCAAGGACGTCCGAGTTTGCAGGTGTAGAGAGACATCAGCAGTTCGTAGTGGTCAATCGAATCTAGGAGTTCATAGGAGAAAGACACAGGGTGAGGAATCGAGGATGGCTCAAAGTTCTCCATGCTAGTGAAGGTTGAGATCGGGATGGAGTTCTCTATTTTGGGTGCGAGGGGCAGGGGTAGTTGGGAAGTTCAAAATCCATGCATTAACTGCATGCTAACAAAAGTAGATTCAAGGATCTCGTGTCAGGGCATAGGAAATGGAATGGACCCACAAGTGGATCGGTGGATAGAGGGAGTATGCCAAATTAAGTCCGTCGTCTTGAGAAGGGAGCAAATGATGTCACACGGTCTCTCGACGACACCCAATGAGCCCTGAGTACAAATCGTTGAAAAATTAAAGTTTATAATATACAATTTTTATATTATTACAAAAAAAATATTTGAAGATGGTCATCTACGCAGTAGCAAATTGGTAAAGATGAGCTGCGTTCGAAGGTTGGAGAACTCGATGTTTCGATCCCTACTCTGGGATCATCATCAGGAGACAATTAGAAGCGTGATGATGATCCCAGAGTAGGGATCGAAACGTCGAGTTCTCCAACCTTCGAACGCAGCTCCTCTTTACCAAAAAAAATATTATAATATTATATAATACAATATTAAAAACCTACAAAATTTTATATTATTACAAAACATATATTATAATATTACATAATATCATATTAAAAACATATGAAACATATAATATTACATAATACAATATTAAAAACATACAATTTTTTATATCATTACAAAACATGTATTATACCATTACATAATACCATATTAAAAACATAAGGATCATGACTTTTGAGTTGAGAGATGGCCAAGTGATGAGAACATACAATCAGTGTTCCATAAGCCTTTCTTCCTGCCATTTCTTGTGCACAGGACTGCCAATTGCTCGAGAAAATTTCGCCCAGGATATCTTATCAAGGTTAGAATTGAGGATAAATGTTGCTTGTTGCTCAAAGGTACATGAACAAGCCTTTTCACTATTGTTTAAGGTCATTTGCAGCCATCAAGAAGGTCAACATTGACGATAAATGTTTCTTATTGTTCAAAGGTACAAGAACAAGCTCTTTCACCATTGTTTGAGGCTTACTAGATGGTGAACACATGCCCATACTTGCCATATATGCAAACAACTGCAACACGAGAGGATTTGTTGGTGCTATCGGGTATGTAGAGAAGGTTAGTCTATCCTTGAATTCATCAGCATATGTTGAAAATGGTATGAGAGGGGTTTGTATATAGGGTTTAGATTTTTTGGAGTCCGATACTTTCATTTTCTTGTTGAGCCACAACTAGGGCATGCCAATTGAATCTCAAAACCATTATGACATTGAAGATAGTTTATTGGGTTTAGATTTCGAATCACTGAGAGAAAAGGAGGATAATTCAAGGAATTTGATGAATGGATTAATTTAGGCATTGGAAAAAAAGGAAATCGTGGTTTGGAAGTTGAGTAAAATGTGGAATCGAAGCACGAGGGTTTGGACAATGAAGGTTTTGGGAATGAAGATTGGTGGGTGAGGGATTTGGGGATGAATATTTTGGGTGTGAGGGTTGGTAGAAGCATCAAACAAATTCAATGGGATTTGAAAGTTGGCCAATGCAACAAAATTGATTGCTCTGCATCCTGATCCACTGGACTAACTTAGCGGGCATGGACTTACTATGGCAGTTGAGAATTTCTGTGTACAGTTGAAATGTTATATTTATAATGTTGAATCTTTAATGAGCATTTAATGCTATTTTATCTTCAAGGTTCTCTTTAAACCTGGATAGTACATTTTTTACTCTTGATTGTTTTTAGCGTTCTCCTTGCAGTCCGGAGGAAAATGGGGAAGCGCTTATGGAACGACTTCAAAAACACACAGGACCTGTGGGTCTTTTTATTTCCTCATTTATTTTAAGTTGGGGGTGTAGGTTTTTTATTAAATATACTTGCGAGGAGTGCAATAGTTTTCTCAGCTTCTTGTTTACAGGTTCGTGGTCTGGAGTTCAGTACAATTTCTACAAATTTGTTGGCCTCTGGAGCTGAGGATGGGGATCTATCTGGGATCTTGCAAATCCTACAACACCTGCTTGTTTTCCACCATTGAAGGTGTGGGATGGTACCATGATAATATTTGGATAATTGTCTCTGAGTGAGCAGTAGTGGAAGGCTTACTATTATATACTTAATTTCAAGAGATTAATAGTAAACGTTTTTCTGTAAGGTGTGGTATCAAGTGCTCATGGGGAAGTTTCATTTTTACCTTGGAATCGAAAAATTCAGCATATAATGGCATCCACTTCATATAGTGGAACAACAAGCGAGGATGTTGGTATTTTACATAATCCAACATGTTTTTATTTTTTATAGTTGTTACGACATCATTTATAACAACACATTGGAGTCTTGTTTTTTATGAGATAAGTTTCTCCCATGCCATGCCAAACTATGATGTGATGTTCATTATAAAGCCCGGTTGGAAATGCTCTCTTTTTGAAAATCAAAGAGACATGTCTAAAATATGCTATGACATCCCATGCCAAATTATAATGTGATGTTAATTGTAAAGCCTAGTTGGCATAACTCTCTTTTTAAAAAGCAAAGAGACATATCTTGTTTATGCTATGATATCTCATACTTGCATTTTTGTAAAAGTGTTGAGTTCAATAAACTTGTTATATATTGTGATTTGGACTATTCTCTATATTTTGAGAAATTATAATGTTTCATTTTGTTGTGGTATTAATTGCAATGTTCCATTTATCAATATATTGTTGTTTGAATGAAATAGTTATTAAGGTCTTTTTTCCGTAATAATTATATAAAAATGTGATTATTAGCTATGAGCTTGAGGGTTATGTTTCCTATTTCGATTTGAAATAACATGGTGCATGTTTTAAAAGTAGCTTGATTACAAAATGCCATAACGCTGTTCCCTTCCCAATTCAAAATGCCATAACGCTGCTACCCACTTGAAATTTTTTTAGTTTCTATGAATAGTTTTTTCATGTCAAATTTTCTTGACTAGTCTTCTTGGATATGGTCATACTTATTTCTCAATATTCATATATCGATCCTCTAGCGTTCCTTTACATCTTTGGGCATAAATGCTAGTAATACACAACTTGTTATGTTTCAACAAGTTAATTTTTTTCTTTAAGCATGAAAAACAAAATTATTTAAGAACGAAAAAAATATAGAGAGAGACTAAAAGATTTAGTTTTTACTATTCTAACTAAAGTGTTAACATTAAATTAAGTGTGAAATATTAATGGGAATCGGACACGTGTCAGCCTTGATAGGAAGAAATATCGACCACTATTTTACAACGACCATAATATGGCATATTCGAAAGGAGTTTGATTTCTGTTTGGGGTGTAATTGTCAAAACCTCTCAATAAAACGAATTTGGCGCAAATTTTGTCTAACTCAGTGGGTGGAGCGCCAGGCCCTTAACTGTTTTCTCATGGGTTCGATCCCCATGGTGGGCGTTTGCGGTTTTCTTTACGATTTTATTTTGGTTTTCCGTTTCAACAAAAATCAATAAATTTTGTAAGTATAATAACGAAATAGAGAAAGATTGCAGGCTCAGGAGCAACAATGTCAGCGATAGTAACTAACCGAACTTGGAGCGAACTTGTTTCCCGTGATTGTGTTTAATTTCATTACAGCCCGCATATTCGAGTTCTATCACCGTTGGGTATATAAAGATATTAATGTAATTATAATATATTCAAGCTATGGCATGTGGGGTTAAGTGCCATAGCTAAAGGAATATGAACAAGTGGAAATAGCAACATAGTTGCTAAGTACCTGTCTCTTATGAAAAGTTTCAAGAAAATAATAATAGGTTGAATATAAAAATAACAAAATATAACTTTTAGATTAATTCCAATAATCATACAACTCTACCTTAATTTTAACTACAATCCCTTATATATTAACTTTTAAATTGATTGTTAGATACAATATTAACTTAATTTCAACTTTAATTAATTATATTATATTAACTATTACATAACTATTAATAATTTAAATAAATACCTCTTTACATATGTATTTCCAACATATTAATAGTATTAATATGTTTGTTATTACTCATAATTTAATAAAAATATATTTCAATATATATTATTTAAAATAAAAACTATAATTCAATATATATTTTATAAAATTTCATTTTTATTATATATTACTCATGTATATAAAATTTCATTGTTATTATATTACTTAGGATAGAAGTTGAAGTTGATATATCTATATTATAAAACCTAAAGTGAAAGGGATTAAAAACACAAAACCATTATCAAAATTTCAACCAAATTCCAGCGCTACCTGCCTCCACTTCACTCATCACACAGTGAAAACGACGACGTAGAATTGACTTCATAAGCGTGAATCACTTCGTGTTTATTTAGACGGGCGAAAACGACAGCGTGGATTTGACTTGGTGAAAGACGAAAATTCATAGGAAGCGTGGATAACTTGCCTGCTCATTTAGAAGAGTGAAAACGATGGGTTGGATCAGACTAGGTTGGAGGACGAAATTCATTAATAAGCGTGAATAACTTGGCTGCCCATTTAGAAGCGTCCGTCGCCAGTAAATTCTACTGGAAATACGATCACGACTTGGCGTTAACTGTGAAGGGGCCGTGGAATATGAAGCTCATGTACATGAATGCTATTAAACCTCAATCAACTTTGGAATGCAATATGCCATTCATGGATTACAAAAACACCTCCACTCATCTAATTGAAAAGACGAGAGTTGACCTCAGGCCCGATTGATGCCTATGAAGATGAAACAATTAATCAACTGCATATTACTCATCGTTAGTATGTGGACGCTTTTGCACTTGTCAACAGCTGATCAATATAATTATACTGGTGACATGCACTTGTCAGCAGTTGATTAATATAATTACACTGTTGACATTTGGAATCCTTGTGGGAATAGCGGCAAAATGAATTTACGAACAGTAGCGTTTTCCAGGGTAATGTCTGCAACAAATCGGTTCCTGCATCTCTATCGTAAAAAGAATGGAATTAAATAATATAATTGTTTCATTTGTTACTCTGCTACTATTGGTTTCTATGTAACGATGATGGCAGACGCAGCGCCGCCAACGCACTTCGTGTTCAGCGACTCGTTGCTGGACAGTGGCAACAACAATTATCTTGCATCGATTTCTAGAGCGGATCGTAATCCTTACGGGGTTGATTATCCCTCCCGTCAACCAACTGGACGCTTTTCCAATGGATTAAATCTCGCGGATTTCATCGGTTAGTGTTTGTGATAGGTTTTCCATTTTTTTGAGTTAACTATAATTAAGAGTGTGCAGTATGAATTTAATTTGCTAACATGATAATAATATTATTATTATATAAAATATATATTATAGTTAAGATGATATAAAATTTGAATAAAAATGTGTGTTTCAGGCCCGAAGATTGGAGTGGAACCCGTGTTGCCATATTTAGATCCTTTACTCGATGGCAATGCATTGCTGAGAGGTGCCAACTTCGCCTCTGTCGGTATTGGCATTCTGAATGATACGGGACTCCAATTTGTATGTAGAGATTCATTTTAACCGGGAGTTAAAAAGCTCCACATTTCTTGATCGTCATGATTACTGTTTCTTGATCGTCATCAATACTGTTTCTTGATCGTGATGATTACTGTTGTCGCTTGTCGTGGAATTATTTATAACTATTGAATCTTGATCACATGAATGAGAATATGTTTGCATACTGTCAGGGTCAAATTATAAGGATGCCTTAGCAGTTCCACTACTTCCAACAGTATCAAGACAGAGTGGAAAGCATTATAGGACGTAATGCCACCAATAAACTCGTTGCGGAGGGGCTTGTGTCGATCTCCCTTGGAGGAAATGATTACGTCAATAACTACTATCTTCTTCCTGCAACAGTGAGATCCGTGGAATACTCGATACCCGCCTATACTAACTTCATCATCTCCGAGTTTGAGAAGTATCTGGCGGTAATTAGCTTTCTGTTTTCTATGAGATTTACAACTGGATTTACTTCTTCGAAGTCTATCACAATGCGTCGTAAATTAACTGATGAACTTGCAGAGATTTTACGAGCTGGGAGCCTGCAGAGATCTGGTTCTGTCCTCAGGTCCTTTGGGGTGTGTTCCTATGGAGAGGACAACAAGGTCCAGAGATGGTGACTGCGCTGCAGAGCTACAACAAGCCGCGGCCATTTGTAATTCACAATTGATATCCGCAGTGAATCGACTCAACAGGCGGTTTTCTGCTAAGATCTATACAATATCTAAAATGTTTCCGATTTTCATGGACTTGTACAACAACCCTCAACTATTCGGTAATGTTTCTTCCTGATTTGTGGATTCTGATTCTTAATCCGACATCATGTAATGCTCATTAGAAATACCTCTTTTCAGGGATTGGGAATGGCAAGGATGCATGCTGCGGCCAAGGACCCTTTAACGGTTTGGGGATTTGCAGCACACTGTCAAGCTTGTGCCCAGATAGGGGCAACAATTTGTGGTGGGATCAGTTTCATCCAACTGAACGCGCTTCTAGGATTATTGTTGATCGATTCTTTTCCGGTTCACCCTCTGATGTGAGTCCTGTCAGCCTAAGAGATCTCATGAAACTTGATGTTTGATGGCCAAGTCGTTTCTGTGAACACTACGAAGATTTCACTTGTCGAAGAATCAATCATGTATTTTCGAAAGGAATAAAACATATATCGTGACAGTGTCGTCGTCGTATTGTTTTCGATCCTTTTGGCTGTCAAAGCGTCAATAAATCTCAAGCAATCTTTGATAAAGTCATTTAAGATCTCACAGTCTGGCCGAGGAAAAAGTCGAAATAAACAAACACATTTTCAAAAAAATTTAATTAATAATTTGAAAAATTTAATTAATAATGAATTGACCCACACTTGTGATGTCATGTCATAGTTGCTACTTGTCATACGAAAACCAGATACCAAATTCCAAAGCTGACATCATTTGTGATTGACCAATTACAACACAAATAAATACATTTTTATTATAATTAAAAATTATTATTTATAAAATTATAAAGTTAAACATTATAAACAACATTTTCATTTTTATGTACCTTTGAACTAATAGGTAAGTCAACCCAAGTTGACTTGCAATCGATTACAAGGCAAGTATAATAACATTGCATTCTAATGTAATAAATAATTTTATAGGATTATGATTTTAATATAAAATAAAATTATATATATATATTCCTTTGATCCATTCAAATTCATGGATATAAAAGTTTGAAGTTTGAAAAAAAAAAAGCACAAATAAATTGTGCAAGTAATTATAATAAGTCTTTGGGTAGAAGGTAACCATTACAAGTCAAGCTATGGTAGCCCATGTTCCAATAAAAGGGCCAATAACACGAGGGCTTCTGTACCATTGGGTGAACAAATGGTGGGGACACCTCACATAAATTAAACAAATGACAACTTGTTAGCACTACATATGGGCTTGCCCCCTTGAAATTAAATGAGAGAGCAAAACCACTTCAAAGACGTGGCTTCATTTATTTCACATTTTGATTATAAAATAACATTATAAATGATTTTATGTTTGGAATTTCTAACATCTAGACATGCCCTTGTGCTTGAATTTATTGCCATCTCCTTCAAATTCATAACTAGAATCCTCTTCAAATGTCATTATCTTAATACCTTCCATTCAATTAAAAAGTGAATTACATTAAAAATATATAAAAAAATAAAAAAATACAACTATTAATAACTGAGTGAGGGAACTATCCAAACCACTTGCACCTAAAACACATTCTTGATATTCCTGCGTATCTAATAATAAAAGTATAATATATATTATAATAATAAAATTATAGTATTATAATATATATTTTACCATTTCAATATCCTTATTCTCCATTTTTAATAAAATTATGAAAATATGGCTCTAAAGAACAAATAAAAATGCCAATAAGTTATAGTTATAATTTTGATGTGATGTGATCTTAGTGGGATAAGGAAGGGGCGTCTAAGAGAGAACATGTCTACAAGTGAGGAATAAGGGCATGGCTTATAAAATCCAACATATATATATATATATATATATAAAATAAATAATTTATATAAAGTAATCGAGTAGAATTGACTCTAACCCAAATGATGAATGATCAATTTGAATTGACTAATGATAAGTGAAGCAAAGGTCATCCGTGAATATTTACATTACATGTAAATTGACAAGATTTGGATTGGGAAATAATATCATTTTCTCAGACCCCATCAATTTGAGTTATTTTTTAACAACAGAGGGAGGTAATGTAGGGCCCACTAGGGTGGGGAAAGGGAGTCAAGGTCATGCTCTTGGTGGCTTAACTACCTACTTGAAGTGCACTGCAATTAGGTTTTTGTTTGATTGGACTGGGGAAAAAGGTTGCCTAGCCCAATAAAATTTTTAAAATATTATAAGAATGATACAGTATTTAATGAATGAATGTATTTTTATTTCACAAAACATACTTGCAGACCAAGTTATATTAGAAAGAAAGAGAAAAAAAGGTGCCGTGCCACTGCCATCTCATTTTTTTCAAATACCAACGGTTTCCACAAACGCCAAAATCTCAAAAACAGTTTCCTTTTATCACCATAGAATATCCACATGGATTTCCCTTTCAACAAAGAAATGTGATAACATATTATAATATGTCAATCATCACAGATTTGATTGGTATCCTGTTCTAATATCTACATTAATTCTTCGTAAAATTATTATCCATATGCCATTATCTATGTGATGTGATCTTATTGCGATGGCGTATCATCCGTATGTTGGGGATTTATAAACTCTACATTATGTAGTAATTAGTTTTTATACTAATATGTATATACAGTATCGAAAATGTTCCATACAATTAAAAATCATTATGGCTTTGAAAATCTGAAGGCACTCCTCATGCCGAGGGACTGAGCTAAACGATGGAAATTACATAAGATTATTCAATGTTCAAAGCCCTAGGTGAAATTTATCGAACCATCATACAATTTGTAAAGATCTCGGAGATGGAATCATATACAGTCCATTTTGATCTTGAACAAAAAGAAAAATTTCTATTAACCTAGCAACTTAGGAAAATTTTGAATTGACATAAGTATTAAAGCAATTATAATCCAAGTAAAAAGAATTAAAGCTTTCTCAGTCGCAGTTTACCCTGTCTGTCAAAGTGGGCGGCCGTCTCTATCAGTATGAGCTCGAAGAAATCGTAGCTGTAGATGGCATCATAGGGTTGAGCAATCCACAGAGACAGGGGACTTGGGACTTCCTTACAATAATCCGAATATACAAGTAAATAAAAATACAGAGAATGGAGAACGAGCTATAAACAAAGCATGCAACAGTGCTACAATTTCAAAACTATAACAAATATATCATAAAAGCTTAAGGAATTGTTAACATTGGTTTAACAATGCAGGAATTAATGAAACTAAAAAATAATGTAAACAAACTATTATCTACGCTACGTCAATTGCTGGGTCTAGATATCACTCTGTAAGTTGTTCTAACCTCTGAAGCTTTGTTAGCTTGTCATGACAAGAGTAAGCATTCAATTATGTTCGGCTCGACTATTGTAGCAGAGATAGTTTTGGGATATAAACAACAAATACCTTGCACAGTTTACCCAATTCCGAGGTCCCAATTCTAAGCTGGATAGTTGCTGCATATGCTTTCATTGTTCGCTGTGCTGGAATGAAATAAATATTACATGTGATGGTGTAATCTAGTTACTTTGCATTTGCTTCACCAGGCTGTGTTTTTTGAATTATATGTTAAATATCATCTCTAGGCTAGCTATTTTATACAGAGATGTTTTGGATCTTTTTTTTTCGGTGTAATTATAGTTGATAGTAAATATTTTTTTATGAAAAAACTTAACTTAGTTTGCATTTATTTTAGTAGATGAATAACTTTTACATTACACTGTGATCCATAGGTGCAAAAGTATCATTTATTCAAAGCATTCAGACAAGTCCTAGAGGTATGCAGCTTTGTACAAAGTTGTATAGTGTTTAGCTTTCATTATTGGTTAGACTGTTTTACATGTGCTAGATATAATGAAGGGTTCTGATGATGAGATTGTTCACTTAGAGAAAAAATGCAAAAGGGAACTAGAAAATACATACTCAGTGGTCAACATTGACAATGTATTGCAAATGCATGGCTTGTTTCGTTTACAAAATTTTGCATATGCTGTTGACGATTGCTTATTCAATGCATTGCAAGTGCTATAGGTATAAGCATGGCAGAGTAAATAGGAAACAGAAAAGGAACCCGTCGTTTATACATGCAGGTAAAGAAATAGGTTCGTGCTATATATAAGGGACAATTGTCTACATTTGCAAAAAAAAGGGTTAAAGCAGTAAAATAATTGGTCAAGATGCTACAGAATGAGTGAAAGGATGGCGATAATTTCGCCGAAGCTTGAAGAAAGATATAAAGGAACGACCAAATCGGGAAAGAACACTTTAAAACGAGTTGAGATTGATGCAGGATTCAACAAAAACAAACACTACATATCTTGGACAAAAATGGTGTAATGCTGGAACAAATTTCAGGAATTTAACGCGTTAAGAAGAAAAGAGACATACTAGAGCCAGAAACCTTACCGAATATACACTACAACCCTGTAAGGAAATTGATCGCCAAGCTCAGCATTCTCTCCAACTGAAAATGCAAGAAAAAATCAGCTCGCCAACTAGGGCTCTCGATTAATATATACCAGTGTCGGGTAAAGGCAGTGGCCATGGCATACTCCATTTGCCATCGTCGGTTGTCCATGCAGTCTGCCACATGTTGTGAAGATCCCTTATCCACTTGCTATTGTTGGTCGTCCATGTGGTCTAACACCTGTTGTGAAGATCCTTGATCCACTTGCTATTGCTGGTAGTCCATGCGGTCTGCCACCTGTTGTGAAGATCCCTGATCTGCGTTACATAATAAATAAATTATTATGTAGAAAAAACCTTCATTCTATGGCACCGAAGAGGGCACCAATGATGATCTCCAATATGGGACAAATTATTTAGGGGAATATGAAAATAACCTAAACTTTATAAACAAAACTTTGTTTTATAACATGTTCTATAATATTTAATTAAATGAATTGTACCTAACCATCTCAATCTGAAAAAAATGATCCAATAACTCAATCAAGCGATTCAAACCAACTTGCAACTGATGTGCTAATGCTTCCATAATAGTGAAAAGGAGAAGGAAGGAGGTTCCAGGTCATGAGAAGGTGAGTCCAAGATCCCTAAAAGGGCTAGAGAGCAAAACTAAAACTTCCTAAAATTTAGTGTCAGAGCTTTCTGATACATGTAGGATCCTCTAAAGTTACAATGGTTGATTCGTATTAAAGGAAGAGCAAATTGTCCCTCCTCTCCTAAAATAGCCAAATTTCCTTTTTGTCTCAAATAATTACGAATATGATGTTTGGATTTAAGAAGCAAAACGTTGCATTTACAACCATGCCATGCTTCACCTTGCCTCAAGGCCCGAGGGGAATTAGAAAAAGAAATGAATTCACACAATTGAATATTGGTCAATATGCATGGCTTTAGAATATCTTTCCATTCATTGAACAATTCATTTGTTTTTGTTCTTTTTTCCCTGAAGTGGACAACATATCTACAAGTAACAAAATTAATGCCCTTATTAAGAGACAAAACACAGTTAATTAATAGTTTTCAAATTAATTATAC
The DNA here is from genome assembly GCA_001517045.1 of Pseudotsuga menziesii. Lineage (NCBI taxonomy): Eukaryota > Viridiplantae > Streptophyta > Pinopsida > Pinales > Pinaceae > Pseudotsuga > Pseudotsuga menziesii. Next base: position 12,283 of record LPNX011090368.1, on the reverse strand, counting down.
CTTAAAATAGGGAATGTAATGATAGCATTCTTTTGAAAAATCAATTTAAATGTTTGTAATGTTAGTGAAACTGAGTGTTAAAAGGCATTGTGAATGTTAAGGGTGAAGATATTTTGGGTATCCATTTATAAAGTTAATGAGAGTTATATGTAATATTATAAAAAAAAAAAAAATCATTTCCATAAGTTAGTTGAAAATTTTAATAGGATTTATTATTGATTTTTTTAAATATATTTATTGGCTTGATTTTATGCGAAATTAAAAAATCAATAAAATTGTAGATTTATTTTGATGTTAAACTTAAAATATTATTTAAATTATCTAAATCTTTATGTACATTAAGTGTGTTTATTTTATTTATTTATATTTGGGTCAATTTAATATCATATATATTTTATTTATAACTTATAGGTGATCCAAAACTCTTAATAGACCTATGGAATGGAAAATGTCATATTTTGAATATGGCACTTCCTATAATGAACAAAAATTTTACCTAGAAAAAACGTATAGGAGTTGTGTCCTCACTTTCATTGTCTTTCTTTTGCCTTTCTACATTTTAAAGATGAAATAGATTCCATGGCCTACACCAAGAATCTTACCATTTTTATCGATTGAAAATTTGAACCGATTCTAAGGGCCCATTTATTTTGTTTTATTTGCATCTCCAAATAGATTAGATAAATTTTATGATAATTATTTCATTGATGCGATGGATTTTATGATTTATTTCCTTTATATTCTTTTTCTTTCCAGTCCTGCGACGAGTTGTGAACCTATGGCGGCGCACTTATCATTTAATATCAAAAATTCAATTGAGAAATGTCTCGACAGTCACCGGGAAAAAAGAGTGAATTTACCGGCTTTCCCTTCCTGGCTGCGCGTTTCTCTGCCGCTTTGATGGATCCTCTACGACAATCCGTTAAACTCTGAACACATTGTAAGGCTGCGTCGTGATAATCTTGTTTGGCCAATCATTGCCAAACCGCCCGCCTCGTTTTACTATCCGTCGCGGCACAGAGCCGACCAGGCACACGTTCGACTGGCGCGAAGAAACTAACTGTTTACATTATTTAAATAAAATTTAAAATATAAAGAGACGGGGAGACAGCGCAAACGAAGAATAGGGCTGGGAAGCAATTTAGCATAAAAGAAAATTGAAGATGTGGTCTGTAAATTCAGAGAATACAGTTATGGCCTCCCGCCTATTCCACAATTTCAAATTAATACTTACAGGAATAAACAAATCCTGCATTTTTCTCCATCAACAGTAAAGATTTTTCTCTATGATCAACAGTAAAGATTCAATTATATACAATTTCAAATTAAAACTTACAGGAATAAACAAATCCTGCATTTTTCTCTATCAACCGTAAAGATTCAATAATATGCCTTGGCCGCCATTAAATTGATTCCAGGTCTACTTAAACGTAAAGTCATTGGGAGAAACAAATCTTAGGCTCCCCACGCCAAAAGACACAAGTTGCTTCCTCGGATCTTTACCCTGTAACTATTCCGTACATCCTTCCAATTCAAACATCCACACTTACAGTAATAACTAACCTCAAAAAACCCTAAGAGCACGACTACAAAGCAAAGAAATAGACAGGGTTTGAATTTAAATTTCCGTGATCACATCAGCTTTAATAATTGAGATTGCTCCAACGAAATGAGATTAAAGTTTAAAGAATTTAGTCTGAGTATTGCTTCCAGTATCAATGGATCAGCATAAGATGGATTACAGCTTCATGCTGGATGATAAACAAGATCTAAAAAGACACTGCATGATAAAGTTAATTGGAGGCGTTCCTCTACCAAAGACGTGAGTTGCTCCTTTGTTTCTTTAAGCGAGCATTCATCTCCATCAACATTAAATAACAGAAAAAATAAGATAATTAATCTAAAAGATCTCTGAAAACACAGTCTTGAAAAATTGTTGGAATACCAGCTTTAAGTAACGAGACAGCTGCAACAAAATAAGCTTGAAATTTAAAATATTGATCGCAAAGCTAAGCCATTGGATCAACATTAAAATCAGTTACAGCTTAATGCAAGTTCAGAAGAAATTTTAAAATTGTTCCTTGATTTTCTTTACAGGTTTCTTACAGGTTTCATATCAAAGAAGAAAATCAAAATATACAAAACTTCTGCGTCTGCAGTTATATACATGCAGGAAGTTGAGTGCAATCGGAACTCCAATTTGCACCTTGAAATGTGAAACGATGGAAGGACTGGATTAATACTGGTGCAAAAGAAAAATATTACTGGCGCAAAAATAATTCGAGGACATTAACAATATAAATCAATCAGAAGTAGGGATTGTATCCATAGAATGGTAATTCGAGAACTTTAGAGCCTCTGTAGAAAAAAGGATTTGGTACTGTTCTACGGTTCCCATACATTTCTCTTCGCTGAAAAGCTTTCGTTGAATTCTCGGCGATGTGACGAGAATGTGAAGCATTTGCTGAGCAGATAAACTTTTACTGGATCTGTGCAGTACCAATGCATTCGTGAGGGAACTAACATTAACGTTCCAGCTGCTGTTGATGCCACTACCTCTATCGAATACATTTGTTGTTGAAGTTATGTTAGTTTTTCAACATTTAAGCTAGCATTATGTTAAGACCTTTTCACTGAGAGAATAACAAGCACAACAATCACATAAGCACATCACAAGAGACAATAGACACAAAGATTTTAGGAGGGGAAACCATAAATGGAGAAAATCCCTCAACTTCCTCTAAGATAGTATCACCACAAGATGTGATCCCAAAACAGTAAGATGACCTCCCAACACAACAGCAGCCTTCTGTCTTCTGTCAAGCCAAAGTATTTCCTTCTCCAAAGGTGCGCCACACTTGAGAGAGCAAGTGATGTAATTCACAAGTGATAAATAGAGAGACTCTCACTCTCTATTTATATTCTTCCGTTGACTTGAAGTGCACTCAACCATGTAGGCTTAACTTATAATTAATTACTCGAGCCTACACCTTAATTAGTGTATAATAACCCAAGTGCCCCGAAACTGTGGGGACTTATCTAATGACTTGACAAGACTTGTTTACATTAATAATCCTCCCGATCGGAAAATCGGGGTAAGACAATATGACTCAAATACATAATAGAAACATCCCGGAATAAACATCGGGTTACAATATATAAAATACATATAAGAATACATTCTGAAGTTACATATACATCAAAACTCCCTCTTAACTAGGAAGGTATTCTTTCGACACAATTTTCAGCACTGGTCTTCTTCTCTGTATCACTGGATCATGTTCGTCTTCAATTCATCTCTGTCATCAAGTCTTCTTCGTCTTCAAGTCATCTTCATCTTCAAGTCATCTTCATCTTCAAGTCATCTGGATCTAGATCATCTCTCGATCTGGATCATCATACAAAGGCATCACTGGATCTAGATCATCACTTGATCTGGATCAACATCGCTGGATCTGGATCATTACTCGATCTGGATCATCATCACTGGACTAGATCTGGATCATCACTCGATCTGGATCATCATTGTTGGATCTGGATCATCACTCGATCTGGATCATCTCTCTAGACTGGATCTGGATCATCACTAGATCTGGATCACCACTGCTGGATCTAGATCATCACTCGATCTGGATCTCTCGGAGTCATCATAACTGGATCTGGATCATAGCTCGATCTGGATCTCCACTGGTCACCATCATGTGTGTACTATCTCGTCATAGGAAGTTCTACAGAGCCAGCCCTTTTTCATGCTGGTTGTAGGCCTACTCTCATGTAGGTCTTCGCCCAGCACTTACATCTGACCTGCTCGTCAGAAAGGCACGCCCAGCACTCACATCTGATCATGTAGTAAACTACAATCCCATCAGAAAGGCCCAGCACTCACATTCACTAGCATGATAGGCACAATCAAATATCATCTGTGAAATGGCTCTGCACTTATATCTGACCTACTCGTCAGAATGGCACATTCACCCAAGCCGGAACACATCCTACCACAATGATGAATGAATCTCACCCAGGCCGGAGCCCCTCCTACCACAATGATGAGATATTTGTGCACTCACATCTGACCTGGTAGAAACTAAATCCTACACTCTCTGTCAGAATGGCCCCCAGTCCCTGACTGAGCTACCTGGTAACGGACCAGGTGCCTCCACTCTCCCGGAGAGTGGCAGTTGCCCTTACATCTGACCTACTCGTCGGAATGGCCAGCACTCACATCTGTCATCGGGGGAACTTAATCCTTTAGCCATGACCAGAATGGCTCTGCCCTTACATCTGACCTGCTCGTCAGAATGGCACAATCCCACCCAATGATGGAAGACTCTCAACTCTAATGAGGAGAGATTTCTGCACTTACATCTGACATGGAAGGAACTAAATCCTTTAGCCATGAACAGAATGGCTCTACCCTTACATCTGGCCTGCTCGTCAGAATGGCACAATCCCACCTAATGATGGAATACTCTCAACCACAATGAAGAGAGATTTCTGCACTTACATCTGACATGGAAGGAACTAAATCGTTTAGCCATGAACAAAATGGCTCTGCCCTTACATCTGACCTGCTCGTCAGAATGGCACAATCCCACCTAATGATGGAAGATTCTCAACCACAATGAAGAGAGATTTTTCCACTTACATCTAACATGGAAGGAACTAAATCCTTTAGCCATGAACAGAATGGCTCTGCCCTTACATCCGACCTCCTCGTCAGAATGGCTTTGGGACACATCACTGTCTCTGGGAGGAATCCTCGATCTGGAGAACACCAAGTCTCTCTCTGAAGTACTCGAACTTCAGCCTAGCCAATGGCTTCGTCAATACATCAGCTATATGTTCCTCCGTCGCAACCTACAGGAGCTTCACTACTCCTCTCTACACCATATCCCTGATATAGTGATACTTGATCTCGATATGCTTCAACTTGTCATGGAACACTGGATTCTCTGACAACTTCACGCAACTCTGGTTGTCACAATGTATACAAGTAGCATCCAACTGGAGATCAAATATATTAGACAGTAGCTTCTGCAGCCATACTGCATCACAACTAGCTGAACAAGCTGCGACATACTCTGCTTCAGCTGTACTCAGTGCCACACAGGATTGCTTCCTGCTAAACCAAGAGATCACACCTGATCCCATACTGAAGCAACATCCTGAAGTACTCTTCCTGTCGATGGCACTGCCTACCCAATCTGAATCAACATAACCTTCCAGGTTAATCTTCTGATTCACATCGTACTTGAGCCCATAATCAATTGTACCCTTCAGGTACCTCAGAATATGCTTTGCAGCAATCAAGTGAACACTTCTCGGATCTGTCAGGTACTGGCTCAAGGTGTTCACAGCAAAGCAAATATCTGGTCTCATGTTCGTTAGGTACATCAATGACCCAATCATCTGACGATACATCGTAGCATCAACCGACTCTGACGAAGCGTCACTCAATAGCTTCATGTTTGATACCATAGGTGTGGTCATGCAGTCCATCATCCTGAACCTCTTCAGGATCTCTAATGCATACTTCGCTTGTCCAAGGAAGATTCCATCTGCACTCTGCCACACCTCCATACCTAGAACAGTAGTGTATCGACACATAACAGGAGCATCACTGGTCTTCCACCTTCAACTTTGGAGCAAAGGTTGGAATCCACTTTACTCTCAGTGAAGCCT